>JAODUH010000009.1:1062490-1092145 GCA_027564835.1 Typhlichthys subterraneus | reverse complement strand
TCTCTCTGTGTCTGTCTATATGTCTCTCTCTGTGTCTGTCTATATGTCTCTGTGTGTCTATATGTCTCTCTCTCTCTCTCTCTCTCTGTCTATATGTCTCTCTCTCTCTGTGTTTCTGTGTCTCTCTCTGTGTCTGTCTATATGTCTCTCTCTGTGTCTGTCTATATGTCTCTGTGTGTCTATATGTCTCTCTCTCTCTGTCTATATGTCTCTGTGTGTCTATGTATCTCTCTCTCTCTCTCTCTCTCTCTCTCTCTCTCTGTCTATATGTCTCTGTGTGTCTATGTATCTCTCTCTCTCTCTCTATCTGTCTATATGTCTCTGTGTGTCTATATGTGTGTCTCTCTCTCTCTCTCTCTCTGTCTATATGTCTCTGTGTGTCTATATGTCTCTCTCTCTCTCTCTCTCTCTCTGTCTATATGTCTCTGTGTGTCTATATGTATCTCTCTCTCTCTGTCTCTCTCTGTCTCTGTCTATATGTATCTCTCTCTCTTTCTCTCTCTCTCTGTCTCTCTCTCTCTCTCTCTCTCTCTCTCTCTCTCTGTCTCTCTCTCTCTCTGTGTCTATGTCTCTCTCTCTCTGTGTCTATGGGTTTTCTAAACTGTTGTCCAATTCATTAGAACAGAGGTCTTCCACAGGGGGTCTATATACCATTAGGGGGCCCCCGAGGTTCTGCAAAGGGTCCTCCAAATGATTTTATAGCAAACATATTTTCTTACAAAAATGAATGTCAGAAAATATACTTTAACATACAACCTGTTAAGAAATATTTTAATGTCCTGTGTACTGTATACATGGCACTATAGGCTGCTATACACATTTTTTTCTGGCCCGCAACTAAATATTTAATACCGTATGTGATAGAGGGTCCCTGTGCCATGCTTCTATCAGCCAAGGGGTCCCCTGAAGACTACTGAATCAGTACATAGATAACACAATGCACTCATAATACCACCAGGTCATGATGCACAGTTTAATCGGACACAAATGGGAATACAGAGCCTAAGTCACTTTCGCATTCTGGGACCGAAGTTCGAAAACGATATGTATGGTAGTCAACGGCGAGAATAAAATAATTTTTAGATTCTGTTTTGCTTTTTGACATGAAGTACACATATGATATTTGACTATTTAAAAGAAAATTATTTGAGTCAAGAAAGTCTCAGTTTGTCATGCATTTGTTGAAGTATAAGACTGAAAATATGTATTTAGTAAGACTACACACACCCTGTGTTTTGGTGACTTGTGTGAGAAGAAAGTGGTGGTTCACTGTTCAAATGGGATCTAAAAATAATTGTATTCTCGTCATTGACTACCATACATATTTTTTCCAAACAAAGGTCCCATAATGCGGAAGTGACTTAGGCTCTATATATATATATATATATATATATACACATACACATACACATTTAGTTAATGGGAGTGGATGCAGTCACACATTCACCCACATAGTATTTTTAATTTGATTCAGTGTTCATTTCCTTTTAGAAACTTTTACAGCTGCCAGTACTGTAACACCAACATTATCTGGATTCAAACAACTTCACAAATCAAGGCGCTGTCTACCACACCAACAGTACACACTAAAGTAGCATTTCAAAATCGTTGGATGTTTGAACTGAAGCCAAACAGATTGTGTTTTGCCCTGGGACTCACCTTCATGAAAACATATTGTTATATATGTGTGAAATGTCAAATTAGACATTGGGCTGTATACTTTTGGATCAGCATTTCTTCCAGGGTCCCTGGGTGGGTATATACTGTATATGCTTCAAGTCTGCGTAACATCATGCACTAATTTTACACAGAAAAAACAGGCTTTCCAATAAAGAATATATTACATCAGAGATTAGTTTACAGCTATGGGAAATAAATAATGTGGTTTTCTATAAATCGGCCATTGTAAATAAATATCAGAGAGACATGGAGAGGGAGAACTTGGATACATGTGGATACCACGAGACAATGTGACGGTGATGTTTTATAGAAGAAGGGGGGGGGTAGATGGAGACAGTGTTGTTTGAGGGACAACCTCGCCTGGTCCAGTCAAGCCAAAGTCCATCCACTGTTGCTTTATTAGAAAGCAGGCTAATCAAGGCTAAATGGCTTTTTACAAGCTCCACACTAACAAGAGGAGAGGGTAACACAGTTTATGGCCAAGCAGTGGCTATGGTCAGGCTACAAGTTCCATCAGGTCTTTATAGACATGGCAGCCGGGGTTGGTGGATGGCAGCTTTCTGATCCTCTTAGTATCTACAGTCACAGTGCATTATGGGTATCCCTCATGGACCATTTAAACAGCCAGTGAAAAGAAATGTAACTTCTTAATGAGGAACTGTGACATTTATTGAAAAGCCATAAGGAATTAACCAGTAAATCTTTAGAAATATTTAGATATGGAGTAGATCCATCCCATCCATCTTCATCCGCTTATCCATAGTCGGGTCGCAGGGGCAGCAGCTCCAGCAGGGGACCCCAAACTTCTCATTCCGAGCGACATTATCCATCAACCGGCGGATCTTGAGGCATTCCCAGGCCAGTGTAGAGATATAATCTATTCACCTAGTCCTGGGTCTTACCCAAAGCCTCCTCCCAGCTGGACGTGCCTGAAAGCGGAACACCTTCCTAGGGAGGCCCTCAGGGGGCATCCTTACCAGATGCCCGTACCCC
Organism: Typhlichthys subterraneus; assembly: GCA_027564835.1. Taxonomy (NCBI): domain Eukaryota; kingdom Metazoa; phylum Chordata; class Actinopteri; order Percopsiformes; family Amblyopsidae; genus Typhlichthys; species Typhlichthys subterraneus. Next base: position 1,089,472 of record JAODUH010000009.1, on the reverse strand, counting down.
CTCAACTGGCTCCTTTCGAAGCAGCAGCAGAACTTCTCACCCTTTTTCTAAGGGAGATGCCAGCCACCCTCCTGAGAAAACTAATTTCGGCCGCTTGTACCTGTGATCTCGTTCATGACCATAGATGAGGGTAGGAACGAATATTACCCGAGATTGAGAGATCTAGAGCTTTGCCTTCCGGCTCAGCTCTCTTTTCGTCACATAGGTGCGATAAAGCGATCAGAATACTGTTCCCGCTGCGCCGATTCTCCCGCTCCAATGTCCCATCGCTCGCAACAAGACCCCGAGGTACTTGAACTCCTTCAGTTCTGGGCGTGTGTTGGAAGAAGAAGAAATTGAGTAGAGAGAGAGATAAAGCATTTACTGCTTTTATCCAAGTATGTAATGCAAAAATATCTTCACCAATGAGTGTGGCTAATTGCATCTGTGCAAAATTACCTGTAAAAACCCAGCCCCCCAGCCCCCCAACCACGCTTCATTGCATTGTCTGTGCTTTAGTAGTTGCAGTGAATTCTAGCAATATGCAAGGATGCTTTTACAGTACACACACACACACACACACGTACACACACCCAAAGATGCACACGTGCGGGCACTTATCGTTCCCCTCCAGCCCACATTCTGGTGTGTCCTTCCCCATTCAGATCAATACCGTAGATCAGCTAGCTATCAGGCTGGAAAATGACCACATCACCATAAACACACACGCTATCGGAGAAGGAATGAGCGGGCGGCTATATTAAACATCATCCGCCTCATCTAGTCGTTCGTCCTGCGCCCAATCATCATCATCATCATCGTCGTCGTTGTCGTCGTCCTCATCATCTTTCTGAGCGCGATGCGGCCCGTGCGCGTGCTACGTATTGATTTAGGTCCAGCCACTTCATATGCTGGCGGACAGTGTTAAACGCACATTTCTCCCAGGCCGCCCGTGCGTTAGCCAGAGGACGTAATGAGAGAGAGGACAACAGGCAGGATGGATTGATAGAAGTAAGCCCTAAGACACAAGTTGGAGGTGGGTGGGGGCTGGAGAAAGGATAGAGGGGATGTGTGTGGGTAGGGGGGGGGCTGAGGGGTTTGGTGAGAGAGGCTGGTGGTGGGGGGGGGGGGTATTTGAGGTGTCACGGGGCATATAGGGAACAGGACATTAAGGCCCTCTAAGCCCGCACTCAATAAAATTTTCGTACGAAGACGCTGTGTCGATGTGGTTGCATTGCATTATTTTCATAGCCTGGTGAAACTGTCATGGTTTTGCTATTTGCCCCACTTTGGCTATCAGTCAGACCCAATCTTTAGTCAGTCGGTTAATGAACCACCGGCCAATCAGTGTCCCGGTGGGTAGTTCAGTTCACAGTGGCAGCAATTGCATTTCTGTTTGAGAAATAATCCACACATCGGCCTTGTACTGATTGGTTGAAGGTGGTCCAATCACCTGCAGCTGATTTTGATTGACAGCTTTTGGCACTGCCCTTTTACACATAACTTGAATGGAGAACAAATTGTGGAGTTTGCCATCTCTGAATGATCTGAAATGTTACAAGCAACGTCCTGCTTAATAATAAATGAATGTCTTGATTATTATAATAAATAATGTTTTCAGAAGACTCGTAACAGCTAGGGGGATGGCACAGTCTCCCTTTCTAGAGAAATACATTCCTTCTAAAAGGTTGCTGTAAATTGTCTTGCCATGTCAACACCAAAAACCTATAATAATAGCTTGTATCTCTCGCTCTCTGTCTCTGTCTGTCTGTCAGGGTAACAGAAGATTCGACAGCCACCACTCTGGAGGCGCTGAAGGCTCGCATCAGAGAGCTGGAGAAGCAAATACTCAGAGGAGACCGATACAAATGTCTCATCTGCATGGTGAGGAACTGTGTCTGTATGTCTGTCTGTCTGTCTGATGGTTGTGGTGGGTCCCACCACGCGACAGGCTGTAATATTCTAGCATGAATATTATGGACTGTTTAATTGGATTACATTTCAAGTAACCATAACCACTGCTGAATGCTCTAACCTAAAAGTACCGGTACCAGTGGTTATTTCAGCACCGTGTAAGCATCTGTGAGTCGTGAGATGACTTCAGGTGGTTAAGGCGGTCACAGCCGCTGCCTTAGCCACCTGTCTCCTCCTAGTTTGCTAGGCCTGGTGTCGTGGCGCGTTGTGCTGTGTGTGTGTGTGTGTTGGCTGTTGCACGGCTTTCCAAATCACCGCTGTTTGTCTGTGCTCGAGAGCTTCAGTCACGTGTGGAGGCTTCTCGTGCCATATCCGCCTGTCTCATTAAAGGAAACGCTGATCACAAGCGCACGGTGGTTATCCCACGTCCTATCAAGCATGTGAACACCATACACATGCATACTAGTATCTCCTCAATGTGTAACAAGAAGCTGGGGGGCCGTGTAATGCCAAGATGAACGGGAAGAAAAGTGTCTTGTGGTCATGTCTCGTATTATTGATTGGATCAATATCAGAAGCCATATGTCCCCTATTGACGATATCGCACGGCAGGATGGGTGCATGTCATTATCTCACACCCGCAATGTCCCTAAGACGTAGTTAGTTAGTAGTTAGATAGGTGTGTGTGTGTGTGTGTGTGTTGAGCCTTCCAAACGTCAGCTTTGTTGGAAGCTAGTGTGGTATTAGCTGTGTGTGTGTGTGCACGTGCTTGAGTGTCTGTGTGTGTGTGTGTGTGTGTGCACGCGATGGATAATTACCGACGCTCGCGCTACCTAAAGGTCGCCGGGAGCCCGAGGTGACACGGAGGGCAAGGCATGCCGATCAATCACTCACTGCCCCACACAGACACCCTCAGCTCTGCTCATCTGTCACTGTCCCTCATCACACACACACACACACACACTCACACGCGCGCCCAGAGCCCATCTGTCCCTGCCTGTCGTCGCGTTGTCGTTGGCCCCGCCTTTCTTGTTGTCGCCGTGGCAGTGATGGAAAAGACGTTAGGCCTAACGAGACGTCGCTGGAGGGGAAACACGGGCTGCATGCTTAAGACGCTGCAGAAGCGGACAATCGCCAATAGCCTTTTTGCCGGGTGGAGGAGAGGAGGAGGAATGTAACTTGGATTGTTAGCCAACAGTGTTTTCGAACTGAATGGAAATGTGTTAACTGACTAAACCTGGCTTGCTCTTTCGGTTTTCGCAGCAGAAAGCCTTTGTATTTGTGTCTTAGCGAAGTTAGATTGCATGCATCAATGTCTTGATGCATTTCTTGTGCTGCCATTTGGTAACCTGTGGATTTCTACCTCCACCTAATGGTCACTGTAGGAAGTGCAGTCAGTCTGCGTGAGATAATAGGAGGGGACACTTGTATTTGGTATTTATTGTTAATTAGCCTCTATAAAATTGTAAAAGCATCTGTAGTACAGTATATGTAGCAATGGTTAATGACACCAACATTTGCACTTTTATTTACTTTACTTTATTTACTTTTCTATTGCAAATGGGGAAATTAAATACTCTTATCAATATACTGTATCTACCATTCCATTTATAATGGATTGGAATATCCATTATAAATCAATAGATCCAAATCCATTATAAATCAGTAGATTTATGTAAGGTTCGCACCCCACACACAATCGCGGGAGCGCACGCCGCCGACGGCGACTGTTCACCACTCCAGGGACTCTCTCTCCCCAGACCCGCCTTCCACGTCAGCAACATTCCACAATCAACCCAGATTACTTTCACCTGTATACTAAACACCTGTGCACAGTATATAAGGCAGTCTGACTTTCCACTCTTTGTGAAGTATTGTTTCAAACATTACCAAACCGTTGTGACTCTGTTTCCCGTAACTACCGTTAAGCCTTTTCAAGTGTCATCGTTTATTCCGACTTGCCCATTCCCTGTCTGTTTTTCTGCCTGAACTGTTCTCCGTGTACCAGTCCCACTGCCTGCCTAATTCCGACCTAGCCTAGCCCTTTTGCTGATTGTTTTTGGACTTCCCCGTTTTTGACCACAGCCTGTTTTTGGTCTGCCTATTCTGTGCCTAGTTGTAATAAGTCTGTAAACCGAGCAATTGGACCACCACCCCTGTCTAGTATCATTACAATATTTCAGAGCAAAGTCATTTATTTTCTGCATTTTTCAGCTGTACTCAACAGGTAAAAATAGGACCAGTAATCTGGACGACCAGCAATACAAATATTTCTTTTCCAGGTGACTTTCCAGCAAGCTTGTGTGTCAAAACCACTCCGGTTAAAACGTGTAGCATTTTCTCTTTCAGGCACAGCACATACTGTAGTATGTGCGCGTGCGCGCCTGTGTGTGTCCTTTCCATTCCCATCCATCCATTTTGCGCAACGTGGGTTTTGCGGGCGCGGTGCGTTTTCGAGGGGCAAGGCGCGTCTTTTTAGCGGCCACACGCTGTGATTCGCTGCCACGTTTCGCCTTCTTCCCTCACTCTCCCCCCTTCCCCCTCCCCCCCCCCATCCGCAGAGGAAGCCCACAATCCCGTCGGGCGCTGTGAACAAGAGCCTCATGGTATGGCCAGGGCCCCGGGCGCCGGCCAATGAGGTCGGAGCGAGGCAGCCTAAGGCCCTCCCCCTCGGCCTGTACTGTCTGTATAGGGGCGTTGTGATTGGCGGCTACAGCAGCGGCATAAAGAGGCTCCTCCCTCAACCCCTTCGGAGGGTAAGGCACACCCTCCCCCCGCCCCCCATCTCATGCACGTCTGAACAGGTGACCTCATTCGTCTCCCCCCCTTCTTGTGCCAAGCCCGCCCCTCCCCCGCTCTCATCTTGTGCTCGTGTTTGTGCGTATGCGTATACATCATGCTACACACCACGCCCACAGGCTGTCGGTTCAAATGCCTACCACCCCCCCCCCCACCCCCCCCCCCACCCCCCTTCCGTCCCCGCCCTTCGTGCTGCCTTGCTCTGTGGTCCTGTGGCTGCTGGCTGTGTTGTCGGCTGCGGTGTTGTCGGTGCGTCGGGTGGGATGATGGGCCGGTCGGGGAAAAACGTGTCACTTCTGTCTGTGTGTGTGTGTGTGTCGTAGGGGGTGAGGCGTCTTGTGTGAGTGGGTGTAGGTCCAGACGATTTTAACTCTCTCTCTCTCTCTCTCTCTCTCTCTCTCTCTCTCTCTCTCTCTCTCTCTCTCTCTCTCAGGACTCATACACAATGCCGCTCACCTCTATCCAGTGCTGGCACGTCCATTGTGAAGAATGCTGGCTCAGGACTCTGGTATGAAACATTCTCTCTCTCCACTGCAGAGCCATGCATGTTTAAGTAACTGAAGTGCTCACGGAAGGGTATAATAATAATTGTAAAATAATAGAACGCGGAGAGATAACAACCACAAATTGGTATTAAAACATCCTTGTGCGGGAACTTAAGGTTGGTTTGGACAATAATAACAGGGTGTCTGCTTACACCTTCTTCAGGCTGTGGGTACACCTTGTAGTAGTAGTTATTTCATCCCATCATTTTATTTGACCTTCTTTTTCCTCCTTGACTGTCGTCTTTCCTGGTTGACTAGCTGAATACTTTCCTCACTTAATTTCATTTGGAATTTGTACACACACACACACACACACTCAGGGATGCGATTAATAACAAACGATCCCACCCAAACTTGGCTTCCCTTCCCATTATGCTTTCAATTAAAGGCTTTTTTCCATCATTACAGAGGCAGGGAAAATGTAGAGAGAATATCAAGACGTGTGTGTGTGTGTGTGTGTGTGCGGGCACGTAATGCACGTGGCATTAAACTGTTAGCCTAAGGACAGACAATAAACAGCTGGGTCAGCCGCTGATCAAAGTAAATGCCTGGGAATCTAGTTAACGTCAGCCCAGCCCTTTGCCACTTTAATAGGCCGGGCAGCGCTCTTTTGCGCACACACAATGTGCGCGCACGCACACATGCACACACACGCACATACGTGCAGAGCTCGTGCATGTATGAACTCTCACGTAAAAAAAAAAAAAAAATGACATTTAAAAAAGAAGTGTTTGTATGGAAAGAATATGTGGTAGTTGTGTGCACGATTTTCCAGTCTATATTAGCAAGGCACACTATAATACATTTGCGCGCGCAGCCGCAGAGACACACACACACACACACACACACGCTCCTTCAGAACACACAACAGAACACTCAACGTACAGTATAACAACTGCTTCCAATTGGATTGGGAGCCCAAATTCTCCACACAGAGAACCCCTTCCCCCCCACACACACACACAAAACTACTGTCAGACACACTAATTTACAAACCTGACTGTTACTTTAATTCTAGTTAAACAGAGTTGGGCACAAAATGTTAGGACACAGCAAACCTCTGATCTTTCCCGTGAGAGGGGTAGGGAGCATGAAAAGACGGATAAAAAGAGCGCGAGACCACCCAGCCGGTGCGTGTTCGCCCTCTCTGCTCCTCTCAGGAGCTTCCAGCCCCGCCGGCCGCCCATTACCCAGAATCCCCTGCTGCTCGACCGCAGATGGCATGCAATCAAAGCACAGCTAGGGTGGAGAAACAGAGACACGGGGCATGTTTTTACATCACAGACTATATAAATCTGTATGATACAGACATACCGTGTGTGCGTGCGTGTGTGTTGCTCTACGTCACCCATTTGTGAAGGGACATTTTAACCCAGGAGTTTGGCTCCAGTTTTTTTACATAATTTGCACCGTATCCTTCCTCTCGTAATTGGCTGGCTCAGTTTCTTGTGATTGGTTGCCTGGGTGAAATTGTCTGAGAAGACTGCACCAACAGAGGGATTTGCATTGAGTTTAACAATTTCAACTCGTGTGTGCGTGCGGCATGCTATGTTTTATAGCACAGTGTTCTTGTAGTCTTTGTACAGACATGCTTTCTGGAGACTTTTCCCACCTCTAACATAAATCCTGTTTGTTTTCCTTATTTACCGACATTCAGACTACATTATTTTCTAATAATCTTCCAAAGGTTTCTTTCACTTATTTTTTGGAGGAGGTGAGTTAGGGTGCGATATAAATATAGTGAAATAAAGCCAGATGTTCTCGTTTGTTTCGCCCAACCTAACATAACCTAAGCTTCCTCTCTTTGTCCATCACAGGGGAACAAGAAGCTGTGTCCACAGTGCAACACCATCACCTCGCCCGGAGACTTGAGGCGCGTCTACTTGTGAAGGACGAGTCCTGCCTCCTCCCTCTCCGCCTCTCTCTTTATTCCCTCTCCCCCCATCGGTCTGTCCCTTCCCTCCATCTATGACTTGGTCTTTCCTCATCGGCTGTTTTCGGTTTCCGGCGTGCCCTGGAGGTTGGGAGCGCAACGCAGAGACATGACAGCTGTCTCAGAGACATTAGCTCTCATAGAGGTGGCCTTGGGGCTGGGTGCCCTGTCGGCACTGGATAAATGTTTTTTGTTGACCGACCGCTTCCTTGGACGACCCAAATGTTAACCGCGGTGGGGGGGGATAAAAAATGTAGTTAACAAGTCCTTCTGTCTCATTGCACCTCTGAAAGACTACACTGGGCCTTCTGCATTTTCAGCCCGAACTGGCTGCAGAGCCCCTGTAAGACTACTGCTACAAATCAATGGAGACTTCAGGGACACAGTAACCCCTCCTATCAGGAAAACCAAGCCAAACTGACCACCATCAGCCACCATTTGCTAGTGCTAGGCCCGTGTAAAAACCAAGGGGGTAAATAAACAGTTGAGCTCATTTTTCTTGATGACTGGACAGTCTTCCTGCCCTTTTCTTCTATTTGGGGCTTGAAGACGAGCCTGTGTCTGAGTTGCGCATTGCGAAGCAGCTCTTCTGAAAAGGGGGAAAAGACGGACACCTCTACCATGATAAGGAGTTTGATACTCCTGCTTCACCTCCTTTTATTGAAGAATGTCCAGCCTCCGTTCTGTTTCTTACCTTTTGTTTTTTTGTGGTGTTCTAGTGAAGTCAACCAAAACTCCCCTCAAATCCCCCAAGATGGAGTGCAAGCACATGTAATATAGTCTATGTATGTTTACAATGTTGGGTGTAAATGACAAGAGTTCACACAGATACAGATACACGTGCACCGACACATAAAAACAACCACACACAGAAGTATAAATATCAGAAGTCCTGTTTTGGGTTTGAGTTCTGGGGTGGGGAAAGGGAACATTGTTTGAGGGGGGAAAAAATGGCTGAATTAAAATAAGCCTTCTGTATTTTTTAAAAGATGTTGTCTTGAGGTTGAAGTTGTATTTCACTGTACAGGAATAAGAAAATAAATAATAAATTACTCAAAGCTAGACAGACGTTCAAGGTTTAGACTGTACATTTTTTTCATGAAACAGCAGTTTACTTATAATTGTAGGATTGTGCATAAAGCAAGATATCCTTTTTTTGTTACTTTGTTTTATTGAATGGAAATATTCCTATTGCCCTAGATTGAAATGAGCACTGAAAAATGAAACGATTGCTCTTTAATTGCAACATTGACCAACTCTTTAAGTTATCAGAGTGGTGTTAACCTCCACTTAACGCTTGCTCTCAGTTCATATTCTAGAAGACACTTATCAAAATGAAAGGTTCTCATACTGCCACAAGAAACCCCAAACTGGCAACCCAGAAGGGCAGGTTCTTTGTAGCTACTGTATATGGATGACAAGTTAAGGCTTGGAAGGGAGTATTGTCGAGTTGTATCTTCTACAGCAGCAGTAACCGCAACAACCAAGGTGGTGTGCTTTGTGTTTGTAAATCTATGTATTCTGTGATGTCTGTATTGTAAGAAATTATGGAAAAAAAATAAATCTTCTCCAATACCACAAGTGGTCCTGTTCCCAATATCCAAATGGCAACCTTTCATTAGAAGGAAATAGCAGCGGAACGTGTTGAAAAAAGATGGCAAAGAATGGCCTTAATACAAAAGACAATAGTTGTGAAAATACATATATATATATATATATATTCACGACTATTGATGACTAAATGTCTGCTGTGTCCATAATGTTATTCCCTTAACTTATTTGAAGATGGAAAAACCGTCCACAATGAAATAACGGCGTGGCATTAACAGTGACAATAAGATTGCTCAATATTAACGTCCTGATATCGGAACACCTATCGTATAACAATTTGGAACTTAAATGAGGTGAGAAAATCATTTGGAAGATTATTTGATTAATCTAGAATTATGTACTTGAAATGTTTCATACCTCTAGAATTTTTCCTGTTAGTTTTTAGCTCAGTCATTTAGTCACATGTACTTGTAGGCTAAACGCCCTGTAGGAAAATGTGGGACTCAATGCCACACTGTGTTGATATTCAGTTAAAAACTTGTCTCACACACTCATTGTCATTACCTAACCACAGCAAGTGTATTTGAACCTGCCCCCAAAGCAAATTGCACAAGAGGATTGTGTCAATTAATTTGTGTCTTGTATATTATTGGAAATGGTACATGTCTTTCCCGTTTGTAAACTACATTTGACATGAATTAAAAGATTGTACATCTAAAGTGGCTTTCAGATTGTCTCTATTCTCACAGCTGACAAGACAATAGACGTTGGGTTTGAGGTTAAATGTTTTAGATATAATTATGGGCTAAACCATTTAGACAGACTTAAACCAGTGTATATAATGTGATGTAATTGAGATCTTGCACACATATCTGTCAAATTGCGGTGTGGTGTGCAGTCCTGCCGAGCATCAGAGCAAATTCAGCAACCACCTGCAAGAGTAATTATCTAAAATTACCATGTGATTTTTTTCCCCCCTCTGCCCTCCCTCCCTGTGTATCTCACTTTTTCCTCAGATCTCTGTCCAAACCAGTATTGCATTTATTTTCCCCACCAAGGCCAGGGGAAATTAATATTACACCCAACTGTTCCGTTTCTCCTCTAAGTGCTGTCAGATGCTATAGTAAAGGTGAATTATACTCTGGGGGCCACAGCAGGGCTTTTGTTTCTACAGAAAAACATGCTTATCTTCTAGAAATGTATGTGAAAGGTATTTCCCTTCATAGAGCAAAAAGAGACCAGGCAAAGAAAGATATCAAAAAATCTAGATTAAGATTACTAAATTTTACGAAATTGCTGGTGAGTGTAACCCTTGAAAAGGGTTATGGGTTTTTAATGTCAGGGTATATTAGCATCAATGGTAGGCCAATGCCAGGCAGCAAAATGAATACCAATAATAATACAAATCTTACCCATATAGGGGGGAGTTGAACTCAGGTGGTGTGCTGTGCTGTCCATTACATAATGTGATTAAATTAAAACAAATTCATATTTTTAGTATTGGGTTAGGGTTCCGTTTATTACTTGCCAGCCATCTAGACACAGTGTTATAGTCAGACAGCATGCCCATCCATCCATACACTGTATTCCACTCTGACTTACAGTAGGGAACTGAACTAACTGTGTGTGTGTGTTTGTGTGTGTTGGGGGGGGTCCTGATCTAATTCATAGGAAGACACTTGGAGTTCAAACAGTGTCTTACTGTCTGGTACAAATGTGGTCATTATTGGTAGTTTACCAACACACGTGCAGATCAATATGACTCTCTATCTCTATCTCAGTGAGTGAGTGAGAGAGTGAGTGTGTGTGAGAGAGAGATTGTGTGAGTGAGTGAGTGAGTGAGTGAATGAGTGAGTGAGTTTCTGAATGTGAGTGTGTCTGTGTACTATTAGGTCTAATTGGCTGGGGATCCAAACATATACAGTATGTATGAGTCTGCTGAAAGAGGCAGTAAATTGAGCCATGTCAAAGGCAGGACCCCAGACTTGTTATGACTCATTAAAAGCAGGGTCAGTCACTCTTGAGAATGCTTGCTAACTTCGAGTTCAAATCAAAACAGTATCGCTCCGCGGTCCTCCACGGCGCCGCTTCACACGATATGCATTTTGAAGAAAAGCCTGGTACTACGGCTTTGTTGTGACCGGTTTGCCACTTGATTGTGGCTTGGCTGTTTATATATTGGTTATTTATTCAGCACGCACAGAAAATGGTAAACTAGCAAAATGCAAGGAGATATTTGGTGAATTTGACAAAATGTGCTTACAAATAAGTTTACAATTAGCTTGCAAAAGCTGACTATGCCTTTAAAGCCATTTAGATCATCGTTTAGCCCCTCCATGAGCCCAGGTCAGGGTGGGGATTGTGGCACTGTCTCATCTGTTCAAGTATAAGAAGTGTTGGGGTTTGGCTATAGAGATGCTGTTGTACAGATACTGTGCCTTGCTTAATTTCTCTCTATATGTTGTTTTTGTTTTTGACTATCAGGAATTTTACATGATGCCTGTTTGTGAGACTAATGTTTATGTATTTATTACAATTGCTAAGTAATGTGGAGATGGTTGTTTTTATTGAGTTAAAAAATTTGATTTCAAATTGTATAAATAATTCTTGATCTGACTAAAGGTGACCTAAGCAGTGTTTGCTTATGGGTTAAAAAAAAAAATATATATAAAAACATTGTATAAACCATGTGTGTGTGTAAATATATACAGTATCTAGGGTATGCCACTAGATGGCAGTATAAACTCTAAGCCAGAATGCTCTTTTCATTGTGCTGTAGCTCAGTGTATGTGCGTATACACTATAAGGTCAGTGTGCATGCAAGTGAGTGGTTGGCAAAAGGTCGGAGGGGGTTGGGGGGAGGGGCATCTTATCTATTTCATCTCCTCTTGTCCCCTTCAACACTTCTCCTTTAATCTCAGCCAGGCCCCCAGGGAAGAACACTGTGTCTGTGGTGGGGGTCTTGCCACTGGATCCCCATATATTAAAAAGGGAGATGACAATGAAGAAGAAAGAAGGGGAGTCAACTGAAAAGGGGTGTGTGTGTGTGTGTGCGCACCTAATTTATTTTTGTTTCCAAACCCAGGGTCTACCACACCCAAAACCTCAATTTTGTGTCATTCACTTTTTTTGCATTGTTGAATTTATATATTTTTTTAAAATAAGTAATGCATATTGTTACGGCCTGGCTCAAAGGCCGTAAACCAAACAACCAAACTCTTAACTAACTAACAGAATAACCCAGAATGAGGTGTGAAAGTCTGTAGGTGTATGTACTGAATATATGTGGTGCATGTTGCATGCTAACCAAACTAAGAAACAAAGACCCACCCAACAAACAGAATGTGTGGTGCCAGGAGAGTCACACCGCTGGAACACACCTGTAGAATTGGCATGCCCAGGTGCCCTTAATCAGCCTAATTAGTACCTTTACAGCCAATAAAGACCAGAGGCCTGCTGAACCAAGGCAGGGCCGTGACACATATTTTGAATGTAAAAATATTTTATTGTAATTGTAATAGCTAAAATAACATTTAATACAAAACGTTATGTGATCGGAAGTCACTGAACTTGTCTGACAGGGTTTGACAGTAGAAAAATATAGTTTAAAGTATAGCCTTTTCTGTGTTGGCAGGGGCAAATTGTTTAAAATAGTTACTTTGTCTCTGGTAACTAACTATTTGAAAAAATGGTCATGCTATTATAATCATAATTTATTTATTAAATTTTACCTCAATAGTAGCCATGCTGAACATCAGTTAAAAAACATTTGTTTTTTAAACATTTTGAAATCCTATTGACTTCTCAATAGCATATTTCACTTTACTACATTTTATAACTGGTAACGTGAATAACATGGGAATATATCTGTAGGCATAATGTGTGAGTGTTGTAGACACAACTGTGATGTCTGTACTACATACAAGCGGCTAGTACATGACAAATAAATGTGAGGTATTGAATCTAAAAGTTGAGGGTTTAACAAAAGTTCAGTTATCTCTTTTAATGCTACTGTTACTGTTTGCATATGGTAACTATATAAACATTGTATTATGTCTTACTGAACACTTATTTTATCTGCACAGGATACTGTTTCGATAACTGACATCTGTTTGACAAGCTTGAATAATATCTTGTGGCCTACATAGCTTACTAGAACCAACTGGAAGATGTCAATATTTAGCTTAATCTTAAACCAGCTAATGTGAGTCTGTTTAAATGTGGTGTATGTTATTTTGATTATCTGCAGTGTTCCCTTGACTTGGATTTTAATGACAGCACATAGAGAGAAGTGAGTTTTCAATGACAAGAAATCCTTTCCAATGCTGTTTGTATTCAGTTTTGCATACACACATAGGCACAGAGGTACAGGAAAATGTGTGTTTATAATATATTTTAATTCTATTCCATTTAATTCTACTATATACAGCATATAGATAAGATGAGCATGTCCACTGTGGTCATTTATGAACTCAGATAAATTAATTGGAGAAGGACTTGGATTTTAGCAGGACTCTTTCTATTTATCAATGTGTATTGACAACACAATTTTGTGTTGTCACATAATCTCCCACTGAGAATTGTAACTCCCAACCTTTTAAGTAGTTGGATGCTAATACTGCTATCTTATGACAACTAATCCATGTCCTATAATAGGAACAGAGATCTCAGTTTGTCAAAGGGGAAGAGCTTGGTATTGCAGCTATTGTTGCTAAGATTGTTTCCTAAACAAAATGTAAACTTGGCCTGTTCTTAGGCAAACAGACAAACAATGCTTTGTTAAAGAGGCTTAGCGCCAGCTTGAGGTGTACTTGGGGTGTTATTTAATAACGTATGTATACATAAGATGCTTAAACTAAGCAAACACAGAGGGGCTTGGTACATGGTAGACTTTAGTCTGTAGGTAGAATAACTGTGAATCTGAATAATGTGCTCTGAAATGCAAAGCTTCACCAAAACCCTGATTGTATTTTGTGGTACTCTGCTAAGAGACAAACACAATGAAACTACATTTTCACAACATAATTTAGCCACACATACTGCAACCATGTTGTATGTAGAGAAAACATTCTGTAGAGTAAGAATTTTCATTTTTCAAATGTGTGTGTGCACATTTTAGGTAATGTTTATAACCTTTAAAGACAAGTTATGAAGAAAACGTTGATCTGTAGAATAAATATTTCAATTTCAATGATCTGACAGGCATCTTTCCATAGCACTAGTAGCACTAGCAGGTATGGTATTGCAACATTCTGGTCTTGTGGTCATCAGGGTTGGGTTTATTTTTATAGATGATAATCATAGCAAGGTTCTTGGAGAAATTTAGACACCCACAATTCACAAACATTTTCATTAGTTTTTATTTTTTCTATATATATAAACATTGTGCTAGTAGTTACTTTAAGGGTCCAGCAGTTTTATGTGTGAGCCTTCATAAAATCTATTAAAAGTCTTTATAAAGATTATTATTTTTTCTATTAAATAATGCTTAGTTTTAATTGCTAAGTGGTACAGTATCTTAACAAATTTGTTTGTAATGTGTGTGTGTGTGTGTATTTCTGTTCGTGCACTGTATGAAATTATTATGATTATTTTGTGCTTGTCTTTTGCTCTGTGTTCATAACACATTATACTTTAACACAATGTGATTCTCCTTCCACCCAGTTTACTTTTGACACATTTAGCACATCTACTGCATGAATCTATGCTCTAAGTCTATGCGCTTTAATGTTTTGTCACTGTATTTAATTAACTGAATTTACGTTGGGATCCATTTTACCTTCAATTTCTTCTTCAAGTGTGTGTGGCTGGAACATATATGCAAGTAGATTGGCGCCAATGGCAGCGGCAGATAGAAATCAATGATAGATTTTTCTAATTATACATGTATACTGCACTACAAGCCTGTGTAGTATGTAATCCCTGGTGTCAGCATTTGGACTTTTACCATTAATGTATTGTTTAACAGTTTGGCTCTAGTTCCATTTAAAATGTTGTATTTATATTTCCCTATACCTAATTTATAATCTCTCTCTCTCTTCCTCTCTCTCTCTCTCTCTCTCTCTCTCTCTCTCTCTCTCTCTCTCTCTGCTATTGTTGCACCAAACAGCAGGGACATGTCAGGAGTAGAAAAGCAGAACACGGACACAACTGAAGGCTTTAACATCTGTCCGGGAAGAAGAAAGCTTTCTGGCTTCATCAATGCTCTCAGGTGTCTGCCCCCAAAATATCCCATCCAGCACAAGTCACCTTTATTGTTACTTGGCACCCGCTGCTCTCCTCACACCCCACCCCATGTGAACACACCGCATATAAAACTCCCATCCTTAACACCCCAAACACACACACACACACACACCAACACAACCACCACCACCATCGCCGTCTAGTATCGAGTCTAAAAATATCAATGTCTATTAAACTATCCAACTACGTGGGTGTAGGGTCTTGAGGCGAAACCTGTATCTAATGCAATTACACCTGTTCACCTGTAGAGCACATGCTTCAAGACATGATTACTTTGTGCATGCATTCAAGGTCTTTCAAGCCAACCGTTCTTGAGACCGACCTCTGCCAAGACTTTATCTTTTCTTGTGATGATTATAAGCCTGTACAGTTAGTTAGTTTAAGTCTGGAGTCATTTCTTTAAGCAGTGCAACCCACTGTCACTACATATAGGTGAATAGAGTGGAGAGAGATGGATCTTGGTCTCGTCGCAGACAAAGGCCAATTTGGGTGATTTCCTGTGCGACAGTGTCATATGATTATTTTATCCCCGGGCAGAACTGTTCTCAGAGGGCTTTTGTCTCCATGGCCCGAGCCCTGGAAGTGAGTCTTCCCATTTTGTCCGTCTCTCTTTCGCTCTCTCTCCCCTTGCCTTTTCATGTGGCCTGTGTGAAAGCGTCACCGCTGTGGCTATTGTGGTGTGATTTAGCGATTCCTCCAACGGATCCGATGACTCCCCGGATTTTTGACTCGAGGAGAGTTAAGGAGCGCACTCGATACCCGTCAGGCTTTCACAGGGATTGTCTCTCCATGTGGGACAATAGCTTTTGTTTGCCCCGGACAATGGTGGAGGTTTTCAAGAGAAGCTTTTCTCGCTCTGTCCGTGAGTTCAATGTTGAACTTTGCATTAGGAATGACGGCAATCCTGGTGGCCATTGTCTGAGCTTTTATTGTTTGGAAAGGTCGGATTATACAGCCTTTTACATCTCAGCCAGGAAAAAAACTAAAATAACAAAACACGACTCCAAAGTGGCAGTGTTGATGAGCATTTTGAATCATTCGCGCAGACGCACGCACGTTAGACATGGCAGTTGGTAGGTGAGGTTGCCGTAGAGGAATGCTGATCAGGAAATTTCACGCAAGGCTGCAGCGTCATCTTTCTTCCCCAACATTCTGCTGAGCTGAGCTGAACTGGGGTTCCCCGGGGTATCTCAGTCTCTGTGTAGTGTATTTATGGTACACACAGACTGTTGGGAAAACTCATGCATATAGCTGTCACTGGTGTAATGAACTCACACCCAGAGGCAGTCCAGACCCTCTAGAGTAGACCCTATCCAAGAGAATTTCATACAGAGAGGATGAATGGAAAGTCTGGCCTTGGAGAGCATAAAGATGCATCTAAAATCTTGGGCAAACTAGAAGCCACTGTGTTGTTATTGCACTTGTATATATTTTTAAAGCTGTCCTTTTCTTCATCAGATCCTTTTTTGCAGAAATAATTCGGATTGTAGTGAGAGAAGTGTAGCGTAAATAAACTGCATTCCTACCTATTTTAGTTTATTCTATCCACCAGTATATATCCACTCTGCAAATCCAATGGGTCTCATGTAGGGATGGCACCAATATGATACTGAGATCAAAAATCAGTCCGATACTGACTTAAATAGCTGGATTGGTATCGTCACAATTGGACAGTTGTAACCTAATCCAATTAAATGAATGTACACGCGTAGGTCTACTGTCAAGCATCAACCATGTCGAACCTACCCAATCCACACTATCAGCAGCAGGTTTCTAAAATGCATTTAAGTCCTAAAATAGAGATTGAGATCTGTCATTTACTTTGCAACTTAACTTAAAACTTAATTTAACACTGGAATCGGATCGGTACTTGGTAACGGCAAAGACCCAAAGTGGCGGTATCTGTGGGACTGAGAAAACTTTGCCATCCCTAGTCACATGTTACCAGTGGTTTCTTTGGGGGTGAATACCAATCCCCAATACTAATAGCCATTCATACTTACTATGAAGCAGTAAATGTAATTTTAATGTACTTTTGAAAGTAACCTAAATCTAATAAAAAATATAAATAAACACTTTTTTTGTATTTGTAGGTAAGCAAAAGTGGTTTGAAAATCACGGTTTATATAGATCCAATCTAAACCGCAAAAATGCATTTTCTCATCTCATCTAAGGCATTACATTGTAAAGTCTATATTGAATTATAATGTTATAATTATATATAGATATATAAAACATCTAATGTCCTTTCATTATACATTCCTCATCATGCAAAACAAGCCAAAATATTTTGACCTCAGGCGTTTGTGTGTGTGTTCAAGATTCAAGATCAAGATTCACTTTATTGTTCCACCAATTGGAAAATGTGTCAAAAAAAAAAAAATCTGACAAACAATCCACATATAGCACATACAAAGGTGTTAGTGGATAGAATATACATAAATCCTAATTAAAACCCTTCAATTAAGCTTTTCTTATCCGATACTATTTAAGATTTGTATTGGAATAATGAATTATTAATTAAATGTATTTAACTTGGACCTCCTTTCGGAGGGCAGTAGCTGATTATCAGCATGTAGTACATGGGTCAGGTCAGTAACTAGCCTCTTATTCTGTGTGTGTGTGTGTGTGTGGAGCTTCTGATAGAGTTTGTTTTGCTTTGAGCTCAAAGTTAGCAAGCATTCTCGAGAATGCCTTTTAAGGTCACAGGCCAGTAGCAGGAGGGTGAGAGGTGGCACGGGAGAGGATGGCAGTTGGGAAGCAGTTGGGAAGCAGTAGGAAAAGCCAGCACGTCAGACAGGATGGACCAGTGTGCCTTCAGATGGAGGCATACGCTTTCTCTCATATCATGCCATCCCTTACGCATGTCTTAATCCAGGGGTTATCAAACCTTCCAGCTCGCGAACCCCCAAAATAATAGTGCCAGAGACTCGCGACCCCCCAAAATAATAGTGCCAGAGACTCGCGACCCCTGCTATCCCCAGAGGTGGTAGAAGAATAACAGCCATAGTTTTATTTGATAATATTTTCATATAGGCTAGTAGCAGAAAATATCAAATTTATGTATAATCTGCACTACTACTAACAATTACGGCTAAACTAGGCAATTTTTAAGCATTCAAAAATGTTACTTCATTGTTGAAAATCATCTTGTTACCCCTACTCTGTGTCTTGCGATCCCCAAGGGAACCCTGAACCCCAGTTTGAGAATCACTGCACAACCAGTCCGTATAGGCAAGTCTTGCCACTCGGCAGTCATCTTTGAAATTACGCGGGAAGTTATTTGCAAAGACTATTGAAATGAACGGGGAAAGAGCCATAACTCCACATTTAATGGTCACCGGGACAGAGACAAATCTGATTAAAAAAAAAACGCTTAAAACGTTTGGAGACTTTGTCCCTAAATAAGGTTTAAAAAGCATTTTTTTCCACGTCATATTTCTATAACGCATGCGGAACAGTTGGCTTACATCAGTGCAACCACACGATTGGTTAAATAAGTTATTGCTTGGCAGTTACAAGCAGACGATTGGCTCTTTTCCTCTAACTGCCAATTTTCCCGTTTTAGAATTCTCCTATAGAGCCCCATTCAAAATTATGTGGCATGTTCCCTTATATAATGTCTCTAACGAAACCCATTTCAGATGTTCCCCGTAGATGGCTATCTGGGCCTTTCTTTTCCAAAACCCTTCCTTACATACTGCAGAGCCTGAGGTGAGAGAGAGAGACGTTTGTGTGAGTGTGTGCGTGAGAGTGCGTGTTTGGTATAATCAGTAACATCAATTTTGGATGACCTATTCTGATTACTTTCCATTACTTTTAGATTATTACTTCACATCTAAACATAGTTCTTTGAAATGCCACCAAAAGCAATTTACACGCCAAATCTTCCTATTTTTGTGACCATATATGTTGTTTAGCGGATTAAAGTAGAACTTGATTGATGATAATGAAAGGTTAATAAAAGAACAGCCTATTGTTTTAAGCATTTTCCATCTGAAAACTTCCCTTTTAAATTTTAAAGTATTCCTAAGTAATCATTTAATTTAAAAAAATTAAAATCTGATTCCACTATTGTATCTGGTAACTGTAATGGATTAGAGTTAGTTTATTGTAATCAGGTACTTCCCAAACCCGAGAACAACAACAAACTTACGATACTGAACAGTACATTGTTATTTCCTATATAATTTTGTTCTGGACAATTATCAATGTGTATTTCTTAATTTAAACAGAATTACAAAACATTTATAATGTTTGAATAATTTAACTTGTTGAGTACCATGTGGATCTGGATTCACTTAAATTGCAGGCCTATTACAGTAGGTCTAGTGAATCAATGCTGAACATATTAAATTACATAAAAACAGACTAATTTTATACATGTAAACACAATTGGTCATCCAAAGTAATTGAAGTCAAATCCTATATACCAACTAATTATTTGTTTGAAAATAGCATTTAAAACAACGTGTATATCAATCTTGTGTACTTTATGTAAATACCTTATGTAATACAACTTTTGCAAGTAAAAATACAGTTGTTGCTAAACCTCTTTAGAAAATGTTTGTATATGTCGCTGTGATCTCTTTAGTGTCCCAGAATGCATGGAATAAGGAGACCCATAAAACTCAACACCGACTAGGCTTTATGACTGGTGATATTTATTTGTTGTTATGTGACATCTCCCTGCATCTTTCTCAATCTACCAAACCTTCAATTTCACACTCTCCCTCAAACACATTACAAATAATGTAATGCCCGGCAGTATGTGTGTGGGCTGTTCAGGCAAGATCATTCAACTGTCTGTCCATAATATCGTAAAAAAAAAAAAAGACATTCATAGCCCTGTATTTTCCCCCTTGTTTCTTTACAATTGCTTTTTGTTCAGGCATTTTTGGGCTCTGTCGCCCATTCTAACCTTGAACCTCCATCTGACAGACTTAATGACACACTGCCTATCTCTTATGCCCCCTCACATGTAAAAACCCCCTGAACTCTTAAACAGCATTCATGTGCACTCTCCATGTTGCCAGTCTTTCTTCCTATACAGTACCTCAACACTTTGATGTGTGCATTTGTATGTGAGAGTGAGACCAAGTGTGCGTATAAGGATGCTAATTCTTGCTTGTATTTTTGTGGTCTTATGGTGCCTACTGTATGGACAAAGATGCATTATAGTGAAAATATATATAGCTATATAGCTATATATATATATATATATTTATATATATATATAGCTATATATATAGCTATAATCTAGAGTCTAAAATCTAGACCTTTTGACTGCTCTTCCTAAACAGTTTCAGCAGCCATATCATTCCTTCCCATGCTTCAGTTGTACTATTACATAAAACTATGCACTTTTCCTGTATGTTCTATGCAGAAATAAGACACGCACGCACGCACGCACGCACGCACGCACACAAGACAAATGAGATTCTTAGCTACTACCCCAGAGGTAATCAGTAGGGTTTCACAAGCCAAGCACTTGGGATAGATGGTGCTGGGTTGCTTAGCAACGAGTATGTTGACGTCCAAACAATGTTGCTGTTGTCAAAGGGACTAGTTTTTGCCAGACCAAAGTTCTGCTGAGTGCAACAATGTCACTTGTGTCCCTAACTGTAGACCTGGGGGAACAGTAACCAGACAAGCTGAAGCCAATGAAGAAGATGTCAGAACTGCAGTTCCTGCTGCTATAGGCTGACAACACAGCACAAAACAATATGTGGCGATTTACTGCTTGAGATAGTAGATATGCTATATTGTGATATAGTATATGGAATAAAAATATTTTTTTTGTAAAATCGTAGATTTGGTCTATATCGCCCAGCCCATGACATTCTTGGGATATGAATGCTGCCAAATCGGCTCTGTACAGTAGTAGTAATAATATGATGATTATTATTAATAATAATAATAATAATAATAATAATAACAATAATAATTATAATAATTATAATAATAATTATTTTTTTTATTATTATTATTATTATTATTATAGCCTAATGATTTCAACATATTGCATTTTTCTGAACCTATACTTACACACAGCCAAATTATTAAGCATAATTATCACACTGAAAACATGCCTTTATTTATCACACTGATAATAGAGGACATAGTGTAACCATATGATTGGAACATTAGAACCCACAAACTGTCTAAATTGAATCTGGTATGGTAATAGCCTGCACCTTAGGCTAATATCTAACGTTATGGTTATCAATCCGTAAATTAAAAAGGATAAATTTGCTACATTAGTCGCACACACAAGCCTATATGGTGTGGTGTTGTGCGCGATCCAGCACCTATGGCAGACAAACAGTGGGACTTGCATCGCTCCCGCTGATCCATGCCTAACTTCCCGAGCTGCTGACGTCAGGTGGCAGCCTGGGCTGTACTCCCCGCTCCGGACATAGCGCCGAGAAAAATGCTGCTCTCCGTAACGCCAAGGACAGGAATCAATCCATACAACGGATATAACAACAGAAACGGCAAAAAGGTAAACGCTTTCTAGATTTTCCAGTGTGTGAGTTGTTTACCCTGCCGGGAAAACACGCCTGTCTCAGTCGCGACAAAGGCTATTGACAGTGAACTGCGTGTCCTTGAAAAGCGAAACGTACACTGAATTAATTTAAGTCTTCGTGGGGAAATATTTTGCTCAGTTTTGTGCACCCAAACCTACAGTAGTTTAGTTATGTTTTGGGGTGTATTAGCGTTACTTGGGTCTGGAGGCCTTACTGTATGTTTTATTTTGTGATGTTGGAGTTATACCTATAGCCTACAACTACTGTAAGGATGTCTGTATGCTCACTTTGGAAAAAAGTGAATGGTGAGAACAACTTTTATGGGTATTTATATGTGTGTTGGGATAGCGCGTATCTGCGTAAAGATGTGTGTGGGAAGTGGAGCTAGGGTAAAAGATAACGTAAGGAAAGGCAAATTTTTTGACAAATGAATGCTGCATTATGCCCGTCAAGTCAATGGACATGTAGCTGCTAGTGTAAAATATAGTGTAAACTCCGGACTTCATTGTCTATGGAACCGCGCAAGTTTGCAAAGTTTCATTCCCCCCGTTTTCCCCATCTGGAAACAGATTATGCCCCACCCATTGAAAAATCCTTCCAGAAAATGACTACTGTCTACGAATTATAAATTGCTCGATATTCCTTACTTGTGCTTTGCCAATTATGAAACATACAATAGGCTATATCCTATTTTAAGAGTTTGGGCTAAAACATAAATAGTATAGGCATTAGCATTTTATATGTATAGGTAGCCTATATTTTGTACAGAGTGTAGTTGCAAAGCTCGATGGAGTTACATAACATAAACGTCGTTTAGTATTCTATTGCGTAAATTTGTTCATATGCTGAAGTTGCTTAACAAATACAAAATATGTATTTGATGTAAAATATGTGAAAGAAGTTTATAGGCATCTTCAGGTGAATTAATCTATGACTTTAATCTTTAATTTAGGTTATTTTACTATTTTAAAACTATGTCAAACTATGTCATGCATTATTGTATTTATTACACACACACGCACACACACACATACTTTTTGTATGTGTCAGAAGTTACATTTATATTTATGGTTTGATTCATATATGGTAAAGGCAAACTGGTTTAACTGTTTTAACATGAGGGACTATTAAAACAACACATGCATAAGACTGTGTGAACAAAAAAACAAACAAAAAAACAAACCAGGAAGGAAGCAGCATTACATCCTGTTGTTTTGATGATCTCAAGCATGTCTATTTAGTACATATAGAGTTCACAGAGAGGTCAAGTGTTAGGGCTCCTTGTGTCCACCCCCCCTTCCTTGATCTCGCTCCTGTCTCACTCCCACCCTATACCGTCCATGCGCTGCATGAGTAAATGAAGTCCAAGGATGTACACAAAATGAACATGCGCATGGGAAAAGTGGTGATCGCTGATCCAGATGGCTAAAATAAGCTTGGTCATTGTATGCCTACCCAGGCTCCTCCCCTGATCATGCATCTCATTTCCTCCCTCCAATAAGTAGAACTAATCTCCTCAAATCACAATTGGACGGGTTGTGTCTGATGCATCATGGACTGAAAAACAAAAGGAAGTGACTTGCTATGGCCTCAAAATGTTGAACATATCTCACATGTTCCTTTTTAGTTTAACTTTAAAACATGGAACGTTACTTTGTAATGGAGCTCTTGATGAATACCAATCATGTATTAATAATTAACAAATATTTGGAAAGAAAAACGAAGCTATGCTTTGTTTGCTTGTATAGTATTATATAATTGATATAACAGAATATTTAATGATATATATTCTACTTAATTCTTTATGAGTAATTATTGCTGTGCGCTCTTTCATCCCTGTCTCAGTTTCTAAACTTTCCTTTTTAGTTACCAGAGCCTAAATATGTCACTGGTGTTGGTTAACGCTTGCCTCGTTGGACACTATGGTCTAATTTCTAGCCTATTTTTATTCTCAATGTGGACTGCCATGGATTCTTTGGAATTCAGAATGGTAGTTCAAAAACATAAAGGAACTATTCAGCAACCCCAGAGAGAACTGTCCAATAGGTCTATATATTTATTAGGCAGGCTATATATATATATATATATATATATATATATATGAGATTCTGAAATATACAGTATTTTTGACATATAGGTCCAGAAATGTATATAGTATAATTCTGTTAGATCATTGTTTAAACATCTTGCAACTTTGCTTTAAAGATGCTGTAGGTTGGTTTTAAAATACATTTTGTATAATTTAGAAACACAATAGATGCCTGTCACCTATCATTGTGTGAAATGCTGTGAGAATGTGTGCTCTGGTTGATGTGCCAATATTAGGTCAGTTGTGATATGTGGTTGATAGCCCCTGCCCTGTGCCTATAGTATGTCAGTTGTCATACTGTATGTGACATTAAATAATTCTGACCAATCAGGGCATTGTTTCCCTGAGTGGTCAAGTGAATCTGCCTTGCCTATCAATTACATGAATACACACACAAACACACACACACACACACACACACACACACGCACACACACACACACACACACACAACTACAACCTGTTTGGCAATAGAGACATTGCATTTTAGTCCCGTCCACACCGGAGAGGATAAAAGTATGAAGCTCTTCATTGACTTTACATTGAGTTAAACTAAGCTTTTCTGACCAAAAAATTGAAACCTATACCTAAAAATTGTTGTGTGACAGGATGCACTATACATACAAGGTAACCCAGAACTAGGTTTTAATAAGCTGATGATACAGCAATGATACATAGAAGCTTTTAGGTATGTTTAATTTTGGTATAAGTCAGAAATGGCGTTTGCTTAGTTTAACACAATACAAAGTAAATGAAGATATATAGAATAGTTCCCAGTGGTAAGCATGTATTATGAGTAGAGTTCTGCTCTATAGTGCTTTGTGATGGTATGTCAATGGGCGTACCATCAATGGTTGGTACCACCAACCATTGACCAACCATGATACCACCAACCAAAATTAGATCTTGGAAAATAATTTGTTTAATATTATAATTATTATTTAATCATTTTCAGTTGTAATGTTTCCATTTTGTTTTGTGACAGTGAAAATGTGAAACACGCACATCACAACTCACGTTGCAAATGCTTTACAGTTAATCTCAAACACTTCGTTCACTGACGTTTGTCATGCTTGTTTTTATTTCTGTTTCATTTATGCTCTTATTTATGTGATTTGAAGGTTGGCTGTGTCCTCCATTTGTTATGAAATGGTAAATACCTGAGGCATTTGTTTAGAATGGATGATGCTCGCACAAATAAGCACCACGCACAAAGATCCCATTCAAAACATGTAACAATGGACGTCAATAGCAAACATTCCCCTTATACTGTATTGGCTCTGCACTTCGCAAAGAACATCATAATCTATGTTTACGTCAATGTACAGTATGCTGTTCAAGTTTACTACATTTTTATTTAATTAACACCTGAGTGCAAATACCTTATATATGCACCAGTGTACATATTTGATCAACAGTGGTATTCCCACATGGAATTGATACTGGATGTGAAACTACTACAATTGCTCAGTTATGGTGTAGTGCAGATATGCACAAAAACAAAGTACATTGAGCTGCTTGGGTAACAGATTTGTGTTAACCAGCACGAGCACAGATTGAACATTAAACGGGTCCATTGAAGGGCTGCACGATTTGTGGTTGTAATAATGACAAAGAAATGCTCGGGATTGCATTTATTACTTATTAAAACAAAACCATTTTGCCTATCTGTCTATGGCCCATATGGAATGCTGGGATCTACTGAGTAGGCTACATTTTCCTAGTTATTGTATCAGAGTCGTTCGCGTGATATGGAGTCAAGACACCCTCCAGACGTGAATTTCCCAGCCCATTGTTTAAGGAAGGTCTTTGCTCTAATTAATTTGTAGCTATGGCATCATGGCCTGGAGTAAGAAGCAGCACATTAAGAATCTGTACCCTGGAGACATAAACATTTTTCTTTGCTATGCTAGGTGAAAACTAAACACACAAAAAAACAGGTACTAACCCTGTACTAACATCAGTTAAATTAGGTAGGGGGAACATAATCAGCTTAACAATTATTGACATTCTTAAACCGTGTTTATTAATTTATATTGATTGTATTCTTCTCTACAAGACATGGTTTGGTGTGTTAAGAAACTCGCTGTAATGTCTTGATCCTGTCCAAACTTTGCTTGTTCAGCTACCTTTGTTCTACTGGCCCTGGTCCACATACTGTATGTATATATCTGTCACTGTAATGCATCAGGCGCAATAAACCATTTAAATGGTGATTTAAAGGTGCTGTAGTGGGTAGGATATATCTAGTGTCATTTGTTAGACATGTCATAGTCACTCAGTTATCATTGAGTCAAATACTCTCTTAAGAATATCTGCTCTGGTTGATAGTTCACGCCTCTTCATGCGTCGTTTTAGATTAAGCCAACTACCTGACGGTTCTGACCAATCAGGGCCTCTTTTTCCTGATTGGTCTGGCGAAATACAATAGCCTCGCTTCAGTTTCATTTCGCCTCGGGAATCAGTCTGGAAAGCCTTGGAATCATTGCAGATGTGTCCGAGTAGCAACTGAATTTACCAATCCACGTCAAATTGATAGCTACACGGGCGTGGTTTAGGTGTGCGGTAGTTTTAGGTTTGCCAACATTGAAAACAACAGATGGATCATCCAATCAACTGCCACTACAAAGTGCACTGTACAGTTTCAATGCACGGCTCCCCAGATGGATTTGTGAATAACAATCCATCTGGCATGTCAGGTTACCGTCGAAACTACCTTGACTTTAAATAACACGAATGCACAGACACAGCTGCAATGGGTTTATCAATGGGCTTTGCAACGGCAGTCCAACGGGATCCAGGGGGAGGGAACAGATGAGGAGAAGGAGGAGGTTTTGGGGTTTTACATTTACAAAATGTTTTTTTAGCAAGATAGCATTGCAACATACAAAAATACCTACATCAACTTTAGGAAGGTTATAATTACAATATTGAACTGAATCAAAAGAGGGAACATTTCTGAATGTATAGATCAACATCTGATAAATGAAAACAGAGAATGAGAGAGGTCTGGGAATTCACAGACGAGTCTAGACAGGAACATGGTGTCGCTGTCACTGATAAGAATGCACAGCTTCTATTAATCTAAATGGCAATGTGATTACATCAGCAGCACACACAAAAAGGAAGTCCTGTCTGTCTGACGCCCTTATGCAATCACTAGCCAGGCGGTGCCAATAGATGTCAATCATATCATTAGCACGTGATTGGACCACCTTCAACCAATCAGAACAACACAGTTGACAGTGATTTTCTCACTCTGGCGCTAGCAGACTTCAGTCGACCAGAACACATGTTATTGACGCTGTGCCAGGGACGGTTTGTTCATTAGGGCGATTGGGCAATGCACTGCCAAAGGGAGAAAGAGAGAGGAGGGAATTTTCCAACTTTACCAGT
>JAODUH010000009.1:1039314-1062390 GCA_027564835.1 Typhlichthys subterraneus | reverse complement strand
ATATATAGCAATGATAACCAGATACGTATATTTAATGGGCTTTTCATTTTGTATTAATTAATTAAAACATTTAAAATAATTATTACACTGAACATACTGTATATAGATTATGCATTTATACATGCATGGCGAGACAGAGACACTGACCATATCTTTAATTGCTTACATATGCAATGTCAGATGTTGATTGTCCCTAAATAGCCACCGTATAAATTGCAGTGAACCAGAGCGCCACTGTAACACGCTCGTCTGTGCTGCACTTCTGCAGGAGAATATTTGTTGAATGTCCAATATCCTTCTAACGTCACCTTGGTTATCAATATTACTTTCTTGTCCTTCATCCTGCATGGCATCGGGCCCTCTTTTTCCACCATTTTGGGGCACTATAAAGAAACTCGTGAGCACTCACCTGACATGCCGATGGTAGAGATATAGCTATACCAATGTGATGGCTAAAGCCATCTAGACAAGGTCATACACCTGTGATCAAAGATAAAACAGTAGCTAATTAACATGCACACTATAGCCACCAACTGGACAGGGGTGTGAATTACCATAATTTAAAGTAGATCGCCCTCAGTGTTTTCATGAAATTCAAATAGTCAAATTGACGGACGGCTTTCAGATTTTTCCGTCAACAAAAGTAATTCAGTGACTTTACGGACACACAGACACACACCAACGTAGAGTATGTTATTCTATCGCTAGTCCCTGGATTACACCGTCTCTGGTATAATCCACGATATGGTCGCTGAACCAAAGAACAAAGACGCAGTGTTGCATTCCCTCTGCTCATCTAGGGGCCGCTTGACAAAGCCATTGGCTAGCATGTCGCGTTCCTGGCGCCTGCTAAAAGTGTTGAAAATGTGCATCCTAAACTTACTTCTGTCTCTAACTAACAATGCGTTACAATAAAAAAATCAAACATGCCTTTCTTTGGCCAGCACTGGCACCAACTGTTTTTGTTCCTTTTGCTTCTACATTTTGATATGATGTCATTCTTTACTTAACATGACATGTTGTTTTTTATTAATCTAAATTTGAACTATTTTCATAAGAATACAAAGCTTCTTTTTTCCAAGACCAAAGCACAAACAAGCTCTGTTGTCCACAGTTCGCCTCACGTTTGTTCAAGGCAGGCCTGGGCAAAGTCGGGCCCATGGGCTGGATGCG
Source organism: Typhlichthys subterraneus (assembly GCA_027564835.1). NCBI lineage: Eukaryota > Metazoa > Chordata > Actinopteri > Percopsiformes > Amblyopsidae > Typhlichthys > Typhlichthys subterraneus. The sequence goes on along the minus strand of JAODUH010000009.1, from coordinate 1,061,217 downwards.
GCCCTTTGAGACATTCTACCCGGCCCGCCCGGTACATCAAACATTTAAAAAAAGAATACAACATAAAATTACTTGACGAGCTCTGCAGAATGTATAAAAAAATTACATAGTTTAAGTGAATTGTTATATTTGATTATGAAAATGGTGCATATAGCCTATATATGCATAAATATGCAAGTTAAAAAAGTTACCGGTTTTGTTTTTTATTTAAAAATGTTTTAGCATGTTGGTTAACAAAGTATTGTGGCCCGCGAAGTTCTCTGACATTTTCAATGTGGCCCTCAAGTAAAAATAATTGCCCACCAATGGTCCAAGGTGTCTTTCTTCCTGTCATTGTTCTGTGATCTGTCCTGTTGTCCAGGTGCCTTCATGCTGCCATACTTTATCATGCTGGTGTTCTGTGGCATCCCTCTCTTCTTCCTGGAGCTGTCCTTTGGACAGTTTGCTAGTCAGGGTTGCCTGGGAGTCTGGAAGATCAGCCCCATGTTTAAAGGTTAGTATCAAATGCATGTGTGCTAAACCTACACTTAACATAAGAGTTGCTTTCACACTCAAATGATCTTATGCGAAGGACATTTTGTCATGTTATTATCATTATTATTATTATTTATATTATAATGTATTTATTATTTGTATTGTTTTATGTCTTGCCCATGTTAAACTTGTATTGGCAGGGCATATAAAAAATCAATCAGTCTGACTTTAAAGCCGCCTGTTAATTTATCAATGCAGCTGTGATTCTTATGTTTGCCTTTTGACTCATATTAGTTAGCAGGATGACTCAAACATCCTGTATGCACAATGTGTTGTGCTGGAGTCAATAAAACATTAAGTTAAGATGAGTTCTGGAGGCAAGACTGCCAGATAAATAAAAAAAAACATTTTGAATGATGGTAATTATAACTCCTTCAAGAAGATGTTGTACACATGTATTTGCATGGTAGGGCTACTGTATGCTTGACATAACATTAAGTTAAGATTAGTTAATGAGGCAAGACTGCCAGATAAATCAATAAGAAAGATGTGCGTGTGTTTTGAACTTTGCCTGTGTAATTGTATCTGAAATGGCACTGTATGCTACTGTGCGGTTTCCTGATCTTCTATCACCCTTAATGGATACACATTACCTGCAACATTTTCTATCAGCAATGTACTGTACCTTGGAGACCGAAAATGTTTTTTCATGCTTCATTCAATGACAAGATTGAACACGCATCGCACATTACTTCCGTCAATGAACTGTAATCTAATCAAAGAATAAACAAACTCCCCTAGTGGGAATAAGCACTGCTGCCTCTCGATTCCCATGGTGTGTTCTTGCTTCCCGCACTGTGGTGTTCCAGTTCAAGCGAGTGGTTTCGTGAACTTGCGTTTATCATCTCTGCCATTCATCATGTCAGCCTTCAGCACAGATTGCATCATAATCCCACCTTCAGAAGTCTCTGTGAAACAAATGTGTTAGGAGGAGACAAGCCTGGCCTTCAGTGAATGAGTGAGCGACCACATTCTAGTCAGTAAGCGCTCTAATCCCTTAGTTAGCAGTTACTTAAATATTTAAAGCCCTTGCAAGTGTGTGCTTTCCAGCACGGTCTTCGGATGCACTGCATGCTTCAGTATATGCAGTGATGTAATACACATACTGTGTGTGTAATGAAGACAAAATATTCTAATGCCTGGATCAGGTGCACCGTTTACAACCTTGCAAAGATATTGGACTACTGTATTAACAAAGATAAATCTACCATGCACGGCCTGAAACAAAGTCAATTGTCCCCGCTGCAGAAATACCGTTGTGGCCTCACATTGACCGTAGGTACTTTGTAAATTAATGTAATATACTCCAAATACGCATTAACTCCCCCCAACCACCAACAAAGAGAACAAATGGACAATGTTATGGTGAAATCCGTGGACCTCCCTATTGACTTGCATGGAGCGCTGGGGCGTTCTAGTCTCCATAAAGTGGGGTAAATCCCTTTCCCAAAAGTAGAACGCAGAGGTATGAAGTCATTCTGTTTCCCCAGAGACATTATAGAAGAGACAAGACCACAAGCATTTTGAATGTAACTATAGAAGAACCGCAAAAATGGCCAATTCTTAACCTATTTTACCAGTTGCCCATGCTTGGTAGAAGTATAACCTATTGGGAAAAGAAGGATTTTTAACCCATATCTTGTCCCAGTGACTATTGCATTATTATGGCTCTCACCACATTCATATCAATAGGGTCTTCCTAATAACTGCCTATAATGACTTTGACCTTGCCAAGATGGCTGCTGAGCCGAGTGGACAGAAATGCCCACAGGTGCAGTCACACATACGCAAATGAAAAACTGGGCAGGACCGTCTTCCGATGCGAAAGTCAAGTATTGTCATGCGAAATCTTGGCAGTGCAGGAGGTGACACACCCAGAACTCTGTTTCTTGGTTGCAGTTTGTATTGTGATTGTTGGTTACACATAACACACGCACTTTGACCTTGCTAAGATGGCTGCTAAGCCGAGTGGCCAGCCATGCCTATAAGGACTTTGACCTTACCAGATGGCTGCCGAGTCAAGTAAAACGACTTTTCTTTTCCTGTCCCCTCTATACCTGCAGGCGTGGGCTATGGCATGATGGTGGTGTCCACCTACATCGGCATCTACTACAACGTGGTCATCTGCATCGCCTTCTACTACTTCTTCACCTCCATGACCAACTTGCTGCCCTGGACGTACTGCAACAACCCCTGGAACACGGCCGCCTGCAGCGGCGTGCTGAGCAGCAGCCAGTCGCTAAATGCCAGCCTGGCCAACGCCACCAGTAGCCTGATGGAGGGGGTTTCCCAGGTGGTCAATCGCACCAAGAGGACCAGCCCCAGCGAGGAGTACTGGAAGTACGTACAGTATACGCATGCTGTATGCAACTCCGAAACTCAATATTTAAAATGACACTGTTGTGATTTGAGTTTGGAGATTGGCTCCAATTGGCCCGACCACCACGCTTAACATTCTTATACTGTTTAACAACCTCAAACAAAGCTTTTCTTTGTGTGTGTCAGGCCTACAGTATGATAGCCCTGGTTTGTTCCACATACCTAATAAGTGATTGTTGATCTACGTGATGTTGGGGTAATACGAAACACCAAGATCAGGTCCACATGCTCAAACTGTTGCATCCAGATTTTGAGTGCAGGGTTTGTCACAGTAGAGAGAGGTTTCAAAGCAAATAAGGTATCTCACCGCCTGTAGTTTATAGTAGGAATATGAGTGGATTATACAAGTGAGGTATGCTTATTGGTAATCTTTGCCAGTATAACTTGTTACGTAATGGAAGTGTATTTGGCATGCAAACTATAAGCTACAGCCCACTGTGGTTTGTTATAATAATAATAATGATAATAATAATCTTTATTTATATAGCACTTTTCATACAGAATTGCAGTTCAAAGTGATTTACAGAGAGGGAATACATGCACAGGCGTGCTTCCCATAAACAAATACAGTAAAACAACATTAATAAAAATGGTTAAAGGAATCAGATTAAAAAATAAATTGGATAAATATTAAAACATGTACATAAAGGAATACAATGAAGATACATAACATGACACTGAAATGACATGCATTAATAAAAATTGTTAAAAGAATCAGATGAAAGAAATTAAAACCTTATCATTTTTGTTGCTGTCAGAATGTCAGCACCCTGATATAGTTATATACTGTAGTAACCTTTTAAATTTAGAATAAATTGTGCGATGATGAATACAGACTATCGTAGTGGTCGCACATATTGCCTTACAAGTCGACTCAAATAGAGCATTGTGTAGGCAATGATGAGTTTATGCGCTGTTTGTGTTAACAGGTCACGGTTAGTCTCACAGCTCAGTAAGCCTGACGTGTTGTGCTTTGCTCAGTCTGCTGAAGTAGCCCATTGTGTTGTGTGTATGCTTAAAAGATGGCCTTCTTCAGCTCAGCGACACTAAAGACCTATACATCTTTTCTGTCATTAAGATTCTCAAATGTTTACCATCTTCCATCCTTCAATGTTTACGCGCAACACAAATGGCTGCCGCTATATATTTTTGGCTTGTCTCCTAGACCTGAAAACAAACACATACATTTGCACCCAGGCATAGTGGCTTGACGGTATCAGTTTTCAGATGCATTCCTGGGAACAGAACCCCAACTGATCTTTTCACCTTCAGTGTCGCCACATCTCTCTCCCCAGACACTATGTGCTGGACATCTCAGATGGCATTGGTAATTTCGGGGAGGTGCGTCTGCCTATTCTGGGTTGCCTGGCTGTTTCCTGGGTGGTCGTCTTCCTCTGTCTGATCAAGGGGGTCAAGTCTTCTGGCAAGGTCACTCTCACACACACGCACGCACACGCACCACCTACTCAAATATAGAAGCTCATAGTTGCACACATGTTACACTTAATCTATAGAAGTCTTGTCGGAGGATGATGCCTTAACTGAGGTACCAGTATTTATTCTGTCTAAGTTTATGCTATCACATGTGTTAGCTATAGTGCATGCTACAGTAAGTCACTTCCGCATTATGTGACCTAAGTTTGAAAAACATTGGTATGGTAGTCAACGGCGAGAATATTATTATTTTTAGATGCCGTTTGCTTTGTGACACAAAGCACGCATATGATGTTTGACTATGTATAAGAAAATACGTAATTAGTGAGACTGCAAACCCCGTGTTGCGTAAGTGTCATGACGTTTTCGCCCCACAATCCTCATGCCGAAGAAAGCATTGTTATGGTGGCGTGTGTTGTGCGAGACGAAAGCTGTAGTTCACTGAGCGGTTACACACAAGTTGTGCGCGCGTTTGTGTGTGTACTATGTTCTCCCATCAGTTACATCTTCTGTGGCGTGGGTTCCTGATACATTAAATAGAAAACATAATGACACGCGTGCACGTGCATGTGTGCCTGCACAGGTGGTGTACTTCACAGCCACTTTCCCGTACGTAGTTCTGACCATCCTGTTCATCAGAGGCATCACTCTCGAGGGAGCCATGAACGGCATCAAGTACTACCTGACTCCTCAGTGGGAGAAGGTCCTTGACGCCAAGGTATGGCCAAACTCATACAGAGCACCCTGACATGTAATCACAAACATGCACGTGTTATACAAACGTGTATTACACAACAGTGCTGGATTCCCTGTTGCTAGTTGTGATATTTGTGCTTTGTGTAGGTTTGGGGGGATGCTGCGTCCCAAATCTTCTACTCTTTGGGCTGTGCCTGGGGCGGTCTCATCACCATGGCGTCCTATAGCAAGTTCCACAACAACTGTTTCAGGTCAGCGCTCCAAGCTAATTCCTGTTTGTAATACTGGTTTCTCCCGTGCACGCCTATTATGATCCTAGCTCTATTTCGCTGCGCCGTGCGATTGGTTGCGTTAGGACAACTTGGGGTTGTGATACACGGTCCAGCTCGGACACGGCGTAGTGACGTAGCTTGTAGCGTTTTAGCTAGTTTAGGTTTGTGTGCTGTCAGCATTGTCATCGGTCGTTACAAGTCCTAGGAAAACCAGCGGCATTGATAAAGGTACATGCCTAGGGTGTGTCAAATGTTTGCCTACCTAAATGTGCACATTTTACTTGGAGGGTTAACTTTGGTCTGCTGAAATACAGAGCACAGTTACGTCTCAAGGCTGCCAAGCTATCCTATTATGGCTGAATAAATCTGAATGTGAGAAAGACAGCAGGGTGGTGGAAGTTCTGTAAAGCCTTCAGCATTGTGCTGCTTTTATTTTCCAGTGTTGTAGTTGCTTGGCAGAGAGAGGCTGAAGGAGAGAGTCTGGGAATTGGAGACACGAGAAAAAAAAAAAAGTTAAAAAAAAGCAGCAGAGGAGCAGATAGGTAGAGGCAGCTGTCGGGGAAAAAATGAGGGTGGGAGAGAGGAGGGGGAGCAGAACAGGGAGGGTGGGGAGGTTTCACTCTCTGTGAATCCAGCAGGGGCTAAATGGGGCCAGCTGGGAGAAAAGAAGAGCGATAAGGAGGGGACAGGTAGGTGCCACAGAGATATGCGTTTTGTTCTTCACAGCGTCATTTAGAGTCCTGTTAAGTTGGTGCTCGGGGAGAAGGGCAGCAGAGGAGATAAGGGCACAGGGTGCAGAGAGAGAGAGAGAGAGAGCGAGAGAGAGAGAGAGAGAGAGCGGATGGATGGACAAACGGAGAGAGGGAGGGTGAGCTTATGTCGTTTGTTCTCTTTGCCAGAAGCTTCAGGTGGCACTGACTGTCCATACAGAAGCCACAGACTAATGTGTCCATTCCCTGTGCAGTTGCCCTATGCCCTCACACAGTGCCCCCAAGTGGCTGGACCACTGATGTGCACTAAGTGTGCAGCCCGGAGACCAACTGAGTTTTACTTGTACAACACAGTTTCAAATGAAAGCAATATTGTTAAAATAGGCTGTTTCAGAAAGCCACGTTCTCAAAGTGCTCTGCGGTGTGTGTGCACAGGGACAGCATCATCATCAGCATCACCAACTGTGCGACCAGCGTGTACGCCGGCTTCGTCATCTTCTCCATCCTGGGCTTCATGGCCTTCCACCTGAACGTGCCTGTGTCCGAGGTGGCGGACCACGGCCCCGGCCTGGCCTTCGTGGCCTACCCAGAGGCCCTCACGCTGCTCCCCATATCGCCACTGTGGTCCCTGCTCTTCTTCTTCATGCTCATCCTCCTGGGGCTGGGGACGCAGGTGATGGACACACGCACACATATAGACACATACTTATGCACACACGCACACGCACACAACCAAAGACAAAAAACAGAAATTACACCCATTGTAATACATATGTGTGTAGCAACACTCGTGATCCAGTTAGATTACACTTATAACTTGAGAACACATCTAACAATAATACAAACATAGTTTATGGACAGCTAGCCTGTAGCTAGCGAGATGTCTTTGCTTGACAAATAAGCTAAACCATCACATCTTCTCCACGTGATGTGTTGCGTTTGCCAAACGGATGCATTGGAGTGTGTATTTAGTACTACTCAGAACTAATGACGTCAAACTGAATGGAATCCACCACTAAGTCCCTGTTCCTAGCTTGTGACGTTAGCTTGTTGTAGTCCAGATAACCCTTCATTCCATTTTGGCCCTCTTGGTGTGCTGTACCTGTAGTTCTGCCTGCTGGAGACGCTGGTGACGGCCGTTGTGGACGAGATAGGCACAGACTGGATCATAAGGAACAAGATCGTAGTGACCCTCGGTGTGGCTGTGACCGGTTTCTTACTAGGGGTGCCCCTTACCACACAGGTAGACCCCAGCACACAGGACCGCAGCCTTGAACACACACACACACACATAGGATTTTGGAAGGATGTTCAACCCATATATGTAAATAAAGGGAATATGTCAAGCGCTTTAGGAATAAAGGTGGTCATAAGACTGAAATCTCTCGTTGTATTCTGTTGTTCAGGCAGGAATCTATTGGCTGTTGCTGATGGACAACTACGCTGCTAGCTTCTCCCTGGTGATCATCTCTTGCATCATGTGCATCTGCGTCATGTATGTTTACGGTACGTCAATGTGAAGCCCGCTCTCTTTGAATTCTTCCCCTCTGCGAATCGCGAATAATCGCTGTTGTCAGGTGAAGGCACGGGGACCGGGACGCACCACAGCAGGGCAGGTTTCAAAAGGTTTTAATAATCTCCAAAATTAAAATTAAAATTAAATTTCTTAAAACTCTTAAGACAAATCTTTCTAGCTCTAAAATTAAACAACACGCAACGGAAATGACAAAAGGCAAGCGCAGATAATCTGACAATGAACCGACGACGACAAGGCAAAACTCAAGAGCTTATATACGAAAACACAACAACAGGTCATTGGAAAGAACGAAACGGGGACGAGCCTATCAGCTTTCAGCTGGGAAATAACTTGCTAACCCCACTTAGGGTATCCTTCCCTGGTTTTAGTGATAAGGAGAGAAACGTGCATTGGTACGATTGTCCTCATTACTAGTTTTGTAAGGAAAGTGTTCAAGTGTGTTGGGATTGTTTTAAAAAGACAAACGTGACAGTTGCAAAACATAACGCCATCAAAATATGTTGCACACACACTACAGCCTTATAGACAAAACAGCACAGAAAATGTTTACATTATATTATTTTGTTTAAATGTATTTACTAAATGTCTCAATGATAATGAAAACACATTAGACATAATAATACATTTGTCTAATATATCTTAATGTATGTAATTAAAAACAAGATTTCAAAGTAATGAAATTACATGATCACTTCTGCAAAAGCATATTGGCACGTGTGGAGTGTGTTCAAAGCTGTGCAGGAAGAGTGACAGGTGTTTTGTGTGCACGCAGGCCACAAGAACTACTTCAAGGACGTGGAGATGATGCTCGGATTCCCTCCCCCCCTCTTCTTCAAAGTCTGCTGGAGATTCATCTCGCCTTTCATTATCTCTGTAAGTGTGTGTGTGCGTGTGTGTGTGCGTTTCTGAGAGCGAGAGATAGACGGAGAGACATAAACACCTGCTTTTCCAGGACCTTGTATGTTCATAGAGATTTCGGCAGATACAGTAACAGTATTTGGAATCGCTTGTATCATCCGCTAAGCTTGAAAAATATGAAAAAAATGAGGTCCAGGTTAAACTCACTGGAGTTTAATTCCCTTTATTCTGTGAACCAATGTAAATCTTTCTCTGGGTAAGGGTTTTTACTGCCTCTTTTGCTGACACACTGTCCTGACCTACATTCTTACAATCAGCAATAAGCTGCCCAGTACAGTTGCTTTGTTCCTAATGTAAAACTCTTAAGACAAATCTTTCTAGCTCTAAAATGCGCATTTTTCCCGTTAAGCTTTTTAGCTAATCAAGAAATTCATTATGGATTATGGGTCACATATTAGTCTCTTTGTTTTTCTTTTGATTGGCTACTCAAGCTAAATCCCTGCCGTCAAGGACTTCTGTTAAAATTGTCACCAGTATTCACTGCTGCTGGATACACTTTGGTGCATTTGGCATCTCTTTAAAGAGAAACTTGGTGTATGGGGTTTTGACGTTAACCAAGCCAATAAAATAGCCTTCACATTTTCACATTCAAAATCATGTTCCCAGTTGTCACCTTTTATTATTGCCTGGCTGTTTTAGAAGATATTTTAAAGCAACATAACTATTCCTACTCCGTTTCAGCAAATGAGACTTATCACCTTGTTTCTTTCATTTTTGACGTAATCCGAGTAGCCAGTTCAATAGCTGCTATCAAGCACGCAACTTCTCATTTGTATGTTCCCGTTAGCATTTCACTGCATCAATGTTCATGCTAGTACAGTAGCCTTTAACGTTGTCTCTGTTCTCTATGCTTGCACTCTATTCCATCTAGTTCATCCTGATCTTCACAGTAATCCAGTACAAGCCCATCACCTACAATGACTACATTTACCCCGGCTGGTCCCTAGCGATAGGCTTTGGCATGGCCCTGTCCTCGGTGATCTGCATACCCGTCTATTCCCTCTACAAAATCTCAAAGTCTCCAGGAGCCACCTTCAGAGAGGTAAGATAGTGTGTTCCTATCAGGCCGGGCTCTCCTGCAGTAACCAGCTGGGACAGTAGTCAAGGAGTTGAAGGATTACCTTTTCACAAGTACCCGCTATAGGCTTAGATTTGTGGTAAGGAAATAGAATAACAGTAAAACAATGTTATGGTAATTACAGTTTTTTTTTCTTCTTCTCATTCAATTACGAACGATTTTCTCAACAGTTTGTGGAATTACATTTTCATGTAATGTCTGCAATAATGCTTGAGTTGTTTAATGAAAGGATGGCATCCATTTTTTACAGCCCAGACCTAATTAAAATTACTTTTCGACTTGCAATTACCATTTGTGCTCACACAAGCACAAATAGCAATTTGTGTGTGTTGTTGTTTTTTTTTTTTCTTTTTAAATCACCCGTTTGGGGGTTTGAAATGTAACAAAAACACACCTCTCTATCTCCCCCCTCCACATCTCTCTATCTCCCCCTCCACACCTCTCTATCTCCCCTCCCACATCTCTCTATCTACTCTCCCCCCACACCCAGAGGCTGAGGCACGCCTGCCGGCCTCACCCCAAGTGGGGCCCCGCCCTCCAGGAGCACCGGACGGGCCGCTACGCCGCCGCCACGGCGACCGTGGACGGCGTCGCGGACGCCCGGCCCCTCAAGGAGAAGGAGGAGCCGAGAGGAGGGGAGGAGAGGAAGGAGGAGATTATCCTGACCATCCAGGGGAGCAACGGCTCCGCCAACACACACAACAGCCCCGGCAACAACCCCAGCGCATAGGGTGCGGAAGTGGGCGGGGCATGGCCCTCCGCACCACAACTCCACCGCCAACTCCTCCTCCTCCTTCTCCCCCATCGCCTCACTCCTCTCCCCCCCTTCCCACCTACTTTCCCGCAGTCGTTTGTGGGGGAGATCCCTTCCACCGGAGACCTTTACATATTGTAAGGGCTTATTATTTCAAGCCTAACCTCTTCTGCCTGTCTGTCTCTGTACTGTCGTCTTCTGTAGAGGAGAGCGAATGAAAGGAGGAGAAAAATTGGGTAATCATCCCAACGTCACATAATTTAATAATGCAGTTTGTGGTTCCTTTTTTTTTTGTGCTGGAAAAAAAACTTCTGTATCTGTCACGTTCATAAGCAGATAAGCAGGCCGTGTCGAATCGCAAGCTACAGGGGTTTTCACAAGCATAACGTAGCGCACATAGCATAGCAATGTACGATATATGTTCTTTAAGGGTTAGGCTGCTGTGTTGAGTGTCTGTACAGTGATCTATACAGTGTTAACTGTATCTCTGTCAATAACACTGAAAGCAACAACAAACATGCTAGAGGCTACAGCCGCTACACCCAAGATCTTGGTCGGCGGTAGCTTTGACCAAGCCTCCGTCTTTATGCTGATTCTCGAGAGTTAATGCAGAGCACAAGTACATAACGAGCACACCGGACTCGCCTGAAATGTTTTTTGACATCCCGCACAAGTGTGAAGGTTTTCCACTGTTCGAGGAGAGCTGCTACAGTAAATAAGAGTCGAGGCTTAGCCGAGAAAACGCTAGCCTTGCGGTGAATGGGATATCGGTGTGTTGCGGAGTTCTGCTATGTGATTGGACTCATGTGACAGACGCACCCCAACGCCCCTGGTCAGGTTTGAACTACTCTGGGATCTGGGAGTAACATTCACACATGTGCCACACACACACGCACACACACACTTTTTCATCAGTGGAAACAACCATATAGGTGCCATTGTTTTGTTTGTTTTCCAGACATGTGTTTTTAGGTACATGAAGTTTGAGAGGTCAGTGGTGAAGGAGCATAAAGGCTCTTTTGACAGGAGTAGTTAGCGTGGTGTTATTTGGGATCATTGGTTATACTGCGTCTCCTGATCTGCTGCTTATCAGTTGTTGTGCACCACTAAGGCATGTTACCAAATACATGTTCAACACGCATGTATTAGGTGTTAAAGAGTTTTGGAGTATTGGAGAGGCTGGGGTCATCTTTCTCTCTAAATGTGACATTTTCTTTTTAGTACAGCTTATCGCAGAAGTTTGTTAAACCTCTGATATAAGCTGTTGACTGGGAGATATGCCAGTTGTTGGCTTGCAGATAGACTTGATTTCTAGAAGTACACAGAAATGAAAAATCCTCTTAACTTAATATTTTTGTAGTTTTTATGTAGTTGTAACATAGTAAATAATTTTAATGAAGACAAATATGATTATTTTGTAAAATAGCTATCGAATCTTGCATAATCTTCATGTTTACCATTCCCCCGCCGAGTACTTGATTTGTTTGTTGCGATTGTGTTGAGGGCTCTCGTAGGGTAGACAATGGGGTGAGTTGACAGGCAGGGTTAGGATTTCCAAAATATATTTTTTCTCAGTCCAATTTTAATTTATAAGCACAAATAACTGGATTTTTCTAGGAAAGCTCAGGTCAGAAGATTCCAGGGACTTCCCAACAGTTGAATTTTGGATGTGATGGACATGTTTCAACAATTAAGCTGTTTCTAATCATATATGGCTCTTCTACTCTACTCATTCAGCAAAACGTTAGGCAACATTTTATGTGTACTAAGTGTTAGCGGTGAAGAACTGGCTTGGATGTTGAAATGTTCTGCGCTCCCCAACCTCCCTCCATGGTAAGATATTGTCACACTGTGGTCAAGACACAATAGCGTTCCATTTAAAAGACATCCCTGTGTAGACAATTGTGAAAGAGCTTTGTAATGTGGCCTTGTGTGAAATCACGACAAGCATGCAGCTGAAATAGTTTACAAAGAAGCACATCTGTTTTTTTCTAATGCTATTATAAGTATGTTTCCTAGTCTAGCAAACAGACTGGGAATGTCCATACTCGGAATCTGACTTGAGTTGAATATAAAATGGATGCCCTTTAATCTTGGTAGGTGGCATTATCCTGGTCTGAACTATGCTGTAAATGTAATCATATTCAAGCATGCTTGTATTTCAACTTATTGAAACACAAAATCAGTAGTTAGTCACTATTTTAAGATTCTGGTGACTTTTTTTTTTTTGCTGTTTGTATATTTGTTTAATTTATACAAGCAAATGACCCATCCCACGACAGAGTTAACGTTTGGAGCGATGTTCCGAAAACATCATTGAACTCTGAACACAGTTTGTTGATTCCTGGTATTGACAGCCTGTCTTGTTTTATTAATGTACTTTAGCCACCGTGCTACGTACAGTATTATCTCTATATATACACACCATTCTTTGCCATGTATACTGGCCCCTGACTCAGCCTCCCTTTGTACAATAATGTAAAAAACATCAGGCTTTGTGTGTGCGTGTACCTTTGTTTTTGTTCTGGGTGGGTGGGTGGGTATGTTGGTGGGAGGGCTATTATTTCATCATTGTTCACTTTTTCGCTTTGTTACTTTCTTGTATTGTAATGTAGGTGATATAGAGTGTATTGTGTATGTCCTGCTGAGCTTAGGTAGAGCAGGCATAGTGTCAGTGTTAAAGTTGATGTTACCACTAATTCATCAGAACTAGCCAAGTCCTATTCTGCTAACAGACACAGTCTACCTTTTTTAAAACATATTTTTTACTAAAAGAAAGGAGAAAGGAAAACTACGTATTTTATCTTCAGATTTTAACCGTTTATTTGTTTAACGACACCAATTATTTTCTGTCTTTTATTTTATTTTCTTTCTTCATAAAATTATATGCATTGAAACATACAGTTATTATATACGATAAAGCCAGCTGATATCAAAACCAGTGCCAAACAAAAGCTTTGGATCGAAACTTGAACTTCAAAGGAATGCTTAGTTTTTACAGTGAGCTTGGTGAAGATCGCAGCTGCAGTTACACTATTACAGTTTTAACGGGGAAAGTAGCCATGCCTTTTAACAATATTAAATGTACTCTGCCGTTGTACACAATGCGGTTTTATTTTATTTTTAGATTGAGTGTGCTACAGCGCAACTCTGTTTACAGTTTGACAGCATTCAGTAACCCTTGCCTAAGGTATTTCCTTCATCTGGTTGAGTTTTTAATGTCTCTGCACCTTGCGAAACAGAGAAAAATCAAATGCCAAAATTGCTAATATTGTAACAGGCATCTGTTCAAAGTGTTTGGGCACAGAAATATGTCCATGGTGTTTTAAAATACATTATTCCAAAATGGGGCTGATTTATGCATTCATACTGTGATCTAATAGTTCCCAGTAGGCAATCCCATTCCCATTTGAATGACGTCTTATCCCTACTTTAACCAGATTTGTTTGGTCTTCTTGGATTGGTTGGTCTCAGTGACACATTGACCGCTTAACCCATCAGTCTGGGAAATCTCAATTGAAAATTAAACTTTTAATGCTAAATTAATTGTAAAACCATAACCAGTGTTGACCATCAGCCTAGACGGCTGCAAAGAAGGTTTCTAGTTGAGGAACATCTGCTACGTTTTCTATTTAGAACACACAACACATTAATTGTGCAACTCCTCTACTGTAATCAAATAAAACTGTGATTTTATTTTTTTATTAATCTCTGTGGTGCAGAAATTATCGCTTGAATTTTGTTACTTTGATTCGTATACCTACAGTATTTCATATGTCAGCACTTTAAAAGGAAATATTTGTTTTTATAAGCAAATAGAAAATATATAATCATTATAAACACTTCAATTTTTTTTTTTCAGTGGTAGGAAAAAATGCAAGTATGCAGGTGTCAGATGAATGCTGTGTCATGCCAATATAAATTATTTCCTGGGAGGAGAGAAAATAAGCACAAATTAAAAGAACGCTGTTGTTCTGGTACCTTCTATCATATCTATCTTCTTGAATATCTAACCATATCTGTTCTTCTACAACTATTAGGGCCAAAATCCATTTAAAATGTCTTAGTCTGTCAGCTGTATATCGTAAACTGTTCAATTACAAAATGATAAAATAAAATTTATTTTAAAGATCAGTGCTCTGTTGTCTTTTCATACATATGACAAATAAGTCCTTTACAGTACTTAAAGGTATGGTCAGTCATTCATGCTATCTTCGAGCTCAAATCAAAACAGTATTGCTCCGCGGTCCTTAGCAGTGGTGGATCTCACGTCGAAATGCACTGAAGCAAAGCGTAGTGCTACGGCTTTTTTGATACGAGCAGTGTTCCCCACTTTGTTTATGTTCTTATTTACAGAGCCAAGTATCATATACGTTTTTTCAACATGCACAGAGAACATTTAAGATGGCTAAATGCGAGGAGATACTTTATTTGTCGAATTTGACAAGAAGTGTTTTAGCTTACATTTAGCTTGCAATAGCTGACTATACCTTTAATCAAGTAAAAACAGCAAGCCTAGATCAGCTAGCCGCCGGGCGTAAACCAACACCATAGGCCAATACCAGTACTATGTGAAAAGTGGGCGGTAATACTGCCACCTACTGTCTATATGTAGCATTACCACCACCTACTGGCTAGAATGTAGCTCATATTGGCCGACGTTCCACTACATGTGGTCCATCAATAAAGCATTTAGCCTAGGCCTACTGCATGGCCGACTCATGGCACAGAGAGGACGCCTTCATCTTTGGGCCCTTGGGTACTAGAGGGACTTGAATAAAGATCTTTTTATTTTTTTAAACATTGAATACATGCACTTCCTTCAGCTTTTTTAATTTATTTTATAAAAGGTTGCATATTAGCACAATTACTAGCATTATTAGCTACCCTGCTAAAAAATTCAGCATTGCTGGTTACCAGCATAAGGTATGTTTTGCATGCTGGAGTTTGCTGGTGTACCAGCATCCTATGCTGGTTGCTGGTGTGCTGGTATACCAGCTAGACCAGCACTACCCCAGCACTAACCAGTATGAACCAGCCTGGACCAGCATGGAATTCATGCTGGTTTATGCTGGATTTTTTTAGCAGGTAAATGGACTGCTTTTTTTGTGATGTGTGTGTGATGTCACAATTCTAAGATTGCTTCCAAACACAAACAATGAGCACCTGTCAGAAAAGCTGTCTCATAAGCACAAGGGATTCAGTGTTTGGAATTAGAAGTAGGCCTAATAATGTTATTCTTATATAAAAGCACTGTTTCACTCTGCTGCCCATGGATGCAGTCTATTGACGGGTCAGACAGTTTAATGGACTATGTCGTGCTGTGGTCACTAAAAGTAAAACAACACAATGACAGTAGCTTTACAGTAGTCTTAAGGCACTTTTCTGTAGCAGTCGGGACAACTGTAACACTAATGTTAAGTTAATAGATCAACCATTAATTATTCCAGGTTTAGTTCCCACACGATCTGAATGGGTGATAATAGTGCTGATCTATCAACGATTCATCCCCGCCTTTCTGTTCCGGTTCAACTGAACAGTCTCGCAGAGCCATCCTTTACTTACTTAAAACCTGGGACACAGCGCTGTCTAACTGCGTCAATATCCGCCTACTTGACAGTAGAGGTATTTTGATTGACATGCATGACCAACTACGTAGCTCAATGACAAATTCAGATGTTACATTTATACAGATTTTATACAGATATTTCAGGTATTGTTCTGTTAGATACATAGGCTATTGTTAGTGCTTAAAATTAATGTACTGAAACTGAAATTAGTAAATAAAGCAGGCTACTGCACTAGTGTTGCACTTACAGACTTTATGAGTGACAATGCTAACAGCCAATGAAAATCTACTTTTAAATTTCGTAAATTTTGCTGTCGAGCTTACAGGGGTCCACAGTATATCAGACGTTCAGCACAGAGTTGCTTATGTGACGTAGTGTAATGTGGACGGAAGAGGCTGAGAGCCTCACAGAGGCCTCCTCCACAAGGCCAACTTTTAGCTTGTAATTCACATAAGTGTTGTTTATTATTTTAATCACTAAATCAAAATTGGAATAATCTAATTAAAAGGGTTTTGCAATTTGTATTCAAATTGTGTTCTCCGTTTGAACACATCAGCAGAACTTATTTGAAGTCAGAAGAGGGCAGTGTTGTTATGAGTAGGAAATATTGACACTGTCATGGCACATGGTCATTAAGCCTATAACATCCCATAGGCTGTCAGGTAAGAGAAATAACCCTGTTCATTGCCTATGGTTGCCAGCCCACTTGCTTATTATTAGTAGATAGTCATGTATGTAATGCAATGTCACACGGGACAGTCCTGTGTGGGCCAATGAGGAGTTCTGCTGGCAGCATCATTTGCTGGGTCAATTAGCATCAAAGTGGTCGGGATGGTGAAATTAATTTTCATCTGAAAATGTGCTATCAACATTTTTTTATTTTTTTAATGGTTCTGTGTATGGACGGCAAGACGCACAACATATCCACATATTCCTTCACTCAATTCACACAAACAATAAAAATACTATACTATATATATAAGCATTTGAATAACCACTTCTGTTAGTGAGGGAGGTGTACAGTATATTATATCAGCAATACAAATAGATGTAGTCTACATATATGGTCACAAATGTATGGGGGGGGCTACTGACCCCATTGCTGTGACCATGTGTGTAGCTTAAAGGTATAGTCAGTGATTCTCAGCTAATACACACTGTCAAATTCAGCAGAAATACCTACTCATGGTCCTCTATTTGCCCGTTTTGAGTGCAAACGACCGAAAAAGCACTGTACTATACCTTTAATTTACTTCAAGAGATGTGTTTTTAGGACAAGAAAAACACAGACTACACCTTTAATTTACTGCAAGGTGGCAGAATATGGCAGCAAAATCATGATTCATGTCTTTGTTTTTCATTTTTAACCAGTAAAGTTTGGAGAATAATAATTGTAGATATAGCCAGTATTACTATGTATTACTATACGTTAACATATGAGTAATAGTCCTACATTTACAAGAGCAAGCACAAAGTAATGTTGTTTGCTTCGTACACTGCACCAGCTGAAATCAGCTTGTTTAAAACCTCGGTACACCTACACAGGCTTTTTGTTAATGTGGCTAATCAAGCCTCTTCTCGCAACTACGTGGGCATGACTGACATTTCCCTATCTCCTATGTCAGTTTTGTTTTTGATTGGTTCTTTTGAATATATGCAGTAGCTTGCCAAATTTCAACCTCAGAAGAGGTCATTAGCCAAAATATCTTTGGGTTTACAGGCCCCTTTAAAGCAAATATAATGTTTTGTGTCATGTGTTTTCCACCCATGTTAATTGCTCACTTGTTCATTCATTTTACCAAAGGCAGCACCTGGGTCTCAGGGATTGCTGGAGGGTATTCTTCCACCACCAGAAGGTTGCATCTGAGATTGAACTGTTGACAGAAAGCAATTGCAATTTCACCTGCTTGTGTCCTGCTCGCTGTTGGAAAGGTGACTCCAGTGCTATAGGGATAATAAAAGACACACAACTTGACCAAACCTAACCTTTCCCA
Organism: Typhlichthys subterraneus; assembly: GCA_027564835.1. Lineage (NCBI taxonomy): Eukaryota > Metazoa > Chordata > Actinopteri > Percopsiformes > Amblyopsidae > Typhlichthys > Typhlichthys subterraneus. Next base: position 1,043,341 of record JAODUH010000009.1, on the reverse strand, counting down.
TAACAAAATTCTGACTTATGGTATAAGCATGTGCTCTGCCAAGCTGCTATGGTTTCGTGTTTCCAATGAGCAGTACTCATTAAATGATGAGTCAAGGTTCAAGGCTCCCTCGTTTTGTGTCAGTGGGTGAATGTAAGCTTGTGACTGTGTGAGCAGTTTGCTAGTTTAAGCAACACACAAACTATATAATAAAGCTAGTCTGATAATGTTTTTAACATTTTAAATGAAGTCACTAAGCTACAATGTGTAAACTACAGAATGTTAATTACATTACAAGTAATCAAATGTATATTTATTATTGAAAAAAGCAATTTTGCAGTATGCTACAAGAAAATCAGTTAATCACAACATCAAATGTTCATCGGCAAAATCTGCACACAGCAGAGAGCTTTTTTGTGTTATGTTCAAGCTTTAAACATCAACATAATGGGCATTAATGATACATCTGCATTCATTGTAATGCTCTGCTATGAGATTGAAACCATGTTATTAAACATTTACTGTGATTTTAACAGAAACCTGTCAATAATACATACCTGGCATTGCTAGATGTGTATTATTAACCATGATGTGAGAGAAATTCACTTGGTCCGTTCAATGAATTCCATTAATAATGACAAAGATCACAGAAAAGTCAGCGAAATCCTAATGCAAACACTTTTCACAAACATTAATATAAAAAAAAAAGTGATTGGACGAATTGTGCACACAGACACACGCATGCACACACACACACGCACACGCAACCACATACGCACATGCATACATTATAGGGATCAGTCAGTACACAGCTCTGCATATTTGTGGAAAATAAATACAAATATAAGACTTTCTTTACTCTAAACATGATCATTTCACATACGGTATCATTTCCAAACAACTTCCCAATGACCTGAAACCCGAAGTGTATAGTTGAAACCCTACTGTAATTAAACCAGAATGTCTAAGCTCCCACCTTAACACCTAAGACACAAGTGACTGACTTCAAAAGGTTGCCATGCCCGGCACCTCAAAGATGTCCATCAAGTTGTCTAAGGCAGACTCAATGGATTTTTTAGAGGATCGTCTGTCTATCACTCCCCACTGGTACCATAGCCTGGGGGTGGGGTAGTAGCAGGTGGGTCAGGGGCTGTGTGCCTTCCTCCCCCCCTCTGCCAACCCCTACACACACACACACACACACACCTATGGGGTGCTGTCAAGCCAGCATTGACTGATTTTGATCACTGGTGTCTGGGAATTTTTCTTAACCAAAGAATCTTTGGGAAACAGGTCGTTCATCACCTTAATGGAAGAGTATTGATTGCTGTGCGCAACCGCGATGCCTGCCTGCAATAGTAATGGATTTCCTGAGAAATCACGTTTGAAAAGGCGTCTAGGGGCACCTGGGAGCAAGTGGCCACCACTAAAACCACTCAGCTTGCTTTTTTCGCATGCTTGGTGTAAGTTGGTTAATGTGTACAGCTGTCTGTGTATTGCTATACTGTATGTTTCCCCCGTCAATGTGGCTAACTGCCCTTGCCGTCAGCTTTGCTTGGTTGCTACGGTAGCTGACTGTTATGGCCTTAGTCATTTACATATATGATTGTGTGTGATCAATGAGCTCAAGTTGTCTGAATAACAGACTAATGTCAATGTGTAAACACCCACATGTGGTGCAATAGGCACATATTTATGTGTGTGTGTGTGTGCGTGCGTGTTTGTGTGTGCGTGCGTGCGTGCGTGCGTGTGTGTGCGTGCGTGTGTGTGTGTGTGGGAGAGTACAGTAAACAACAGCGGTTTTCACACTGTAGGTTGTGGTCACTGAGTGGGAGTGAGAGGGTCGAGAAAATTGCAAGCGGCAATTGAATGATTAAAGAATATCATTAAAAGGCTTAAAGGCTTCCGCGCTTATATGATGCACCATACGATGCACCATACACGTGGTCACCTCATCGTGATCACGTGTTGGTCTACTCACTGGTCGTGAGTACGGTTGTGGCAAAATAGCCTACTTGTTCCAGATTTGATGACATCCTATTTAGACGCGCACTCTGCTCAAACATATTTGGTGCACACTCGGGTATAGCGTTAGCTAAAATGGATTTGGTTTTTGAGAGATATGAACCGGTAACGTCCATCCATGGATGGATGGATGGATGGATGTTACCGGTACTTGGGTGTTTGGTCGGTCTCTAAATAAATTAGTTCTCTCTAGGTGGATCTTGGCACAAACAAGTTTTGGAACCCATGGTATACAGTACAGTAAGTGTGTACACCAGCCTATGGTGAAATTCACAAATATTTCATGTGTGTGCATGCGTGTGTGTGTGTGAAAGTGTGTGTGTGTTTGTGTGTGTGTGTGTGTTTGTGCGTGTGTGCGCCTTGGAGATAATTGGGACCTAATTAACACAAGCCTCTAGCAGGTGCGTTCTGGACACATATCACACTCACTTTCAGCAATTAGCAGAAAAAAACATCTGCCCCATCGCACCTTTTTTGCTTGGCAGGCCATTTGTACAGCTTTCACTTGGAGTGCGTCTTTCAACGGGTAAATCATCTCATTACACACCCTGTCATGCTGTGTCTATTGTGTCTTCCAATCTATTCTATCGTTGTATCCTTCCTAAGGATTCCAAAGCCATGTATTTTCCTAACAAAAGCTTGATTTGTTGTTTTTTCCCCCCTCCACATTAATATGGAGATGGTTTCTCATTTATATTCATCTATAAAATAAGTAAAGGGAGATTACTTTTGTGATGGTAATTTGACGTCCCTGTTTAGCCATCTGCTTTGCTGTGACTCTCAAGTTTTTCTTTGTATGCCAATCTAAACGTTTTTTCAGGGCCATCAGTAAAGTACACAATTCAGTACTTCATTCATATGGGGAACATTATTCTATCCTGTGTGTACGTGTGCGTGCAAGTAAAATGGTCAAGCTGTCCTTTATAAACATACACATGGAAACAATACCATCAAGGTGTCTAAATTTTCATTTAGACTTATTTATTTTAATAGGCTTCTGCAAAGCACAGTATGCCCTGCAATTAACAACAGCAATTTATCACTATACAAAGTGATTAGCACCGGCTATATTAACAGTCTATTCGGGCCTCATTCATGCATTGTGACAGAGGATTTATATATCACACAGGAATACATGCGTCCCAATATTTTGCCCTACAAACGCTGGCCTCTTTTATGAAGAACAGTTTTTAATTTAACAGGAAAATTAACGAAGAATAAATTTTAGCCCAGAAGTTATGAAGGTTTGTATAGCATAGGCCAGGGTTTGCCAACCAGACATTGCTGTTGGTTGTTGCCGTTTGGTGCCTAGCAGGGCTTTTTTCCCTGTAAGACACTGACGACATGCTCCTGTCAGTATCCTAACAGATTGTTGGTTGCGTACTACAACTGGTAGCTGTTCTACTGTTGACAAATGATTGTAAGTCACTTTGGATAAAAGCGTCTGCTAAATGCCGTAAATGTCTAGGGTTGAAACCTGGCAGTGTGTTAGTGGATTCCCGTTACATCTCGCCCTACAGCTCAATGGGATGATACGTTCAATAAAATTAATTTTGGACAAAAATCCTATTTTTTATTTTATTTTGCCTAAATAATTTCCTCATGATGATCACCTCTGGTAAAATCACCTACAGTACATTCTCAATTGAACAGATCCTGCGATTCTACACATGTAGTATATGTATAATAACTATAAATAGTTTTTTTTTTATCTCTCTCTCTTTAATGGCCAATATTTGGTTGTTTTTTGTGTTTTCTGAAAAGACTGTAAAACATCACTTACTTATGTTACTATAGGCAGGTGACGATGTAACGTCAGTGTGAGTCTGTGCAGCAGGTGTGTTGAATGAAGCAGGAGCTATAGGATGACGGGATCATTACAAACCATGTAAAGCACACACACACACAAACACACACGTATGCCTACATACATGAAACACACATATACATGAACACACATTATACTTACACACATGAAACACACACGCACGCACCAACACACATGCAAACACACACCCACATA
>JAODUH010000009.1:1015416-1026888 GCA_027564835.1 Typhlichthys subterraneus | reverse complement strand
TCCTGGACCCCCCCCCCCCCCCCCCCTCCCGCCATCTCTCCTGCTGTTCCCCCGCTGCCTCTCCCTATTTCCCTCCCAGGTCTTATTTGCTGAGGTAGCTTCACCCAGACGTTGGCTGCATAATAGATAGTGATTTCTTAATGTAAATGTAGATGCTTGTTTACCTTTTTTCACTGTATCTGCAGAATAACTAAATTATGAGGTTATTAAGAATGATTACTTTTTAATTTTTTTTTACCTTGACCCCAAAGCTTTACTGGGCTCAATGGTAAACTCAGGCAGACGGCAGCATTAGAAGTGTTTCTATTATTTATCTTGGAGTGTGACATGTTTATTTACACCCTCAGGGATTTCACATTAATCTCAACAGTGGCAGATTTAATCACAGAAAACAAACGACGGCTAAACATGGCAAGTTCAGCCATGCGCATTAGCGTCTTGGACCTCGTGGTTTTGCTGACCACGTTGCTGTTCTGTGGGCCGCCGGGGTCCAGAGCACAGAATGACACGGAACCCATTGTACTCGAGGGCAAATGCTTGGTGGTGTGTGATTCCACTCCTTCGTCTGAGCCGGCTGGAAACGCCCTGGGCATGTCAGTCCGCTCCGGCACGGGCAGGGTGGCCTTCTCCGCCACCCGCCAGACCAACCACGAGCCCACAGACATGAGTAACCGCACTATGATCATCTACTTTGATCACGTAAGTATCAAAACAAAAGGTTGTCTCTGCAGTTTAATTAAGTCATGCTATCTTGCATCCTCAAGTTAAAGAAATCACATGCTTACTGTTTATGCAAAATGTGTTTATAGTACAGGAAAATACTTAAACTTAAAGTTAAATTTAAAGATGCATTACGCTTTAATCCCTTGAAAAGAGCAAGCATTTCTGAGCATTTATACTTCCATCTAGTGGTGTCGATGCAACAGTGATAATATTAGCTCTATGCAGCTTAAAAAGTTAATTTTGTACATTTGAAGTGACCTGAATCTAAAATAAGTGTACATAGTTTGAATCATATTTAATATAATACATTTTTAGTTGTTTTTAGTTGTTACAGTGCAAAGTCTAAAGCTTACTTACCACACCTTTAAACAATTGTGCTTGAGAGCAGCCACACAAAATCCAACTAATTCACAGTTCTACATATCTTTGTATTAGATCTTGGTGAATGTGGGCAGCCATTTTGACCAGGAGAGCAGCGTCTTCCTGGCGCCAAGGAGAGGCGTCTACAGTTTCAACTTTCATGTTGTCAAGGCCTACAACAGGCAAACAATCCAGGTAGGATACCACTGTAGCATGGGTCAAGGACTAGCGCATATCCCATTCACAAACCTCAACCACCCCTCATTCTCTCTCTCTCTCTACCCCTCCCTCTCTACCTCTCCCTCCATCTCTCCCTCTCGCACTCCCTCTCTCTCTCATTACCTCCCTTTCTCTCTCTACATATATATATATATATCTACCTCTCCCCCCCACCCCCCCTTCTCTCTCTCTCTCTCTCTCTATTCTCAGGTTAGCTTGATGCTGAATGGCTGGCCGATGATCTCAGCCTTCGCCGGGGACCAGGACGTGACCCGAGAGGCTGCCACCAATGCCGGCCTGGTGATCATGGAGAGGGGCGATAAGGCCTACCTGAAGCTGGAGAGAGGCAATCTGATGGGAGGCTGGAAGTACTCCACCTTCTCTGGGTTCCTTGTCTTCCCTTTGTGATGCGGACCGATGGGGGGAGGGGGGTGGGGTGGCGACAGAGGTGAAAACGCATCAGATCAGGTGCCATAGGTCGCTATATTGGCAAGCTATGGAGGTATAAGTAACTGAACGTTTCTGTCTATTGTCAATTACAGCAACAACAACAAAGGTATGTGTAATTCTGAATGTCAGCATGCGGCCAGTCAATAGTTAAATATCACTTACAATACAATACAAACAACAAATCATTTTGTACAGTGCAGAAATGAAAACGGAATATGAGGTTGGGAAGTGCATGTACTTGAGCATAGGAAAGGCTCTAATGTCAGTCAGTGTCAGTGTGTCCGAATATGTGTTATTAAAAGAGTAAAACAAATCAAAGACCAAATCATATTTAATGTGAAAAAATATGGATTTCTCTTTATCTTTTGTGATAATGTATACTGTTGTAAAACAAATATATATTTAAAATATCCATGTGCAATGTTGGCTTATGTGCAATGATAAAGGAAGTGTCTTGATTTCCCTTCATACTGTTTGAATTACTCCAATGTCCACTGTGACATTTGTTGGTCTTCCAACCTGTATTCGTCCTGCATAATGATACTTCACTAATGTGCTTCTTACTTCACTGCAACAATTTTACATTAGCAAGGAGACTTGTATCTAAATAAACGAAACAGAAGACAAATACAGATATTATAACAAATGCGTGTGTTATGTTTTTAACAAGGAAATGTAACCTATCATGCAAGCCTCTCTACTTTGGCTTTGTACCGTATACAGTCATTAGCAATGTCGTGCCGTGATTGGATATTGGCTCTTAATCCACCTAGATAACATGGTTCCCCATATGTTATTTCACCAAGTACAATGACAGCTGTTTGTAAATATAGATCTGGCCAACTGAGCTGGCATAGGCCATACACCAGCATGGGGCTCACAGGGCCACAGACAGATGGAGGCGTTGGCGAAAAACAGTCGTACTCCGCAGGACTGCCATGGATAAAGTGTGGTGTGCTGTCACATGCAGTCATATACGCTTCCATGACCACCATCTCTCTCTCTCTCTCTCTCTCAACCTCTGTGTTATAACACGACGGCGGTGGCAGTCAAAGAAAGTAGCTGAACGAGCGTGCGTGTGTTGGCGAGCAGAGAGGATGACAGATACACTGTAATATAAAGAGTCTGTGTTCAGTGGGACGGCGAATTAACCCTGTTGCCTTAACGGATCAGATCATAGGTGTCATTGCTATCTCTCCACCATCTCTCTCTTTCTCTTTCTCCATATCTCTCTCCCAAGGTAAAGGTAAAGGTGCTTTTATTGTCACATACACATACATAAGTACATAAAATAAGTAGGCCAATCCAATTATTGTGGGGGAAAAATGTTGGACCTGTTGTGTCTCAATTACATGTCAGTCAGTCAAAGTGGAGGTTTATTTTTGTAGATAGCCTACCTGTAGGCCTATACTATATATCCATGTGATTTGACATAATTACATCACACATACAGTAGCCTACACTTTTATGTTTCTTCTAGCACATACTTTCTGAAAGCAGATTACAGTTTTCAAGACACATTGCTTGAAGCCTTCGTGCATTTTTTTACATTTTTAAACACAAAACGCAATTTTCAAACTACATTCACACAACTTCTGACTCTTCTTGCAAAATTGAACAACTGCCTCAAAACAGAATGATCTGTTCTCAAAATCAAACAATGCTTTCAGATGATACCACAGCCAGTAAAACACTACAGCGAATTCATTACAAACAATGTCAAAAAATGGAAGAGTGTTCAGGGCATGCACTTCCATAAATGTTTAATGATTGTTTAGTCCATAAACAAATATTCACAACTCAGTAGATTTATCACTGACATACTGAAAAAGTACATTGAATGTACAATCAAACGGATTGATAAGACCTTGGCATCACGTCTTTGTGCTAGGTCAGCCCAAAGGACTTCATCTTTATCACAGGCAATGTTGTTCGTAGCCAGGCAACGGGGGAAAACCATCTGACGTGCGGGATCCAGCCTTTGCAAGACTGTCACCACAGGCCAATTCCATGACCTGTGAGACATTCCCATGTCATTCCCAAGTCATGTGCCTGTCACCGACAACTTTTTCTATCAATCTGCAACAACCTGTGCACCATCAGTCAATGGTCTTACTGTATATACATCCAAGAAAGGGTTTTCCTCACTGTCTTGTGAGAGAGGACATAGCCTGTGATTTAAACTAAATGCTAAGGTTAGATCCAACTAGGCGAAGAAATTATGCTTTGGGTTTTTATTTGTACTGTAAATTATTCTTTCTCACAAATGTGTGTGATGTGTTTATAGTATGTATTATATTCTATTTTCAGTAGTATATGTTCTGTTCTAATTTTCAGTACTACAGATAAATGTAACCTTTGGAAATGCATTGATGTATCGTCTGATTTTACATTGTGATGAGGAATATAATTGTGCAGTAGACCTACTGGTGTGTTTTATTTGATCAACATATATATATATACTTTACTGTAGGCTGTGACAACTGTGTTTCAGTTGTGTTTGACTTCTGACACTGTGGTTACCATTATGCATCACAAGTGCATCACATTGCAAAAAGTGTTTTAGTGAGTGAGAATGTGTTTAAAGTTTTGCAAAAAGACTTATAGATATACAAATTGTGTCTAACTAGGTGAAAACTGTTTATGGTTTTGCCAAAGGAGTGATTGATTCAATAAATTAGTTCATGCCATATTTAGCATTTGGTTTTATTGTTTTAGCAATTGAGAAAAACTGTAAAATATCCCTGCTGTTTTTGACTGAGTCACGTGAATACATATAAGAACAACATAATATACAATAGATGTGCCAGAGTTGCCCAGTTCCAATCCAAACTCAAGAAATGTTATTTTTGTTTAAAACATTTTTGTTCTAAAGTATGAATACTGTTGACTACAGAAATAAGCTTAATTATAGGCAATTCATGTGCACTGTAATACCACCTAGGTAGCTAAGATAGTGCATAGCCAGTTTACTGAAAACACCAGAAAAAAATAATGCGAATGTGTGTATTCTTCACAAATGAATAGGGTGGTAAGTAGGCCTACTTTTAGTTAACGACGTTAGGCCTATTACATCTTAACAATAGGCGTAGCATATAGCCTATAATAACAGAAAGGTCGTTTAATATGACATTCAGTAATAAGGTGATTTGCAAATTGTAATTGACTAAATATGTTTTTTGTTAGATTGGTTTTCCTTCTGTTTGATGAATGAAGAGAAAATATTCGTTGTGTACACGCCCGTGCCTGTGAAATATCACCAATGAGGACCACTCAGCCAAATTATCAGTTAGGCCGCATTCATTGTTATCTCAACCTAACTATTCCCATTGCATATATCCCGCCTAGCAATCGTCATATAATGTGACAGAAAGAGGTTCTGACCAATAAAACGGTGGTATGCTACCGGCTATGGGGGTTATGGACCAATGACAGTCGGACCATATTCGACAGGCACGCTTTCTACGCTTTCTCTGGCAAGAATGTTAGTTCCTGCTCTTCGCTGGCCGTTTCCTGTAATCGTACAGTGTTGTGAGACGGAGAAAGCCATGTGTGTCGATGCAAAGGTAAATTTAGCACCCCGAAAATATAACTGAGGGAGTAAGGGTAGTTAATAGGATGGTTATTTGCAAGTATCTTTGCTGAAAAACAGACGTAGGCCAACCCAAACAGTATTGCGGCCTAACCCGTCTCTGAACGTTGACGGGCAATGGTTATTGTGGCACGTTGCTTTGGTTTGGTCCGGTTTGTTGATGAGATTGAAGGAGTCCAGATGACTGAATGGTTTATAGTCAATGACAGATCGGTTAGTTATTCATTCTGGATATCCCATCGACCGTATGTACTGGTATAATTTAACATTTGGACTCATGGTGGCTTTACAATAGGGTTTTATTGCTAGTACGAGCTAATGCTAACCAAAGGTTTTGTGAGGAAAAACTGCAACAACACAAGAGAGGGACTCATCTATCGCAGTGGCATTCTCCTCATTCGACCCCACTATAAGCTGTTGCCATTCATTGACAGTTTATAAAATGATCCAACACTCTTTAAATATGACAAGAAATGTGTGTTACATTTCTTTATTTTCTAAACAAGCTATACACAACAGCTATACACAAAAGTGATAACATTAGTTATAGACGTACCAACAAAAGACAATTGCAGTCATACACAATCGCGTGATTTACGTGCCATGTACTTACTTTAAAATACGTTATTAGTTATTTTACAATTATTTACACAGTTCTCACTGGACCTGATGCTGTGCACTAACTATATTTTCTCTGTTTTTAGGAACAAAACGTCTATTAATAAAAGTGTGCACGGACATGCACAGAAGAAAATTATAAGTTGAAAAGTCAAGAAAGGGGTGGCGTACAAGATTGCCCTAAAGCATCCCCTTTCCCAAATTACAACAAGTTATTCTTCATTATAGGTGTACCTTTTACAATTTTTGGTCATTGAAGATAAAACTAAATGTAACCAGTCCTGAAGCCTCAACCAGCTATTTGGCCCTTGTTGTAAGTATCATTTTATTAATTTATATCCAGTATGGTATGAAATTATTTTTTAAAATGTAGTATTTTCTTTGTGCGTTTTCAGCTGTCTTCCCCTTTGCTGAGAACACGGAAAAAGGAACTTCTCCGTCTTAGAGAGAGTTCTGGGTTGTGCCCATCTCCCTGTGTGGAGGTGGCACAATGGCAGACCCCATCATGGACCTATTCGAGGACACCCCTTTATTCAACCTGGACGCCCTGTCCGACGACACCTTCTCTCAGGGCTCCTCCGACCCCGTGGAGGAAGCCCTAAAGTTGGCCCTGGGCCACGTGGACCCCCATCCTGACTTCTCGTCCTCCGCGGAGCTTGCGGTGACCCCCGACGCAGCCACCGCGCTCCCGGACCCCGTCCCCCACCAGTTCACCGTGCAGCAGCTGCCGCCACCGCCGATAGTCTCCCAGCAGACCGTTACCATAGCCACCACCCCCCCGACTCCCGTGGAGACCGTCTCCGCGCTCCAGACAGTTGTCAGCAGCAGCTCCTCCGGCGGCGGCACCGTTCTGTTGGGCTCTCCTATCACGGTCACTTCCGGGGTCACCGGCGGCAACACCGCCATCACACAGCAGCAGCTGACGCAGATCACCCACCAGCTGACGGCCCAGCAGCTGGCCGCCCTCACCCAGCAGGGCCGGGGCAAGATAGTCATCCTCAAGGGCCCCCAGGGGCAGGCCCAGGTACTGCAGACGGTGTCGGGGACGGCGGCGGCCGCCGGCGGCGGCAAGGTCATCCACCTGCTGTCGGGGGCCGCCCTCCGGCCGGGCATGTCCATCCTGCCCGGGGCCACGGTCCTGAACCAGGCCCAAGGCCCCGGCCAGGCCCAAGTCAAGGTGGGTGCTGCCGGGGTGCAGAGGCTGGTGCAGTCTCCCAACGGTCTGGTGAAACGAGTCCTACTGACCTCCGTGCCCCAGCAGGTGCCGCAGACGCAGAGCCAGCAAGTACAGGTGCAGCTAGCCCACGTCCAGGGTCAAACCCAGGGCCAGGTGCAGATCCAGCCGCAGGGGCAGACGACCCAGGCCCACGTCCAGCTCCAGCCGGCCATGCAGGGCCAGACACAGGTCAGCAGCACCGCCCCCGCGGGCACAGCCCAGGGTGTATCGCAGGGATGGGCAACTCTGATGTTGGTGAGGACCAACGCAGCTTTTCTCCTTAGGGACCCGATCACTAATCATCTGTGTATGTGTGCACGTTTGTTTGTGTGTGTGCACGTTTGTGTGCGCACGCGTGTGTGTGTGTGTGTGTGTGCGCACGCGTGTGTGTGTGTGTTTCAAGCTTTTGATAACTGCTAAAGCCGTCTATCTTTGCCGTTAAAATGGACAATTTTGCTTTCAATTGACTGGCTAGCAGTGCTACTTCCCCTGCTGTATAATCAACACATCGCGTTTGGAACTGCGTCGTCCTTGCCTCGCTTTCCTCCTACTGCAGACGCTGGAGCTGCGTGGCGTTGCAGGTCGTTGTGCTCTTCTAGAGGTCCGTAATGGTACCGCTTGTTTTGCCGAGAGGAAGCAGGAGCTTTGCCGAAAAGAATGCAGTCTACGTGAAGTGTTTGTTTGCCTAACTGTTCGCTCACAGCCGCGATGGTTGACTCGTTGTTTTTGTTTTTTGTAACGGGCTCGATGTTTAAATATCACGTAGCGTAATATATCGAGAGTGTTGCAGGTGCTGCATCGTTCAGTTAATTTAGTGGAGAGATGCGGCCATTGGCTGTTTGATTTAGACAGCAAAGTAAGATGTGTGGCGGAGGGAGACGATGGCCAAAGTAGCTCGGAATTACTGTTGTACCAGTCCAATATGACCTGAGCCCGTTTTTTTTGTAACGGGCTCGAAGTTTACATCCTAGCTTTGTTTTATGACACCTATGAGGAGATGCTTAAAAACAGTAACCGTTTAACAAATATTTAATAATTAACTCCTTGGCGTCTTCATATTTTAAACATTTGTCAGTGGTAGTGATGGACTAGCCAGAGTAAGGGATATATTAAAGGCAGCTGCCTTGCGGTGACTTTTCCATTGGGACATGCGCACATGTCGGCAGCGTGCGTACGCTGCTGGAAAGCGGCCTTCCCCGGCAGCGGCCTGTCTTGTTGGCGCTCAGCCAGTGTCGTCCTCTTACCGCCGCACCACAACAGGTGAGACGCGCGGCATCTCGCTATCGGGCCGTAACTCTATCCTGTCCTAAGTGGCTCCTGACAATGCCTCGCGTCTCCCCCTCCCGTCCCCAGGGTGGCGAGGCCAAGCGCATCACCCTGGTCCTCCAGCAGCCTTCCCACGGCGGCGCAGGCGCGGCCCAGGCTCAGGCGGTGACGGCCGGCACAGGCCAGCAGCAGCAGCAACAGCAGCACGGCCAGACCAAGCTGGTGCTGGGCCAGCTGCCCGGGGGGAAGCTGGTGCTCCAGGGCAGCCAGCTGGCAGCTCTCACCCAGCAGGCGCGGGCGGCTGGGCAGGCCGGGGGCCAGCCCAAGGTGCTCACCATCCAGCTGCAGGTGCAGCAGCAGCCCAACCAGCAGGGCGGCGTCAAGGTACGGCAAAGCATGTTGTGTTTTTGCAGTGATTGACACTTTCTTTTGTGCGCTCGGTCGGTCACACAGCTGCTGTAGGGCACCACAACCGCACCGATAATACCAGGTTTCTGATGGATTGCTGTCAGATGCGCTCTATAATGCAATCGCACACTTTATGTAATTAGATGTGATTTAATAAATCGCATATTTTCTACCTGTTCAAAATGTTATCTAAGTGTTTTTTTCACCCCAAAGGATATATTTTATGACAAGATAAGCCAGCTGTATGTAAATGTTTGTATTTGTTTTACTTTTAAATTAAATACAAACATTTGCATAAAGATGACATATGTTATATAACACTTAAGTAATAAGCGGTTTATTAATTGTAATTAAGTAAAGCGTGCGCTAAATCGTGATTCAATTTTAATCGTGTCTGACAGCCGTAATTGCTTTATATCACTACTGCTAGATGGTTATAAGATTTAAAAACTCATATTGCAATTCAGCTGGAATGGAGAGATTTCTTATCTTGCGTAAGGTGATCTATAGCAAATGAGTCATTTATATAGGTACAGATGATATAAATAAAAGCAATTCACTGCGCAATCATATAAATTGTGCCATATCTTAGTTACCGGAGATTGTATTTATTTTGGAAGGGAAAAAAAGGTTCCCTTTTTTTTTTTTTTAAGGAGTAAAATGCAATGCTGTGCTAGTGTACAAGATGCAGTTAGTTATTTTGCCAACTTGGCTGGCTGCAGCGTTCGAGGCATTGAAAACACCCGTGCAAGCGGCGCTGTACATTTGCCTTTTAAATTCTGCATTTACAGTCAACATAGAACGAAAACACACAGGCTGCTAAACCTACCCAAAACATGTTTTGAATTTTAATTCCTTATGTGTCAAAGCTGTCTATGACATTTTCTAACCGTGAAGAAATGGTTTCAGTTGAAATGTTCATACAATTGTTTTGCTATATATCCCACAGCCTGCATTTTTGCTTCAGCAAGCACGTCTTTGAGAATTATGAATTGTGCATGACTATTATGTGAGTATAAAGTATTGACATTGTGTCCCACCACTGTATTGTAGTACCAGCTTGTGTCGGGAGCAGGCAACACGGGCAGCCCGCAGGTGGTGCAGATCTCCCAGGGCCAAGGGGGACAAAGAGTCGCCGTGCCGCTCAAGATGCTGCTGCAGCCACAGGTAGGCCTGCCACCCCTGCACAGCTTAGACAAATGGTACGAGCCGCCTTCACAGTGGTGTACAATATGACTATCTGACACTAGATGTCATACTAGAGCACACCAGCATCTTAGAACCAAAACAAATGCTTCATGGGCAACCCCCCCGACACGCACACGCACACGCACACACACACACACACACACACACACACACACACACACCAGCATCTCAAATGCTTCATGGGCCCCACACACACACTCATGCGGCCAGACCGGCTAAGAAAACAAAAAGCAGACAAGTTCGGACACACACAGAAGGGAGTGTGACGTCATTTTCTGCTCAGGACGCCATTACTCCACTGCATCTTTACATAGAAACCAGTTGTTTGTGCCATGGTAACGTCTTCTCTGTGTGTGTGTGCGTGAACTACACACATCCTAACCGCCTCTCCGTCGCATCCAGACGAGCACTGCCACCTCGGCCGGCGGCACGGTCTCCGTGGTGAAGGTGCTCAGCGCTGCGGCCGCTGGCTCCTCCTCCGGCGGTACCACCACCACGACAACGGGAACCCAGGTATGTACCGACTCAATGTCGCTATGGCAATATCACGTAGCGTAATATCATATCGAGAGTGTTGCAGGTGCTGCATCTTTCAGTTAATTTAGTGGAGAGATGCGGCCGTTGGCTGTTTGATTTAGGCATCAAAGTAAGATGTGGGGCGGAGGGAGACGATGGCCAAAGTAGCTCGGAATTACTGTTGTACCAGTCCAGTATGACTCAGTTGAAAACTTATTATAAACTTATTATAAATCTATATTGCTGCTTTTCCCTATAGCGTTTGTGTTGTCACTTAGGTTTAAAAATGTCTGTGAATATCGACATTGCATTTTCCATGCTCAGTATCAGTACCACTTCATTTAGTCAGTGTCGTGCTCCCCCTCCGCCCAGGCCTTCCGCATCACCAAGGCGTCAGGCGAGACGGTGACGGTGCGGCGCGTGGAGACACTGTGCAAGCAGGAGAAGGCCAACCGCATCGTGGCGGAGGCCATCGCGCGGGCCAAGGCGCGCGGCGAGAAGAACCTGCCGCGTGTGCTGAACCAGGACGAGCTGCCCGCCGGCCACGCCGCCGCCGAGCTCGGGGGCACGGTCACCGTGGTGACTACCGCACCCACGCCCAAGAAGAAGTCCAGCGGCGGTGGCGGGAGCAAGAAGAAAAGCCCTGTGGCGGCCGGCGGGGTCAAGGGGGTCGATAAGAAGAAAGCGAGGCCGCCAGGGGCTGCCGGGGGGGCCGGCGGCATGGCAGCTCCGGGGTCTGGCAACAAGAGCAAGAGCAAGGCCAAGCTTAAGTAGGTTGGCTCACCTTAAGGAGGGAGTTAGAGGTGATACATTTCATTTACCCAAAGTGCTTCAGACATGGGGTTATAACATGGGGCTATAACATGGGGCGTGAGATGGGAATATAACATGGGGT
>JAODUH010000009.1:979257-1015316 GCA_027564835.1 Typhlichthys subterraneus | reverse complement strand
TATAACATGGGGCGTGAGATGGGAATATAACATGGGGCTATAACATGGGGCTATAACATGGGGCTATAACATGGGGCTATAACATGGGGTTATAACATGGGGCGTGAGATGGGAATATAACATGGGGCTATAACATGGGGCTATAACATGGGGCTATAACATGGGGCGTGAGATGGGAATATATCATGGGGTTATATCATGGGGTTATAATTTATGGTGTGAGATGGGAATGTATCATGGGGTTATAATTTATGGTGTGAGATGGGAATATATCATAGGGTTATAACATGGGGTTATAATTTATGGTGTGAGATGGGAATATATCATGGGACAAGATACTTTAGGGTGGTAATCTCCCACCTGACCAGTCAGCCTGTAACTAAGCATCCTTTGAGCAAGATACCTAACCCATAATTACCCCTTATACTTATTAATTGTACTAACTGCAAAACAAATGGCATAATAGGCGTGATATTCATGTTGTTCAGTGCAGCGATGTGGAGGATGAACTATTAACTGTTCACCTACTTCTATTCCGTCCACCAGTACCATTACTCTAGTAGGGGCCAAAAAGAGGAAGAGGAATGCGTCGTCTGACCACTCTGACGGAGAGCTGAGCCCCGCCTCGCCCACCGCTGCAGAAGAGGACCTGTCCACGGTACACGCACACACATGCACACACGTGCACTCACGTGCACACAGACGTGCTTCCATAAATGTGTACTCCGCTATGCCTGTATCCTTGATTATGTTGCCTAGCCCCTAGCCTGGTGTAACCAGACCTAAAATTAACTTTGCGAATAAGGTCCGGACACATCCACTTAGGGGTGCACAATATATCAATTCAGTAGCGTTATCGGAATATCACGTTGCGCAATGTCATATCGAAAACATTGCAGGAAGTGTGCAATATTTCTGTTTGTTTAGTGGAGAGATGCGTCTATCGGCTGTTTGGCTTAGTTGTGTGTGATTTAGACAGAACAGTAAAAACAGAAAAAAAAAAAAGACAGAACAGTAAGATGTGTGAATGAGGAAGCTAATGGCATAATGGAGATCGAAGAGGAAACATCAGTGGCCAAAAAGAGTGTCTCCTCGGTAGCTTGGAATTACTGTTGAAAACGTGTTTTGATATGTTATGAATATATTTTGATGCATTTTCTCATAACTCTGTGTTTTTACTTATGTTTAAAAATATAGAAATTATTATCTATATTGCAGTTTTCATGCTCAACATTACATTTTATCAATATCGTGCTACTTCCCTACTTCCATTGAGAAGTGTTGCCAGTCGTGTCCTCCTACTGGGCGTAGACCTCTGGTTAACTTTGAGACTAGGGGACAGCGTGGAACCAATAAACATTGCAACAACTGTTTTGATCAATTTATCTAGCTCTACCACAATTTATAAACACGCTTTACTTCAACGTCATCTCACTAACCCACCCTGATTGGACCGCCAGCAGGGTGGCTGTGAAAACGCTAATGTGAACATGTTTTCTAGACTATATTCTCAGAGAAATAAATATATAGCTGCCGGGCGGAGCCAGGCTGTTTTTTGCAACTGTACTGGAAAAAAATAATACACAAAATGACCTAATTGTAAACACTGTTGGTGTGTATTACCAGCGTTGTCTTTGAGGTAGAAAGTCAAAGGTACGTTTTAAAATGTGTTGAGTCATGTTTGAATAGAACAAACTATTTACACAACATTTACATGGTGCTTTTTGTTTAGTTTGCATTTCACTGTCTGACGTCAAGGCTCAACGCGTTGTGGGAAAGTTTCAGTCTTGTAATGTGCATTTGATGCATACTTCCCAATTATCTAATTCTGATGGCGTTCACATACTAGAAAACATTATCTCACACTGAAATGGCTGACACTAGAATTAGTTAGTATGTAGCGCAAGGATCTCCAACTAGGACCCATACTTGACAATCTAGTTCTTTATGGCGTTCACATACTAGACTACATTATCTCACACTGAAATGGCTGACACTATAATTAGTTAGCATGCAGCGCAGGGAACTGTCTTTTCGCGCTCCGCTCACTGGGCATTCCCCTTCCCGTCAGAAGAGGCGCTCCAACCGCGTGGTGAAGCGGAAGAAATACACGGAGGACCTGGACATCAAGATAACGGATGACGAGGACGAGGGTGAGGACGTGGACGTGACCACCATGATGACGACGACGACGACGGCGGCCGTGGCCTCCATCAGCGGCGTGGCGACCGCACATGTGCACATGGTGAAGCAGGAAGTGGAGCTGGACGCAGATGGGCAGCCAAGCATGCAGTTCTTTGTGGTGAGGGGGGATCACAGAAGGACCTGAAATGCTTCTTTATATTTGACTTTATTGTTGTGTTAACTCTATTTCCTGTTCCCCAATACCTTGTTCCCTTCAGTGTGGTGTTAACTCTATCTCCTTTTCCCATTTCCAGGAAAACCCCAGTGAGGAAGATGCAGCTATCGTAGATAAAGTTCTGTCCATGAGGATAATGAAGAAGGAGGTAGATAATCATCCGACAAGTCTTTTAAAGTGGATTACTTAACGATGTGGTAACGTTGGACTTCACTCTCCATTCCAGGTGTCTCCTGGCCAGTACATGAACGCAGAAGAATTCTTTGTGAAGTACAAAAACTAGTAAGTGGTCGGTTTGATTTGTCCGGTTGTCAAGCATTTCTCTCAAAATCATTGCCACGGTTACAAACTCCTCTTCCCGCCCCCCAGCTCCTACATGCACTGTGAATGGGCCAGTTTGAATCAGCTGGAGAAAGACAAAAGGATCCATCAAAAGCTCAAGAGGTTCAAGGCTAAGCACGCGCAGATGAGAAACCTCTTCCAGGAGGTGAGAAGGAATATATAGATCGATCCCGAGACATGCTGTTCCTTTTATCTGTTCCCACAATCCATGGCATCATTGATAGAGCTCTATTGACACGTATGTACCTCCTAACTGCTTTTGTTCTGCAGGAGGAGGAGCCGTTCAACCCGGATTATGTGGAGGTGGACAGGATTCTGGACGTCTCCCACAGCGTGGACAAGGACAATGGGGAGGTGAGAGTCCAGACTGCTGAAGGCCCACGATTGACCGTTCCCAAGCCCTGCCCCGGCTTGGTTACTCTAACTAGGTTGGACAAAACGGGTATAGTAAGCTATAACAGGAAAACGGGCAGCTGACTGAGTCATATTCCAAACATGCTCAACTGTTATTGGAGGGCAGCAAGAAAATGGGCGGGACTTGTTTATGGTCAGTCGAATCGTCTCACTCGAACTTAACTTGATCTCATTTCCTTTAATGTCTTATGGGTTCTGTTTCACTTTGGTAATGTGTGTGTGTGTGTAATGTATGACGAAGTATTGTGCTTGTGAACTTTCCTCCCTCTCCCCCACAGCCTGTGATCTACTACCTGGTGAAGTGGTGCTCTCTGCCCTACGAAGACGCCACCTGGGAGCTGAAGGAAGATGTGGACGAGGGCAAGGTGGAGGAGTTCAAGAAGATCCAGAACAGGCAACCCCGGCTCAAGAGGACGGTAAGCGGCTTGCAGCACAAACGGCCAGCTACGTGCTTGGCATAGCCTTGCTTATACACTAGCACTGCTCACTTAAAGTGGCTTGGTAGCTTTTTATTCTAATGTATTTTATACATCTTTTCGGGAAAACACTTAATTCTCAACCATCATTTATTTGCCATTATCCACTTTCTGTCCTATCCTTAGCCACGGCCCCCGGCCAGTTCATGGAAAAAGCTGGAGGATTACAAAGAGTACAAGAGCGGTAACGTTCTGCGGGAGTATCAGCTGGAAGGAGTCAATTGGCTCCTCTTCAACTGGTACAACAGGTATTTATAATACACAGGCTTAAAGGTGGAGTCGGCAGTTCTCTGGAGAAAGATTCTGTTTATGTGAAACGCAACCTCCTCTTCCATCCTCCATAGGGAGCTCCCTGAGAAGTTCCTCCCCCCAGATTAGACACGCATTGTCAAAGCTGGGAGAGAGTTGTGTGGTGCGGTCTGCACCACTTTGTTTCCCATGTACAGAGCCAGGGTTGTGTAGAAATAACAGATTATGTTTATATGTGCACAAAGCACGGGCTGAATTTGACTAAGTTTACAATTGCTGACTCCACCTGTTTTTAAAGAATAATACTTGCCGGGGAATTCCCTGATTGTATAGGTTGCTATTGTAAACATGTTGCCAAGGCACCTGCTAAACCCGGTGAACACACAGTAGAGTAGGTCCTCTGTTGTTGAGGAAGCTCCTGACTCTCACGTGACACTGCGTGTTGCTAGGCAAAACTGTATCCTGGCAGACGAGATGGGTCTGGGCAAGACCATTCAGTCCATCTCGCTGCTGTCGGAGGTGTTTGCCGCAGGCATCCAGGGGCCCTTCCTTGTCATCGCGCCTCTCTCCACCATCACCAACTGGGAGAGGGAGTTCACCACCTGGACTGACATGAACGCCATCGTCTATCACGGTAGCCTGGCAAGCCGGCAGATGATCCAGCAGTACGAGATGTACTGCAAGGATGACAAGGTAGGCTGTGGGGCCGGTGTGCACGCGCGCACACACACACACTGTTGTTGTTTTGGTAGGAGCGTGGTGTTTGTGGTGCGCGTTGGTCCTGCGAGTGCCGTTCAGCGCTAAACCCTGGCCTGTTCCGTGTCCACAGGAGCACCTCATCCCGGGCGCGTACAAGTTCGACGCGCTGATCACCACCTTCGAGATGGTGCTGTCGGACTGCCCCGAGCTGAGGGAGATCTCCTGGCGCTGCGTGATCATCGACGAGGCTCACCGCCTGAAGAACCGCAACTGCAAGCTGCTAGATAGCCTTAAGATGCTGGATCTGGTGAGCAGATGTTTTTACTAAAGGGTGTTCCTCTGTGTCTTAATGAATGAATGCCGTGCAAAGAAAATGAACTTCTCGCAAAGAAAAAAATTAAAATAGTCATATTAAATAATTAATTTGGTAAATAAGAATATTTGAAGAGAACATTTCGCAGCATGTCCAAGTCCGGTCAATGAATACCTATGACCCGGCCTCCTCAGGAACACAAGGTGTTGTTGACGGGCACCCCGCTCCAGAACACCGTGGAGGAGCTCTTCAGCCTGCTGCACTTCCTGGAGCCGGCCCAGTTCCCTTCCGAGACGGAGTTCCTCCGAGACTTCGGAGACCTCAAGACGGAAGAACAGGTTTAAACCCGTCTCTTCTCGTTCTCGTCCGTATATATACCGGACTGGCCACACTGAGGCCTGCCTAGCTGAATGGATCTCTTACTGCCCTCCAGGTCCAGAAGCTGCAGGCCATCTTGAAACCCATGATGCTGCGCAGGCTCAAGGAGGATGTAGAGAAGAACCTGGCACCCAAACAGGAAACCATCATTGAGGTCAAATCTTTTTATTCTTAAATATTTATATTATTATTGGGAAGACGTTGTAAATATAATGAGCACTTGCAAAATGTGAATGCAAACAAAATTGCGACATCTGTGTTTTAATGGTGAAAGTTGCTTGTCTGCTCTGGGTCTCCCAGGTGGAGCTGACGGACGTCCAGAAGAAGTACTACCGGGCCATTCTGGAGAGGAACTTCAGCTTCCTCAGCTTGGGAGCCAACAGTAACAGCAACGTGCCCAACCTGCTCAACACCATGATGGAACTGCGAAAGTGCTGCAACCACCCCTACCTCATCAACGGTATTAATCACACACAACCACCCCTACCTCATCAACGGTATTGATCACACACAACCACCCCTGCCTCATCAACGGTATTAATCACACACAACCACCCCTACCTCATCAACGGGATTGATCACACACAACCACCCCTGCCTCATCAACGGTATTAATCACACACAACCACCCCTGCCTCATCAACGGTAGTGCATATGACCACTGTAGGGAGGGGTAGAGAACAGTGTGAGCATATGACTACTGTAGAGGGAGAGGTAGAGAGGACCGTGTTTGGGATCGGTCAGTTGCTGACTGTACCTTAACTGTTGTTTTCATCCTACAAGTCTATTTGAATCTGGTTTGGTTGTAATGTTAACTAACACCCGCCTCCCTGAATGCTGGCCCCCGGCTGGCCTCTCCTTCCTCCTCAAGGCGCGGAGGAGAAGATAGTAGCAGAGCTGCGGGAGGTATACGACCCGCTGGCCCCCGACTTCCACCTGCAGGCCCTGATTCGCTCGGCCGGCAAACTGGTGCTGCTGGACAAGCTGCTGCCGCGCCTCAAGGCCGGCGGCCACAAGGTGCTCATCTTCTCCCAGATGGTGCGCTGCTTGGACATCTTGGAGGACTACCTCATCAACAAGAGGTAGGGGGCGCTTGGACGTGCTACTTCCCAGGGCCTTTCTTAAAGTGACGCTCTTATGGTTTTCTGCCACTAGATGTCACTCTAAGTGCACCAGTCTGTCAAACCAAAACAAAGGCTCCATGGGCCACACACACACACCCGAGCGCACTAACATACACACGCGCGGATGTTAGAACAAAGAACGGCGCTCGGATTACAAAACACACAGGAGAGTGGTGCCAATTACTTGACTATATATTTACATAGAAATTAGTTGTTTATTGCTATTTTGCTAGGTTGATGTTAAAAATATTGTATAAAGCACCAGTAATCATACTTCTTCAAAATTAGCTGTGACTTTTCAAAACAATTCTGTCGCTGAGAGGCTAAGCATATGAGTTGCTATCAACACACAACCAGGCCTTAAAGATGTTATAATGATAGTCCTAGTGTAAGCATTTTGTGGTTCCATGTGAGAACATGTGTGCGGTATGGTGACCCAGATGTGGTCTACAAAGGTTTGAGCTCTCAGCCCACCCTCTCTCACTCTTAATTAACATGCTACATGTTGCTATTTCATCACAAAACACCATGTTCCCTGTTAAAGGTACAGTAAGCGATTGTAAGCTAATACACTTTCTGTCAAATTCACCTGGCTCCGTCAATGGGAATACAAAGTGGTGCAGGCCGCCCACAACAATAATATCCTTACCAATGGCATAAGGAAGAGGTGTATTTGATTTTCTTTTCTTCTAATTTAGTGTGCTCTTGAGAATGACTTGGTATACCTTTTTAACGCCAGTAGAACAAACGTGCATATGTAATACTACATTAGTAGTATTAATAATAATAATAATAATAATAATAAAATGCCTGTTGTTCATTTCCCAGATACCTCTATGAGCGCATTGACGGCAGGGTGCGGGGCAACCTGCGCCAGGCCGCCATCGACCGCTTCAGCAAACCCGACTCGGACCGATTTGTCTTCCTGCTGTGCACTCGGGCCGGGGGCCTGGGCATCAACCTCACTGCAGCAGACACCTGTGTTATCTTCGACTCTGACTGGAACCCTCAGAACGACCTGCAGGTAAGGCGCACGCACGCGCACACACACACATGCTGTGTTTGTGTTGGCAAATAGTGTTTATATTTTTGACCATCACTTAAACTAATTGGCTCCTAAGTCACTACCTACCGACCCCTGACCCCTGTCTCACCACCCTCTCCTCAGGCCCAAGCGCGATGCCATCGCATCGGGCAGTCGAAGGCAGTCAAGGTGTACCGCCTCATTACCAGGAACTCGTACGAGAGGGAGATGCTGGACAAGGCCAGTCTGAAGCTGGGCCTGGACCGAGCTGTGCTGCAGAGCATGAGTGGCAACAAGGAGAGCAACGTCAACGGGGTGAGAGGGCCTAAGCGGCCACCTGTTTCTCAGACGGCTCTCACTCGGTGCCACTGGTTCTCATGTAGACCAGACAGCAAAAGTAGATGAAAGCATGCATCCTGTATTGGAGGTAATGCATTTTGATTACAAAATAAATATGCATTTAATTCAGTAATTTAAATTGGTTCAAGATCATTTGAATAAAAAATGGAAACATTTGAACCATTATTTGTTATTGTTCTAGCCCGGTCAGTGCTTGACCACCCCAAAAATGAATTAATGTATCTTATTGATATAATAAAACTAGATTTAATCATTTGAAAATGGAAACTAAAATGACTCAAATTTATATTTGATTTGATTTATCAGTGAACCATCTGGAATGATCCCAAAATTTGCTCACTGGGAGCGAAGGAGTCTCGCCGGCACCTTGTGTGAAGCCGGTATTGAACGGTCTCCTCCTTCTCCCCCAGATCCAGCAGTTCTCCAAGAAGGAGATCGAGGACCTCCTGAGGAAGGGGGCTTACGCCGCTATCATGGACGAGAACGACGAGGGCAGCCGCTTCTGCGAGGAGGACATCGACCAGATCCTGCAGCGGCGAGCCACCACCATCACCATCGAGAGCGAGGGCAAGGGCTCTACCTTCTCCAAGGCCAGCTTCGTGGCCTCCGAGAACCGCAACGATATCGCCCTGGACGACCCAGAGTTCTGGCAGAAGTGGGCCAAGAAAGCCGATATTGACTACGACTCCATGAACAGAAAGGTGATAGGTGTCAACGGTTCTTGGTTTAGTGTTTTTGCTTTTGGAATTATATTTTTAGTTGGTTTTGTTTAGATCTCCTACAGCACACTATAAATAGTTATACAGTATAATGCTGTAATATAACATGTATTCCTCTAGGTATTGGTTACTCATTAGGTCTTGTAAAAAGTCAAAGTTAAATCCTACTTTACCTACAGCTTGTTTTGATTTAATTTGATAATAAATAACCCACTAGTCCTAATAATAAAATAACGTCTTTAAAAATAATGGGAAGTCAAACTGAAGACACCCGATAGGCAGAAAAGGAAATTCCTAGTTGCATCATAGAAGAACTTTTGTCGAGCTACAAGATGTGCGTGTGTATGTATGTATATATAATATAAACGTTGTCTGTGACCCTCCGCTGCCCCCTACAGAACACCCTGGTGATCGACACCCCCAGGGTACGTAAACAGACCCGCCAGTACTCCACCCTGCGGGGGGAAGGGGGCGAGCTCTCCGACCCGGACAGCGACGATGAATACCCGCCCGCCAACTCCAGGCAGTCTCGCTCCTCCCGGCGCTCCGATCGCCACAGCGGAAACGGTTACGGCCGCACCGACTGCTTCAGGGTTGAGAAACACCTGCTCGTCTATGGGTAAGGAGTAGCACTTCTTAACTCTGTAACTAATGTGTATCTTTATCTCCGCTTCTCCGTTTGTTTAAGACAAAGGGTGCATTCAGTGAATTTAGCGTTTGCTCTGTTCAGTTCTCGACGCATATATTCAAACGTTTGTCGCGTTTTTTTTCAAACGTCTTTGTTCAAAGACATTTCCTGAGTGTTGCTCACAGTATTAAGTGTATTACATATTTGGATCTTTTTAGGGGTGTATATGTTGACCCAGCAAATTTGAGTAATAAATGTAAATGTGTCTATCCCCACCAGCTGGGGGCGCTGGAGGGATATCCTGTCCCACGCCAGGTGCAAACGGCGGCTGGGCGAGCGAGACGTGGAGACCATCTGCCGCGTCATCCTGGTCTTCTGCCTGCTGCATTACCGTGGCGACGAGAACATAAAGAGCTTCATCTGGGAGCTCATCACGCCGCCGGAGAACGGCCGCGAGCCGCAGACGCTGCTCAACCACTCTGGTACGGAGCAGACTCGTGTCCCAGCACTCCTGTATAAATGTGCTCCGTCTCCATGGTAACCCTTACAGAGGGTCAGTAGCAGCATTGGAACAGCAATATGCTCAAACATTATGCATCGCTAACGAGTACCGCCGACACACCTTGTCGGTCAGATGATCCTTTACCATGTCTATGTTGCTCAGGACCAATACTTTTATTAAACGTGTTATTAAAATGGGAGGGGCCATCTCTGCTATCTCTATTTACTTTGCTCACTGGAGGGTTAAAAATGGTTCTGATGATTTCCTAGCAGACTGATGGTGCTTCTTCTCTCCGCCAGGCCTGTCCATCCCTGTGCCGCGAGGCAGGAAGGGAAAGCGGGTGAAGGCCCAGAGCACCTTCGACGTCCAGAAGGTGGAGTGGATCCGCAAGTACAACCCCGACACCTTGCTGCTGGACGACAGCTACCGCAAACACCTCAAACACCAGTGCAACAAGTCAGTCCGCCGTCCGTTTGAACAGGTTGCCTGCCTGTGGTGTTGTGCTGTGTTAACACACTGAATTTGTTCCCGCAGGGTGTTGCTGAGGGTGCGCATGCTTTACTACTTGAAGCAGGAGGTCATCGGAGAACAGGCCGACTCTGTGCTAGGAGGGGCTGACTTCAGGTGTGACCGCTACTGCTGTTAAACGTGTTAAACGCTCAGTTGGTGAACGATTAATCGACTTAATCGTTGAATGGGAAAGGGGGCGAACTTGAGCAACGTATTGTAATGCGCTGTGTTGTAAATGGCTATGGTCGTGCGTTAGTTTCTCCTGTGTGGTAACTAAACCCAGGAAGACATTCCAGTTAGGCTAGCTTTGGACCTGGAGGGGTCAGGCCGTCTGACCAAACAAACGTGCTTAGCTGGTGTCAGATGTGTGCTCAGCTCCTGTTGTGTGTTGCAGTAAGGCCAGGTTACTGCGACAACAGTTGAATGTCTTTGGCAGAGACATTGAGGTGTCATGACGACAACTGAACTATGCGGTTCAATGAACACATGTAGCAGTTAACGGTTGTCATTGTAGTTACAGGGAATGGACTCGGCCCGCCTATTATACTGTCTGCTCCACAATTAAGTTTGAATTATTAATATGATGCATTATAAAACAATTCGATGTGTAAATAAACGTACACAGCGCAGCATGTTCATTGTGTGTGTGTGTGTGTGTTATGGAATGGGCAAAGTACAATGGAACACGTCATAATATCTCCCCCCCCCACAACCAAATAACCATTGTGGAAAGTTCCTGTCGTATCCGTTCTCCTTTAGGGATGTTGATATCTGGATGCCTGAAATGGAGCAACAGGAGGTGCCGTCTGGTTGGTGGGACACGGCAGCTGACCGCTCTCTTCTCGTTGGAGTGTTCAAACACGGTGGGTCTTCCACCTGTGTGTGTGTGTTTACATTTATAGGAAGCGGAGCTAGGTGGAGTGACAAACGCAACAGTTAGTGATTGAACACATTTTGCATTACGCCATGTACACCTATCTAGTGGCGGGAGAACTGTTGGTGCTTGTAACTGTCCATGGCCTGAGCACCGCTACCTTGCGTTTCAGGCTATGAGATGTACACCACCATGAGGGCCGATTCATGCCTGTGCTTCCTGGAGCGGGCCGGTCGCCCTGACGACAAAGCCATCGATGCTGAGCAGCACACCGGTGACGGTGAACTGGGAGAAGAGTGAGTAATGCAAAATACTTCATGAAATAATAAAGAAAATGCTGTAATTGCATTATATTTCACGAAGGTTCGTGTGAGGCTTGACTAGATTTAAAGTCGATGGATTTGCCGATCGCCGTGATAATAAATAATTAGTTTCTTCATGATGATCACCATTATGTTCTGCAGTGGTGACTATGACAAGTATTCTGAGGACCCAGAGTTCAAGCCGGCAGTGAGACACACCAAAGACCTCTATGACGAGGTGAGACTCTTGTTTACCTGCAGACACTTCATCAGCGAAGGTGTGACTGTTCAGACACGGTATTTTAAATATATTTGTACAATTACCCATCCACACTTTCCTAACAAAAGCACTTGTAGGCAAGGCCATTCTTTTATATAGCATATTTCACACACTAGGCAGATAAATATTTATAAAAACAAGTTATACAATAAAAATAATTGTAAAATGGGAATATCGGAGTAAATAGTGAAATGGATTGCTATTCTAACCTTCCGGCCACTTAAAAAAAAAAGGGGAAATAATAAATCTCTTAACAGGATTGCCTCACATACACACATGCATACACCGATGATGCATCAAAATATG
Source organism: Typhlichthys subterraneus (assembly GCA_027564835.1). Taxonomy (NCBI): domain Eukaryota; kingdom Metazoa; phylum Chordata; class Actinopteri; order Percopsiformes; family Amblyopsidae; genus Typhlichthys; species Typhlichthys subterraneus. The sequence continues at coordinate 1,003,457 of JAODUH010000009.1, read as the reverse complement.
TTTAATTTAAATAGTACTGAATGCGTAGTTGCGTACCTTTTTACATGCATTCCATTAATTTCCTATGGAGCGCAGCTTAGAGCTTGCAACACTGCGTTGCGTATGCAGTAGCGTCAGGTGAAGGGCTACGCACGCCTTCAAAATGCAGTGAAAGCTCATGCGGAAACGTGACCCGGCTTTACATAAAGCCATGGTTAATTTTATTGGTGAAATGTGTGCTTTAATAACAACCAGATTTTACCTGGAGGAATGTCAGTTGCATTCAGGGTCCATTTCGTTAGCTTACTAGGACCAGCCATGGGACCTGCAAGGATCACCAAGGATACCAACTGTAATCAGTGTAGAATGTTGCATTGTGGGTGCGTAATAAACTACGGTGTAGGAGAAATGGGCTTTGTACTAAGATGGTCCCTCCTGGTTCCAGGGCGAGTCCGGGAACATGGACGACGAGATTACCGTTGAGGAGAAGGCGGGCCCGGCCGCCCCCGTCCCGGCCCCCAGCCAGGCGGGCGCGTGCGAGTGGCCCACCAGCTCGTCGCTCACGGCGCGGCTACGGCGGCTGATCACGGCCTACCAGCGCAGCTACAGGCAGGAGCAGCTAAAGATGGAGGCTGAGGCCAAGGGAGACCGGCGGCGCCGGCGCTGCGAGCAGGCCAGCAAGCTGAAGGAGATCGCACGGCAGGAGCGCCAGCAGAGGTACGCGCACGCCCGTCGCCATGGCGAACGCGTCGATGCGCCACACACACACACCCAGTTTAACCGCTTCTTCACTAGGCCCCTGGCTGGGGCAACTGGCTTGATGAAACCAGCCCAAACTGGGTAGTTATACAGCTCTGTAATACATCAGTGTACATTAATGCATATCAGTCGCTGGGTTTACACCGACACTTACTTGTCTTTCCGAGTGGAATCTTTCCGCTTGCCAATGACTGGTTACCGGTTTACTCTCCAGTCAGTGTCATGTGACCGCTGCACAGTGGCTGCCCACTGCTCCCTTGAAGGATGGGTTAAATGCAGAGAATGAATTCCATTTAATCGGATCATGGAACGGGTTCTACTACAGCTTTGCTTCGGTAGTAAAATTCCATCGGGTTTGCCGTTTCTCTTCCGATCGTGGTGTTTATGGAGCATTGTCTTTAGCCCGATTCCGATCTGAATAATAGGGTCCATGTAAACACAGCTGTTGTGGCCTACAGTGTGTAATATGAAAGCCGCAATACCTCCCCCAACCATCAGGTGGACTCGCAGGGAGGAGTGTGACTTCTACCGCGTGGTGTCCACCTTCGGCGTGGAGAAAATGAAGAGGGAGCCGGGCCTTCCCGAGGTGGCGGACGAGCCCGACTTCGACTGGGCCCGCTTCCGCACCTTCGCCCGCCTGGACAAGAAGACGGACGAGAGCCTGAGCCGCTACTTCCGCTGCTTCGTGGCCATGTGCCGGCGCGTGTGCCACCTGCGACCGGGCCGCGGCGAAGGTGAGCACAGCGGGGCGGTGAGGCCCGTCGGTGCCTCTGTGTCTAGACACAGCAAAAAACACCCTGCTGCCAAACGTAAGCACACACTCCTCAGTCGCAGCCATTTACACACGTAGAAGAAGTCAATATGGCTGCCAACGGAGTAAGATGTCTTTCCTTAGATTCCTTTTATTTGTTTTAAAGGTGGAGTCAGCGATGCTGGGGAAAGATTGTTGATATTTGCACACTCCTTTCAGTTCCTTTAGGGTGCTAAACCCCCCGCCCCCCCCAAAATGAAACTGTAGAAATGCAGCATAATGGCCAGCTAGCTCGCACCGTGAGGAGATGCTCACTGAATCAAAAGTGCATTAGCTCAACAATCGCTGACTCCACATTTGAAGTGGATTTCATATGGTCTTGCATACAAGCGCCTTTGTATTTTAAGCCTTGGTTTAAAGAACAAAAGCAAATGTGCTTACATGACTTGAACGGTGAACTGTGAATGTGCAGTAGCCTGCTAACTGGGTGAGCAGCAAACGTCTTAACATCGCCCCGATCTCTCCTCGCCGGCTCTCCCGCCCACCCCCCCCCCCCCACCCCCCCCCCAGACCCGTCGGAGCTCTCCCAGTCGCTGGCTCCCATCACGGAGGAGCGCGCCTCCCGCACGCTGTACCGCATCAGCCTGCTACGGCGGCTGCGTGAGCGGGTCCTGCCCCACGCCGCCCTGGAGGAGCGCCTGCCGCTGGCGCCGCCCGGCCCCGAGCTGCCCGCCTGGTGGCGCCCGGCAGAGCACGACCGCCAGCTGATGCTGGGCGCGGCGCTGCACGGCGTCAGCCGCACCGAGCTCTCCATCTTCGTCGACCCGCAGTTCTCCTTCGCCGGGGCCCGCCAGCACTTCCTGGACACACAGCAGGCCCCGCCCCCGGCCAGGCAGGCCACGCCCCCCCTCCAGCCGAAAGAGGGGGAGGAGGGCGGGGAGGCGGCGGAGCAGGAGGAGGAGGTGCGCCGCGTGGTAAAGGAGGAGGAGGTGGTGATGGAGGCGTTGGAGGTGGGGGACCCCCTCCTGCTGGGGGAGGCGGTGGGCGCTCCACTCCAGAGCACGCCCCTCGGCCCCCTGGACGTCAAGGCCCGGGGCTGGGCCTTCAAGAGGAGCAAGGGGAGGAGCGGGGAGGAGCGGGGCAGGAAGGCGGGAAGAGAAGGAGGTGCGTCCGACTCGGACTCAGACTCCGACTCGGGCTCCGACTCCTCCGACAGGTCGGGCAGCTCCGACGACAGCGCAGAGAGCGACGCCGAGGGGCAGAGAGGTGCGTCGCTTGCCCCGGGGAACAAGCGTGGCTGGCTCTGTATTTGACATCGGTTCATGTTGGTCAACGCCTCTCTCTCTCTCCCTCTCTCCCCCCCACCCCTCCTCTCTGGGCAGGTATGAAGCTGTGCGATGGGGACGAGGAGAACAGCTTGCTCTCGCTGAGTCAGTCTCAAGATGACATCAGACCTCCAGACCCTCTGCGTGTGGACTGGCCCAAGGTACCGATGCCGTCTGTTAGGTTTTCCACTGGCCATGGAATATCAGGGGTCTTTTCCAGAGAGTCAGGACACAAAAGACACACACAGTATTGGCATATGAGCCAGTTTTGGTCGGTCTTGTCAAAATGTGTAATATCCGTGGATTTATTTTGCAGCGTGTAAAAAATAAAAAAAAAATTTAAAAAATAAATAAATAAAAAAAATGCTTGTTGACATTTATGAAAATGTTACTGGACGTCGTCGTATTACATTTTGATATGTCTCAACAACTCCCGAGAGTATTATTCTGAATGTTTACATGACAAGTTCTGGTTGTCCCTTTAACAGAGATGCTGTTCTGTCGGCCAGTTTTATTTTTAGTCAGTGAAAGTCTGGGAATTTGACTTGGGCAGCAGTAGGCAGAGTGGGGTGGCGTGTGTGTTGCTAGTTCAAACCAGAGTGTTGGAAGTGTCCCTGAGCAAGGAACATAAACCCTAAGTGCCCCCTGTGGTCAGGAGTCTCCTTGCATGGCTGACATTCATGGCTGAATGTTAGGCCACTCAAAACATTGTGCACTGACGTTGTGCCTGGCGGTTAGAAAAGCGGTGTATTAAACATGTTCCATTACTAGAGTGGGGAACCCTGAGGTGCAGTCAGAATTGGACGAACATTCGTGGCGAACACGTTCGCTTTGAACATGAAGTGTATACGATTTGTGTAAACATATCAAAATGATTAGATTTAAACAGACTTCACCCACACCACTGTGTCCCAGGATCGGGTGCTGATCAACCGATTGGACAGCATCTGCACGCTGGTGCTGAGCGGCCAGTGGCCGTCGGGGCGACGCTACATATCCGACGCCCAGCAGCTCGCCCCGGGCTCTGAGGAGCCGGGGGTCGGGGACGAGTTAAACTACACGCGCATCATTCGCAAGCCCAACAGCGTGCCGGGAGGCACGGCCACGGCCGAGGGAGAGGATGGGGAGTTCACCGTCAAGCTGCTCAAGGTGAGGGAAGTGTGCAGTCAATCACTTTGGACCTTGATGCAGTTAAAGGTCAGCTTATTGTTGTTTGTGTCAAATTCACCTAAAATCTCCTCGCATTCTGATAGCTTATCCGTTCTTTGTGCGTGTTGACATTTTTTTGTAATACTTCCACACAGCCCTGGCTCCATAAATAGGAACCGAAACGAAGTGTTGAACACCGCTCACATTAACAAAGCTGTAGCACTACTAGGGCTGGCCCCAAATATTTGATTATTCAGGTATTCATTCATTGTGTATATATTCTATTTAAATATTGGGATTCGAGTATTCGGTTTTTCACATTATGCATGTAGTTTTCCAATAAATCCCTACTGTCTCAATAAAAACCCACATGAAATGAAATTGCCTACCCTACACTGTGTCATCAACACAATTGATTGCAATTGGCTCTTTTTATAAGAAGAGAGTGAGGCTATTCATTCAACACACACTCTTATTGGGCAATATGCTATTTGACAGCTCTGCCTGGCTCAATTGACATGTCAATCAAAGTGGCCATTTTGAGCACATGGCTATGTTTACATGTGTGCTCACTGAAGCTAGGAATCGAAGATTACTTCTGTTATACTTCTTAATTAAATTTGAGTGTTTTTAATGGTGTTTTAAAAAAAAATAGAGTATTCGAAACCTGTAAAATGGTATTCGGGACAGCCCTAAGCACTACGCTTTGCTTCACAATGCATTTTTATGTGTTGACATGGTTTTTGTTTTGAGCTCTAAGTTAGCAAGCGTTCTTGAGAATGACTACCTTAAGGACTTCAGTCAGGAATCCACAATGAAATTAAGGGCAGCTCTTTCTGACTCATTGAAATGAATTACAACCGGTCTAATACAAAATCATGTTACAATGTGGTACCTTCACAAGCATTTGGGAATTTGAATTCAGTGCGAGGAACAAATCGCATACCTGTTCAAAACTTGAGCTAAATGTTTTTATTCTGTTAAATTTTTATATTCCAGCTTTGTGCATATTTATTTTATAAATAAAATGCGATTGTTATCCCAATTATTTAGGTAAAGTGTTTTAATTAATCGTAGTTATTTAATTTTATCGACTGACAGCCGTAAATTAAATTGACAGTAAGTAATGCCTATTCCAAGATTAACCTGGGCAATGGGAAAAAAAAAAAAAAGCTGTTGGTGTTGACATCCAAACAATTGCAGCAGGAGGTGCAAGCTGTGATATTTGGTTCATCACGGCTATCTTTCTCCCTCTCACCAGGAGGAGGGCTTGAAGCTGACCTTCTCCAAGCAGGCTCTGATGCCCAACGGTTCAGGGGGCGAGAGTAGCAGCCGCAAGAGGCGTAAGGACCAAGAGGTACGTGTGTCTGCTTTACAGCCGCTCCTCTATGGCAGTGGCTCTCATGGTGGGGGTCCTGAGACACAGAGGGGGGGTGTGTGGGGGCATGAGATGCCTCTCAGAAATGAACTAACATTTTAAAAGGATTAGAAATAGCATATGTTAGCCATAATTGTTAGTAATTTAGACAACAGTTTATACATTAATTACTTTGATGTATTCTGCTACTAGCCTTTATTAAAATACTGTTAAATAATATAATGGCTGGTAGATGCTTCTATTACCTCTGGGGATAGCGGGTGTTTGTGAGTCTCTGGGCTTTGGGGGTCACGAGCTGCAACGTTTGGGAACCCCTGCTCTATAGCACAGGCAACGTCAGCTATAACACACGCGCCCGCCACACAGTCCATTTCACCGTCCGTCTCGCTCTCTCTCAGCTGTTGGAGCCGGAGGGACTGGGCCATGACCCAATGGAGCGCACCCCTCGTCGCCGGGACCCGCCCACCTGGCTGAAGGAGAACCCGGACTATGAAGTGGAGGGGGACATGCTGGAGGTGAATGCAGAGCGCTGCGGGATGTGTCTAAATGGACTACTTTTATAAAAATGGACTGTGTTTATATAGCGCTTTTATCCAAAGCGCTTCACAGTATTCTGCCTCACATTCACCTAGTCACACACACATTCATACACCGATGGTGATTGCTGCCATGTAAGGTGCGGCCAACCACCGGGAGCAGTTGGGGGGTAGGGGGTTAGGCATCTTGCTCAAGGATGCTTACAGGTAGGTGAACACCGGGGTTGGAACCCACAACCATCTGGCTGGGAGCCCAACACCCAGACCACTAGACCATCCTGTCCCCCCACACGTCCTCTACAAGCCGCACGATGGTGCGTTGCCATTCTCTTCCTCATGCCGCCATTGTTTTTTCCCCACCTGCCCAGCTTCTGGTGAACAGGAGCAAGAGGAAGAGGAGGAGGAAGAGGTCAGACATGGCACTGACGGGCAGCGAAAAGGTCAAGCTGATTCACATGAGGACAGGCAAAAAGGTGAGAAGACAAAAGCCTCTTCCTTCCCAAGCTGTTTCCAAACTTTAGAAGCCACACGCCCCATTGTGGTTCTGTTTGACACTCACTTTCTTAATTTTTTTATATTATATATCATTTATATATTTCTAAGCATTAAAATAATCCTAACAATCATGACCAGTCATTGAATATCATGGAAATGTATTTTCCAGACATGAAAAGTAAAAAGGGATTTGATCATTATTTATGAATTACACTGGTCAACATTGAAATCATTACTGACTTAAAAAGGTCCTAATCTGTAGTATCTTGGTGTGCTCAACAAGAATATAACCATGAACATTTTGTATCGGCTCTCGTTTTGAATATATTTCATATAGTTAATTTTCTATGTTTCACCGTGTAAATGCATCCAGTAGGACTGGAACAACATCCTAAATAAGCCTAGAGTGATGTAATATTGCATCACATTGCATAATACAATCGTGCACACATCATCCAGAGTTGACTGCATAATTTTCTGATACAATACTACTGCCAGGCGGCTCCTGAAGTAAGCTGATGTCAGCAGTGTACTATATAAAGCCCAAACGGAAAGGTTGAGCATTTAAAATAATTCAGACTATGTGCAAGACAGTTTAAGATACTGTTACATAAAACTTATTATTTTATCCATTTAGGTAAAACAGAACAGTAATGCTAATTACTTTATTGCAGATTACTAAAAAAAATAGAGCCAATTTTGCAAAATGACTGCCATAGTTGTGTTGAGCACATACAAATATATAAGAAATTACTAATTTTATGTCAGTAACATGACTTTTGTAAAAATGTGTTGAGCAGTGTTATCATGGAATATTGTTTGCCGTATGTTTTAGATATTAGTTGACATTCATGAAAATGTTACTGAACGTGGTGTTACATTGTGAGATCATTGGTCAAAGGTTTGACATAATTATTACCTATGTGAAGTATCACATTAGTTTTCAGTTTTTGTTTATTGTTGCCATGCTTGCTGTCCCATTCACAACATTGTTCCGGTGGCCTATTATTCCATTCAATCTAAGTAATGGAAATTCAGATTTTTATTCAGTAGCTGTGTTTACACGGAACCTAATATTCAAATTGGAATCGGGGCCAAACCTGATTTAAAATGCTCCATATGAACAATTTAGTTGGGAAGAAAGGCCCAACCCAATATTATATTTTAATTTGGGAAGCATTCTGAATGACGAATGTCCATATAAACCCAATTAGTGAAGTCACTGAATTTGACTTTTTTTTTATACAATTATTTTTTTTTTATAGCCTGTGAAAAGGGGGAGGGGTTAGCGCAATTGTCCACCTACATGTTCCGCCATCCTATGCTCAAACAAGGGATATAGAATGCTAAGTAGTGCAGCCGTACCTACTTGGCGGACACGATGATCCCACCAGAGTTGTCACTAAGGGATCAATGTTGCCGTGCTTCCAGGTGGGAGCAGCATTCTGCCCGATGCTGCAGGACCTGAGGGAACACCTCGAGCAGAACCCAGACCACGCTGTAGCCCCAGAGTGGTCTGAAACAGTCCGCACTTCTGTAAGTCTGACGTGATTAATCTGCACCCACACAAATTACCTATTTTGGCTGGCAGTCACTCGAATGCCTTGACTCTTGACTGCAATTATGATTATGGGAATATTATGGCATATTAAAGGTACAACCAGTGATTGTAAGATAATACCTTTTGTCAAATTCCACTAATTTCTCACATTCCGCTTACCATTCTCTTCATGCTGGAAGGGAAAAAATTATTTTACAAAGCCCTGGCTCCGTAAATAGGAACATAAAGCGGCGAACACCACTCACAACAATACCCTAGCCTTCGCAGCGAGTTTCCAATGTGTGGGGCAGCTCTCTTGAGGGATCATCCTATGGCATTGACGGAGAGGTGTTTTTATTTGATACATTTTTTATTTAACCTTTATTTAACCAGGCAGTCTCACTGAGATTAAAGTCTTTTTCAGGAGAGACCTGGCCAAGAAGCAGATTTAAACATGAGTTATGAAACATGTACAGCAGTTATACAACCAAATATACAAAAAAAAAGTAAAACCTCATTTGTCAACTGAACAGATAACTGTAATTTACAGCCACAATGTCCAATAGTCTTTTGCTCCATATCATCAAAATTTTTAAAAATTGTTTAAAAGGAACAAAGTCAGTCATTTTCAAAGATGGAATAAGATATTTGATTAGAGTTTAAAGTTGGCAAGCATTCTCGTGTGACTAACTAATCCTGCTCTTTTTGATAGATCACGTATATCTAAGGTAGCCCTGATACTTGCAGCTGTCTGTATGCTAACAGAGCGTTGGCTGGTAGTGTATGACCTGTTCTAATACGGACAAATGTGTTGTCAAGTCTCTTTGTATGACGCCGTCTGCTAAATGCTGTGGATGTAAACTCTGTCCTGCAGGGTTTCCTCACAGAGAGCCTCTTCCACCGGCTGCTCTCGGAGGACACTCTCCCCAAGAAGGCCCGCCGCCGTCACCACCACCACCATCACCACCACGCTCCTCAGCCGGCCACGGAGGGTGGGCAGGGGGTGGATGAGGAGGAGGACCCCCTCCTAGGCGGGGTGGAGGAGGAGACCCTGGTCTCTGACGGTGCCTACATGATGGATGAGGAGGATTTGGAGAGCACGCACCACTTCCTCACCAGCCCAGACTTTGACGTAAAGATGGAGGGGGGGGACAGCCTTTCCCAGGGCGGCTACGACAGCTCGGATCAAGAGGCGCTGCTGGACGACGTCATCATGCCGCGGAAAGACTCTGACTCTTCGTCCAGCTCCGAGGATTGACCAACCAACGCCTCCACCTCACAGACCCCCCCCCCCCACACACACACACACACACACCCACCCCCCGCTCTCCCCATACACACGCACACCTTCCTCTTCCGTTTGCACCACAAATTAATCATGTAATGCCCGTCATTTATTTTTATTGTTACTTGTATCAGATTATGGTTGAACGTGTTGTTTTTGTTGGCTATTTTCATTTGTTTGTTTCATGTTAGGGGTATTTTCCAGGGAAGGAGCAAGTTTGCACCCATTGTTTTCATTTGCCTAATTCACAATGAAGCTGTTTATTTTGTGTCTCCCTCCACCCCACCCAACCCCACCCAACCCCACCCCTCCAGTTCAACTGTCACAATCAAGTCCTGACTAAATGGCACCATGGCAAGCTTTCATTTCACAACTTGAAACACTTGTATTTATCCTCCAGTCCTCTGAATCCCATTGCATTCCCAGCCGTGACCAAAAGGGGGCTCTTGCTGTCCTTATATTATCCAAGAACCTCAACACTGGCCCTCTAGTGCTTTCCTTAAACTGGACGAGTTGACAAACTAGTACTGACTAGAGCCTGAACCCAGATCCCACATATCTCCAAGATCTGACCTCTCCTGGCCACATTTGTGTCCAGATGAGTCAAGAGAACTGCAAGGGGTCAAATGTGGATGTATACTATTTTCATTATTGGGGAGGGGAGGGAAAAGGAAAAGGGGAAGGGTTGTATTAGTTACTGATGCAGTGCTAGGAGGAGGAGGAGTATAAATGTATAATGTAGAGCTGATCAATTGTGTGCTATGGTGCAAAGACAGCTATGAGTTAATTATTCTTATTGTTTTATGAACTGACTGTCTGTGATATGAATAACATCAATCTACAGTGAACATGAGTCATCTAGTCTCTGTATTTGAGTTTTTTTGTTAAACTTATGCAGTAAAGAGGTTTTGTAGATTAGAAATAAGTAGGTTATTTACTAAAACAAACTTAAACTCTTGTTCTTTTGAGGATTCTAAAAGTTATACAGTACTATAGAATTTGTCACGAATCAACACCAATATTATTTACGTTTGTGCATTGGAATACCAAAATGTAGTGTGAATATGTAGGCTACTAGTACATCATTCCCTATTGCGGTCTATGCAGCGTACTTTAAATGGATGGAACAAGTATGTTGAGTATTTGTTTTAAAGCAGTTCCTACATGAAGCGTTTGAATGGTTGGTTAGTGACGTTATTTCCCGAAATAAAGGAAACCGGAAGGAATGTATTATACAAATATTGCTTAATTTCGCCTTTAGTTTTGAAACCCGTTATTTTAACTGGGTTGATGTAGATAATTTACCAAATGACGATGGAGGTAAGAAAGATTTAACTTTCACATTTGATATTAATTTTAAATTATGACCAGGAAAGAGCCGCATATTGTCGTGCGCAAGTTGCACAGTGAAGCTTGTTGACAACTTCGGAAATCGCTTTGCGATCCTACAGAAGTAGGCCTGCTGGTGGAACATGTTTAAAATGACATGTTCAGATTGTGTTAACGCGACAATATTTGTTTCTGGAAGATTAGTTTTAATATTTTTATTATAAGCATATTCCTCAATGTTGCGCAAAGAACGCAGTATTGTTGCTGGTCGTGGTAATTGAGGTGTCAGTAATTTTATAAGACAATAATTACAGTATCGGTACTGTTGATCGTTAATCTATAATATAGCCTTATTACTCTTATTCAACGTTTATTATTGTTCAGATGGTGAACAACTATTTATCTAACATCACTAGAATAAAATAATGAATTCAATGCGTTATTACGTTTCTTCGCTTGATTCAGGCTACACAGTGGGTCTCATCCATTAGGTCCTGCTGTGCATCACGTCGACGGGATCGACGAGAATCAGTCTATCGATTGGTTTAGTCTGGTAGCAAGGGCTAGCCACCCCTTGTGGTGCTTCTGCTTGAATAGTGTAGCCAAACTTGCTAGCATATTTCGATGGATTAGTTTCGTGTTTGGGTTCTGTTCGACTGCGTTTTTTTTTTTGTTGTTATCTGATAAATAAAACCGATCACTGCAATCATTTCGATAATATCTACATTTAAGCAGCTGGCCATTGTTAAGTTCCTCATCAATTTGGTAGCAACTAGCTACCAAATTGGTAGCCTACTGTATTTAGCTTGTTAGTAGCTAGCCTACCAATGGTTGGCTAACTAAATGGATAGTACATTGTCTTCAAATGCGTGAACTAAAATTATTTACGTGTTGAATTGCAGTATTGTCACGACTATTTGTAAAGACCTGTCAGTGTTTACATCGAATCAATTAAATAATGGATCTCAACTTTTACTCTGACCTATCGGATGGTTGTGCCCAGAATGTCGATTCTGGGTTCTTAGACACGCAATCCTATGGTGGTTACCAGGAAAATAAGGTAAATACTAGATTGCTCGAATGGTTTATAACCACACGGTTTACCACAATGCAATATTAACAATCTGTTCGTGTTTAGTTTCCGGGAGGTGGTGACAGTTACCTCAGCATCACTGGAGGGGGTCATCCATTCCTTTCTGCTGAGGTGAGATGACCCTATACAGACGACGACCCTCTATCATTGTCTTGATGTTCGACCTAAGATATTTGTACTATATATTGTTTCTAAATTGACCTCTTAGTCTTAAACCAGCATTTACAACTGCTATATTCTTTCTCCCAATTCAGCAGACATTCCATACCCCGAGCCTAGGAGATGAAGTATTTGAGATTCCTCCCATTTCACTGGATGCAGAGTCTGCCCTGAATGTGGTTGGCGATGTGGTGTCCCACTTCAGTGAACTCTCATCCAGTGGCGGGGGTCCCTCGGGCTCTGGTAGCCTTGTTAGCAACCTGGTAGTCGGGGCAAATGACCCATCTTTTGCCTCCACGTTTGTGAACCCTGGCCCCCAAGGTCTCGAGCATCTCAATCTAGCAGTAATGAGTCAGGCAGGAGGCGGAGCCTTGCTCAGCTCTACAGCTTTGGTGAGTCATTGTCAGTTAACTAGAGTATATTGTTAAACTCAGGTGTATGGATGCAATCCTGATCTAGCAAGCTCCAGTTTGATTTTGCCATGAGTAATAAGTAATAAGTCTGGAAAATTGTTTGTCATAAAGGCGGTGCTAGTACATTTAAATCAAACTACTCTTAAGACCTGTCTGCTTTGCAGTTATTGGTGGAAACTGATCAGGCTCTTTAATCTATCTTGTGAGATCAGGATGGTATCACTAGACCAGTGTTACCTCAAGACAAGTGTGTGTGTGTTTTAACATTTCCCCAATGCTTTTCGCAATGCCTTTGCAGGAACTGGGAAATTCCAACGGCTCCCATTTCAGCAGCTCCTCCCCGATGACCATTGACGTCCAGCTGGGTGACATCGGCCACGGCCTCCTGGGCGGTCAGCTGAGCACCATCAACCAGTCGGAGCTGGGCCTGGGTCTCGGTGGCGGGAACATTCTGGCACGGTCCAACTCGCCTGACCAGCCACTTTCGGCCACAGCTTCTCCCGCTGGCTCTCTCCAGGACGAAGACATGGATGACTTCAGGGTAAGTCTCCTGCCACCGGGAGAGTTAAAGTTGGTCTGTACGACATTTTAAACATGAGTATAGCAGCAAACTAGCCTGGCATAACCAGACTCTGTATTCACTTATATAAGGCCTGGACACGCTCCATTGGGAAGTGTTAACAGGCGTTGCTCAAGGTGTAGACCTCTGGTTGATGTTCAAACAATTGCACAGCATTTAACCAAGTCAGCGTTGCTACAGCTGTTCTGATCTTGTCATCTAGCTCTACCACCACTTCTAAACGCGCTTGACCTCACTGTCATCTAACTATAGCCAGAGACACTGTATAGAGGAGACATGCCACTTAGAGAATTTTGAATGAAGTTGGAGGAAAATATCAAAATACTTTTATAGCACATTTAAGAACTGTTTTTAGGGGTGGGAATCACCAGAGGCCTCACACTATATTATCACGATACTTATGCCACGAGACGATATTATTGCGATTTAAAACATATTGCGATAATTTGCAATTTATTACTTTGTCCAACTTTAAATTATGTCCCCAAAGGAAAACTTCGTCATCTCACATAAATTTTATTGCTGCTAAATGCGATTGTCAAGCCGACTAGCTGACATGAACATGTCATAAATCTTGTATACACCAAGTTAAATTATCGTGCAATTTATATAATGAAATTGCGATACTTGGCGTCCGTGTATCGATACAGCTTTGCCCACCCCCAGCCCCCCCCCTTACCTTTCAGCCTCTTCTTCTTGTAACTAATCAGGTGTGCTCTTCCCCCCCCTCCTCCCCACTCTGCTCGTGCGCTGTCATTCAGAAGAGTGTGCTGGTGGACTCCCCCATATCGCTCTCCTCCGTCCTCGCCCACATCCTCCCCCACCCAGCCTCCTGCTCCTCCCCCTCCATCCCCGCTGCCGTCAGGCGGAGCGGGGGGAAGCCGGCCACGCTGACGCCACAGGCTCCAGCGGCCGCCAAGAAGGGCAGGAAGAAGAAGGACCCCAATGAGCCGCAGAAGCCCGTGTCGGCGTACGCGCTCTTCTTCAGGGACACCCAGGCGGCCATCAAGGGCCAGAACCCAAACGCCTCCTTCGGGGAGGTGTCCAAGATCGTGGCCTCCATGTGGGACAGCCTGGTTGAAGAGCAGAAGCAGGTGAGGCCGCCTGCTGCCAAGGGCAAAGCATATCGTTTTGTATATGAATGCTTTTGTTTTATACATAGATCTGCATTCTGCACAGGGTCTACAGCTGGAGATGAGTTATTTAAACTTCAACTGTTGCAATATGTTTATGGTGAACTGTCTCTAACCGAATAAAGTAAAAAAATACAATTAAAATGGCCGCTGCAGCCGTTGTGTAGCCCGCGCACTAGCGAAAGATGCCATGTTCTCATGGGCTCCAGTGTCTGTCGCCAGAGCATCCTTGAGATGTCTTTGCTGCACAACCTCACCTGCTGGCTAGCGTCCACAGTAACATTGCAGCAGTACAGATGTCCACAAGATGACAAGTGGTTGTGAAGATAAGCCCTCAGACATGTAATGAAATGTGGTGGACACGGTTATGTTGCTTTTGTACAGGACGTTTTCCTTCTATTTTAACACGATGTTACGATGTAACGCAGCTGGTGATTATATGAATAATATGCATATTTGCAAACAACACTGTGGAAGCAGAGGTTTGTTTGTGCGTAACACAAATGTGGTTTCTCGTTATCCGCCTGACTCTTGCTAGGTGTATAAAAGGAAGACGGAAGCAGCAAAGAAGGAGTATTTGAAGGCGCTGGCAGCTTACAGGGCCAACCAGCTATCGCAGGTGAAGCCAGTCACCGCCTCCGTTTACCCAAACCACCACACACACACACACACACACACACACGTTAATCCCTGTGTTCGCTGCCCCAGCCTGCAGGTGAGGTGACTGTTGCCCCGTTGCCGCCCGCCGCGACCCCGGCCTTCGCGCCCGCCGTGACCCTCGCCCCCGCGGCCCCCGCGGCCCCCGGGGCGGCGCAGTTGGCGCGGCTGGCGCTGGGCAGCTCCGAGGAGAACACCATCACCAACATCTGCGCCTCCAACATCATCCTGGACGTGCCGGAGGTGACCACGCGCTCCCGCACCGGCGCCAACCGGTCGCCCGTCGCCGCAGCAGCGGCCCTCCCGCCCGAGCACACGGTCACCAAGATCATCATCTCTAAGCAGATGCTGCAGGCGGGCGGCCAGCTGGTCACGATACTGCCCGCCGGCGTCACCGTGGCGACCGCGGCCTCCCGTCTGCCCCCGCCGCTCCAGCAGATGCAGAGCGCCCCGCCGCCCCCGAGGCTCCAGCAGATGGCGCCGGCGCCCCCGCCGCTGCAGGCCAAGCCCCGTGACGGAGGCCCCCCCGCGGCAGGCCTTCCCTCCTCCTCCTCCGCCACGCCCCCCCCGCCCCTCCAGATCAAGATAGTCCCCGCCTCCCTGCAGCAGGGAGCCAAGCCGCTGCCCATCATAGTGAGCCCGGCCGGGGGGGGCGTGGCCTCCTCCCTGGCCCCGACCGCCCGTGCCGTGGCGGTGCAGCTGGTGGCGGAGCCGCCCGGCAGCTCGGAGGAGGACGTGGTCAGCGAGGTGTCGCCCTCGGAGGAGGTAAGCGTTAGCCACTGGCCACTGAATACACACCACTGCCCCCTGTCTTCTGCAGTGCGCACGTACATGGTGTTATTGGTGCCATAGGTCCACATGGAGTTGAATGACTGCAGCGACGCCCCGTCCTCCATGAGTGTGTGTGTGAGAGCTGGCTGCACCAACCCGGCCGTGGAGAGCCAGGACTGGGACAGGGAGTACTGCAGCAACGAATGTGTCGCCACTCACTGCAGGTGTGTAGACTGACGCCATATTGGCGTCCATCTTTATTTCATTACAAGTTGTGTGGCAACCTGACGGATGGTGCGCTGCACTAAACCGCCGGTGAAGTTGTCCATTGATACTTAAAAAAGTGCTTGTGGTGACTGACGTGGATTAACTGACATGGTTGTCCATCAAAGTCGTTCAGGGTCTCTGTGTTTGTCTACCAAATGAGTTTAGCACTAAGAGGGCCTATTTTCAGTACAGTTCCTATGGAGGTCCACACAAAAACACTGCTGGCACTGGTTTTTTTTTTGTTAACGTTTCTACTTTACTGGTCCCGCGAGCTTCAGTTTGACTTCTTGTGTGTGTGGCCAATCAGCGTCGTTATTTACGGGCGTGGGTTTAGGTGTGACGTAGGCGACTTGAAAACTGGAAACTGAAAACGGCGGGTCATACAGAACATGGAGTCGGTTTTATTAGAAGAGCGAAGGCTTTTCTCAATGGGAAATATGGTTTCACTCTTCCCCAGACTTTTCTACTGCAAGAGTGGATAATTACAGGCCGTGCATGGTTCACACGCTCGTCCATCACCTGCCAAGTATGTTTTTGAAAGCTCCTGCCCTTTTTTAAAATGGTTTCAATGGACGGCTTCCCTGATGGATGGGTAGCAAACACAGATGTCTGACATGTCAGGTTAATATGCTATTACGTCTGGCCAATAATGATCCATTTCCCCGCTTGTCTCCTTCTCTCATTCAGGGACATATTCATGGCATGGTGCTCCATCCGGAATCAGAACATGGGAACTGTCAAGTAAAATACACAAGCAGCAACAAAGCAAAATGCAACCCTTTTTTACAGATGGAGGCAGAAGGTGCAGACTTGATTAAATCCTTATTACAGCTACACCATAATAACATTATGCATATTGCATACAGTTGAATAATGTCTAACTGCACTCAGAAAGGAATAACACTCAAAACAAATATTGCATGCATTTCTCTTTATGGATTTCTAATCATGTTTTGTTCAAGTTGCTAGTTAAAATATTGACAGGTAGCAGTATCGGTACTACAGTACAACAGCAGGCAAGGCTTCCCCATACCAGCCTATGGGCCTCGTGCAAGAATTAAATGTATGAACAGAGTTGTCCTTAACAGTGTATTTTGGTTTCAAGTGACTTTCAAAGATGACCTACTCACAATGACCTCCAATTTAGGTATTTGTGGGCACAAACAAAATGTTAACAACCAAAACGTAATATTTTCACTTTTTTATATTGGTGTAAATTATTGTATAAAATGCGTAATACACAATAATGGGGACATTATCCTGTTTGACAGTGGTAGGCTATTTGACCATTCAATTCATAATGTTAAAATTGTACATTTCAATTGTTTCTATTTTAATAAGGTCTTATCTGTTGCATTGTATGAAATGGTCAATATTGTGATGAGGCTTATCCCATCTTTGATATTCAAGTTCACCTTGTTAAGGGAAGAAACATGTTCTTGCATGAGGCCTGTTGACAGACCATAGATCTTTGGAGTGACAAAGCCAGTTTAGCTTCACACCATATTGGACCAGACTGGGTCTGCTATGTTCAAAGCACTGTAAATACAAAAGAGAAAAGCTGGCAGTCACTCGTCTAATGGCTTCTATTCATGTTGCCATTTGCTTGGTTGTGGAGCCAAGCATCTGGTGGTCTGTAGCGGTACTGCATCTTAAGCACTGCTGAAAACCTGGCCACAATAGTGTACATGCTGATATGCAGTGTTGTCTGTACAGTGTTCGGTTAGCAGCATGAACTGTTAACGCCCCAGTAGAAGGACATGAGCATAATGATGAGCAGATTATCCATATTTAATTGTGGCATAAACTTTGTTACTTAAAACACTGTTCAAGTTATTCTTGAGTGTTAATCTCATTTAACAGAGGACCTGAATTTTGTCAGCATCCGAAGTACAATGCCAACTGTACAGTCTCAGCGTTACATGTAGATATATACATTTCAGTGTGCGGTTTATTGTACTGTATCACCAATTGGAGAAGGACACTAGGTTTTTAATTTACTGGTTTATATACAAACTATTTGATTAAAATAACACTTTATCTTGGAGAAGATTGACATTTATTGTATTAAGGTAAACTCACTTGTCCAGGTGTAGTTTTTATTCTTTTAATAAAAAAAAGTTTGTCCAGTGAAGTGTACACTGATTAAAATGTCAGCTTTTCCTAAAAATGAGTTGTAAATAAATTCTCAGTCTGATAGCTTTCACTATTTCTTCAGTTTTCTTCAAGAAGACTTGGACAAAATGGGCCAGGGGTTTAAAGTAACACTGTAAAATAACGTGTATATGGGGGGGGTTAGGGTTTTTTACATAACAGCGGGGATGCTTAATTCAGTGACAAAGCATTTAAAAAAAACATTTACAAAATGCATTAATAACTCATACATTTGGAGAGGAGTTATAAGACTAGACCCATATTAATGTTTATAAAATAAATATAGCGTTTATTGCATTTATTCTTTAATGGAAGTTTAACAAGTTGAGTGTACTTGTCTAGAAATCAAACTTCTTAAAATATAATACATTCTTGGCACATTGTCGTGTTCTATGGTAGGAGCCTTTTATTTTTAGACAAAATATATACGAAAATGGCACTTTTTACTAGGAATGACCCAGTAGTATTAAATTAATTTCTTCACTAATGGGAAGTGTTATGTTTTCAGTGTGAAATACATTGAGAGGTGTGGTGAAACTTAGAATATGGTACAGACCCCTTTTTAATATCCCTTAGAAATTAATAATTCACATTCAAATATGTGTACCCAAACCATTGTCTTTTCTGAATGGGTAAAACATTGTACTGTACAGCGAAGTACGTTTAAATAAATACCTGAGACATTCACCGCAAATATATAGGACTCATTGAACAGGCTCCCACACTATCATGTTACTTTGACAATGGAAGCTCTGCTTGGTGTATCCACACAGAACAGCGCTAAGCCCAAGCACACTGGTTCAGTCGGCTTGGCTTGGAATCTGTGCAGCTGAAACCACTTCACAGGGCCCACTTCAGAAAAGGTTATGGTGCCATTTTCAAAATCCACCGTTGCCGCTATCCGTTTGTACTTCAAGGGCGGCAGGACTTCCTTGATGCCATCGTGGCAGGCAAACGGTTTGCTCTCGTCCTCCTCGCTGTACGTCACGCTCCAGGAAACTGCGTTGTGTCCAAACACACTCTTGGCTTTGCCTTTGCGTTGAATGGCCTTGGACGACACGGCGATGGTCCAGCAGCCCTCAGGCTCCACCTCCCATGAGTGGGTGCCCGTGGAGAAGCACAGGGTGGAGAGCACCTGCGGGACATCGTCGAAGCGGGCCTGGCTGCTCGGGTAGCCCAGTCTGGTCGCGGTTCTCTCCACTGAAGCCAGGTCCACAGAGAGTCCCAGGTAAGGACTGACAGTGTTCAGGTTGAACGTCAGAGGAACTCTACTAAACCCTAAAAGACACACATTTACATAAAGCCTACAACACATGATTATTTATTAGCCTAGTCTTGTTCAAATTAAATGAAAACAATTTAACTTCATGTTTTTAAAATTAAACCCAATTGTTTTTTTATTGTCACCTTTACCTTCATTTTGTGATGCTGTGTAACTGTGGCTCTGTGATGAATGTTCACCCAAGTACTCTATCCATGGACAAAAGAAATCAAGCATTATATTGTTAGGAAAGGCTGGTGTAGTGTTAGTGTCATTTAAAAAGACAGTACAACCCTTTTTTTTCTGAACCACAGGTTGTCCTTTACATTTCTCAAAACAATTAGAGAAACAACAGAATTTCTTACGGGTGTGTGGTATGTTTTTGCAGATTTTATTGAAATACTACAGGAACACAATTAACACATTTTTTATTGTTTGAATAAAAATGAACATTCCTACCTGCAATGCTAGAATAAATGTCATGTAAGTGATGCTGTTGCTCGATCAGTGTTTCTGACAGCTTCTGATTATCCATAGAGTAGCTATAGGCTGGACAAAAAATAAATAAAAGCATTATAAAGCACAAACATCTGAGAACTTTTACGAAGGTGTTAACGGAGAGAAATCTGTTTAAATATTTAGTCTCACGTCCCCTCACCATAATACAGAACGACAAGCCAGAGGAATAGAAGGGTAACCGTGACACTGTTGAGGAATGAGTAATTGGAGTTTGCTTTGCGCTTCTGTTGAGAGCAAACAGCAGCACATACAGTGCATTAAATAACAAGACTTTATTTTATTTGGGAGTATTCAATTTAATCACTTAAATATACAAGTATTGTATATAAAACTTACAACCGTTGACACAATTATTTTATATTGTTAAAGAAAGAAAAACCCATATTAGTCACAAATAACTGACCAAAATAATAAATAAAAATGTACTGAACAGTATCTAATTAAAATTAGACATTGCTTTTGAATTGTGGTTCAGCAGAATAATAATAAAATAAAACTAATGAAACTGGCCTGGACAAAAATGATGGTGTGTATCCTGAACTTAATCTTTTGTTTCACAACCTTTTGAGGCAATTACTGCAATCAAGCAATTTTTGCACCTCTCAATGAGACATCTGCACCAGTCAACAGGTATTTTGGCCCATTCCTTGTGAGCAAACTGCTCCAACTGTCTCAGGTTTGAAGGGTGCCTTCTTCAGACTGCATGTAACACACACAAATGTTCACAAATGTTCAATAGGATTTAGATCAGGGCTCATGAAAGGCCACTTCAGAATAGTCCAATGTTTATCTCTTAGCCATTCTTGGTGTTAATGGCTTTATCTGGGATCATTATACTGTTGGAGGACCCATGACCTGCGACTGATACCAAACTTCCTGATACTAGGCAGCACATTTCACTCCAGAATGCTTGATAGTCTTGAGATTGCATTGTGCCGGGCACAGATTCCAGACACCCTGTGCCATATCCAGCAAAGCAGCCCCAGAACACAACCAAGCCTCCTCCATGTTTCACAGTACCATGTTATTTTCTTTGTATGCTTAATTTTTGCATCTGTGAACATAGAGCTGATGTGACTTGCCAAAAAGCATTTTGGCAAATTCCAGTTTCACCGTTTTATGATTTGCTTTCAACAATGGTGTCCTCCTCGGTCATCTTCCATAAAGTCCACTTTGGTTCAAACAGCGACGGACGGTGCGATCTGACACTAATGTGAAGTTTACCTCTATTGTCTTTGGAAGTTGTTCAGGGGTCTTCGGTTACCATTCGTATTATCCGTCTCTTCGATTTGTCATAAATGTTGCTCTTGCGGCCACGTCCAGAGAGGTTGGCTACTGTCCCGTGGACCTCTTCTGAATACGTGCAACTATAGTCACATACATGGAGCTGCTTGGAGATGGTCTTATAGCCTTTACCTTTAACATGTTTGTCTATAACTTTCTTTATAACTCTCTCCTTTGCTTTCTGTGGTCCATGTTCAGTGTGGTACACACAATGAGGCCAAACAGCACAGTTGCTACTTTTCACTCTTTAAATAGACAGACTGATTACAAGTTTGAAGACACCTGTGATACTAATTACAGGACACACAGTTTAACATGTCTCTATGGTCAAATTATTTTCTGTCTTTTATAGGGGTACCATCATTTTTGTCCAGGCCAGTTTCATTCTTTTTTTTTTAAACTGTTGAAACACAGTATCTGATTTCCATTAGTTAATGTTCAGTAAATGTTTTATTATTACTTGTCAGTTTCAGGTTATTTCAGTGACCATTGTGGTTTTTTCTTTGACAAAGGGGCACCAACCATTTTTGTCCACGTCTGTATAAACAATTTTATTCTAGGTTTGGCTACAACTTATTTACATAGTGTATACTGTACTTATGTTTCTGGAGGTGTAAATCAGAGTTAAAAGTCACTCACTTCATTTAGCATGTATTCCTTCAGTTTTTTTATGGCTTCGTTGGATTCCATAATATTGTTGTCAAAGGACTGGAATCGCTGTTCCATCTTCTCCTGTTTCACACACACACAGTTTTGGTTTGTGGTATAAATTAAAGAAATGTGTAAATAATGTATACCATAAAATGAAATTGTCTATTGGTTTGACAGAAATATATATATTTACATACCAGCAATATATGGTTTCTCAACAAAGCTCAAGCAGGTATGGGGGGTTTCCTACATATAAAAACTCCCGTTTGAAAAACTCTTGTTGTCTCACTGATACAAGTTCTCTAAAGCTCCCAGTTGCTAGCCTTGTTTGGCCGTCCTGGTCTCGCAAGCTTCAGGTGCACCGCAAGTATCAGTCTGCAACCCCTCGATGCAAAAGCGCTTGTCGCATGCATAGAAAACAATCTGGCCAAGATGACATTAACTTATTTGCGTGATATTAAACAGTGATTGGGTGAGATTAAAGATAGGAAATCTAATCGTATGCGAGTTAGTTTGTAACATATTGGTGCCAACTTTATAGCAAACGCTTTTGAATTGAGGAGTTCCAGACTGCTAGTGATATCAAACTGTAGTTTGTGAGATCAGGATGGTATCACAAGACTACCCCGTTGCTAGTCTACCCCATTGCTAGACTTGCAGTGCAAGTCTTCACTTATGTAAAAATCTGGGACACAGCCTTGGCTAACTGTTTCAATACCCGTCTAACATACAGGAGAGATATTTTGAATGACCAACTACATAACTCAATGTCCAAATTATATATTGTATATAGCAAAAGTATGTATTTATTTGCTGCTTAAAGGAAACGGTAAGGCTGGCATTAGTAAATAATGCACGCTGCACCAGAATTACTTACAAACATGTGAGTGACAACTCTTACATGCCAATGAAAATGTACTACCCCACTATCTGATAATTTTGGCATGCTTAAAGTCTTTGTATCAGACATTCAGCACAAGTTAATGCTAACAAACGGAAAAGGATGAGAGTGAGGCTATGGTCGTTGTATCAGACGTTCAGCTCAAGTCAATGCTAACAAACGCACAAGACCGTCAGGAACTCACGGTGAGCATGCGGCTCAGGATGCTGGAGGACTCGGTGGCCACGTTCTTCAGCTTGGTCTCCAGGGAGCAGATGTTGCAGATGTAGCGCCTGGAGGAGTTGCAGTAGTAACGCAGAACCTCGTCCCTGTGCTGGGGACACTTCCTCATAGCCAGGTCACCCAGGGGCGTGACCAGGGGGTGGCCCGTGTAAGCCGGCAGGCTGTGGTGGTCCCTGACGTGCTCGGCGCACAGCGACACCTCGCACTTCAGGCACGTTTTGGCGGCAAGCACCGCTCTGTCCGGGCAGCAGTCGCAGTACACGTTCTCCTCTTGCTTCACCTGCAAGTGTGCAGTGTTGAGGCTACATATTACTTGGTACTTTCAAGAAGTTACTAGTTTACTCTTAAGTTACTTTGAGTTACTTTAATGCATTACGTCACTTATTTACTCCCTGTAGAAAGAGAGATCTACATTTACAGCATTCGGCAGATGCTTTTATCCATTGCGACTTACATGTAGTACATTTGTCAATAGTTGGACAGGTCATACACCAGCAATTGTAAGCAAACAATATTCTATCAGAATAAATACAGCATCACGTCATCATAAAAAACTACCATGTCAATATCATTTAATCCACAAAATAGCTAATGGCCTAAATAATGTAGCAGAGCAGAAAGGGTTGGAGACACGTTCTCTTTCTGGTTCACCTGCAGTCAGCGTGGTTGTATGCAGTGGTAAATGGACTATTTAATATAGCGCCTTTCTAACCTTATACCTTATGTAAAGCCTGACATTCCCACAAACATTCATACACCGATGGCAATGTCAGCCATGCAAGGCGCCATCGAACCACCAGGAGGCGAGAGCAGTTAGGGTTAGGTGGGGTTAGTGTTAGGCAGGGTTAGGGTTAGGTGTCTTCTTGCTCAGGGACACTTGGGCTGCATCCATCCTTTTTCACTTAGGAACCTTCCTAACTGAGAGAATGACCTGGAAGTTTCTAGGTCGCAGCCATGATAAGAACTGTTCGAATTCTATTATTGCTAAGGAAAAGTGCTTCATTGCTTTCTTTAGCATATGGTACACTGGATCATCCTTTGCGAAAGGAAAGGAGATATGCTGTCCCACAATTCCTTTGGTGTGTCGGGAAGAGTAAATATTATATTTATTGTGCAGCAATTGTGATATTGATAGGACACATTACAGAATGTTCCACCTTGAACGACTGTTTTTAATCAGACTATAATGTATGGATTATTTATTTTTCCATAGACAGTTTTCCTAAGCGCTACTTGACAGTATATTGCTAGAGTAGGCAATAACAATTGTTGCTCCTTTTAGTGATGGATGGGGAAATACTTCTCTAAATCATATTAGATCAGTATCTAACATAGGTTTTTTTTATTTAAAACCAGTTTGTTAATTTAAAACTATTTTGTTTTATTGTTACATGTCTATTATTTCAATAATTAAGTAATTTTTCACTGGGCTGTGCATATCTTGCAATAAACATTGTAAGAAGTTAGAACGCCTGGGGCGATATTGGCTGAGAAGCACTGGCAAAACCACCAGGGTGGCAAAGGGTGGCAAAGGGTGGCAGCTGCCACCCTAAAAAAATGTCTTGCCACCCCAAACTGCGTGACCTGCCACCCCAGATGTCAGAAGTAT
>JAODUH010000009.1:967719-979157 GCA_027564835.1 Typhlichthys subterraneus | reverse complement strand
GATGTGTACAGCACTTTGGTCAGCATTTGCTGTTTTTAAATGTGCTTTATAAATAAAATGACTTGACTTGACTTGACCGCTACACTGCGGATTCATTCAAATCACATGCAAAAGGGTTTAGCATTCATGTACATTAGGTCTGGACGATATACCGGTATTTAATTTATATCTGTATATTTTCAACAGAGAAAAAATAAAATTTGACTATCGTTTATGTCGATAGTTATATTATGCGTTGTGATCGCAAACTTGCCCGAGCACGGAACTGAAGTCATCGACTCGACAGTTGTTTCATTACAAACAGCATGGCAGCAAAAGGAACACTTTGGTCTATGGCAGAAGTGCAACGTTTATTGAAAAGAAAAAAAAAAAGATTTCGATTATCATATCGGAGGGTCTGCAATTGATTGGCTGTTTATAGATGCTGTGTCTGTTAAACTTTAGTCTGTTGTACATTTCTGATTTTTCCCACCTCTAATTGTCCTCCATGAGGAACGGTTAGCATGGTGTTGGTGTTACTTTGGCTGTTGCCTTACACAACAAGATACGGCATTATGTAATTAATTAAATAGGATGTGTGTCTCTCAACATGCTCCCTTGTAATCTCTTTCTCAAAGAAATTCACTTATCCCAGGTATTTTGGTATTACTGCATATTTGGGCCGATTTACTTAACATGATGCGTCTTGCAGCTAGGTAATCGAGTTGTCACGTCTTTGAGGAACCTTTAGCATAGACAATACATTTTACTGAACAAAACCAAAGCGATGCTAAGATAACTCTGATTTCAGTCAACATGTATCATATTTATTAAGATTATTTAGTAATTTCATTTCCATCAAATGGTGTCATTCATGTCACCTCAACAAGGTTCTATGAGAATGGCAGTAATGATGTTATTCAGAAGTTCTCTCTCTGCCCCTCATGCTTTTTTCTCTGACTTATCTTTTCCAACTGCTGTTTGAGTTCCTGTTTGTGGGTTTCCATCTTGCTTTCTGTTGTGAGATTACTAGAAAGGCTGAGCAAGTAAGAACAGGAAGGAGGGATTTGTTTTGGCGCAAAAGGGACATTTCCTTCTACTGTTTAAGTTCAGCTGTCAATGTGGCCAGCAAAACTCTTATTGTGGTGCAAGTGAGACCTCTGTTGCTCGTCTTTGGTATTACATCCACACGCTGTTTAACACTGATGTGGTATGCCTCCTTCTTACAGCCAATCAGCAATGCAGATTTCATAGTTCCAGTGGAGATTGACGGCACAGTTCATCAGGTATTGTAAACACAACTTAATTTAGATTTAGGGGTTAGAATGAGGCCCTGTAATGTGAGAAGACCCTCAACAGAAAAGGCTGTGACCTTGTTCAAGTAATCCAGGATAGGCTGTGTGTGTATCCTGGTTGGCCTATTCATGATTACTTGCACTGGGTGGCAGCTGCTGGTCTGGTTAAAAAACGAAAAGGGAAGATGACTACGTCCGACCGGCGGCCGAGAATGCACTTTTTTGGAGGTGCCTTTTTCTTTCATTCATGTGTTTTATGTATTATATTCATGCAGTTTAACGCTGAACTACTGCATCCTATATCCCTTGTGGAGGTGCTTTATCAAAGACTTTTTCTTTTATTCATTTGTGTTTTATTTATTTTATTAATGCAGTTTAAAGCTGAATTATTTAGCATCCTTATACATTGTTTGACCACTAGATGGCAGCACATGTAGGGAAACAATCACCCCAACCCCTCCCCTTCCTTCTCACAGACAAAATTGAAAAGCACTACTCTTACACTAGTAAGTGTCACCATTGTTATCAGTACATCTAATTGGCTTACTTGGGATAGCATTGTGCTTGTAATACTGAGATCGCAGATTCGAAACTCCAGAATTTATTTTATATTTTTTTATACATTTTATATTTTTTGGCTCAGAGGACAGCTATATCGATTGTTTTGTTCATATGATACTTGCAGATTGCCATTTAATAATAAATAACTTCAGGACTTGTTATACATTTATTCTGCGCAGTCCATAAAATACTCAAAATATGCCTGCATAATTTTATCTTCAATAAGGTGTAAATATGAACTGCATCGTCTGAATAACTCAAAGCCACACTTATGTAAAGTAGGTTATGTTTATTCCATGCCGGGCAGAGGGGTGTGTATGCTGTCATCAGTGTTGTCCAGTTTCAGAAAAATAAAATGCATGTGTATTCTAATCTAGCCACTGCAGACTCGCGTCTCCACTCCACCCACATCTAGTGGTTGTGAACCTCATGTAGTCATACATGCCTAAATGAAACTATCTGTAGGTTAATTGCCTGTTTTCTGTCACTTGCAAACTTACTAATGGAAGGTGTAGGATTACATTTAAGTAACTTTTAATATCAAATATTTGTTTGTCATTTGACATTGTAGAATGTGTAAATGTTAAGGTAATGCAGCTTTAAAGATATGGGGACGGGGCACACTAATAAACGTGTGTGCCAGTTTCCCACTGCAGACCCTGGTCAGGTGTAATGACACAACACACAAAATACATTTAAACGGTAATACTGAACATGTATACACGGTATACAGTACATGCCATAGTTACAAGGGGCAAAGTACATATCAGGTTTCCTACTGCTTATGGAAAGTCAGGAATGTTATAATTTCTTTGGGTCGAATCACAGAATATCAGGGAATTTTATTTGTAGAGTGCCCGAGTGCCTTTATGTATGCATTATATTATTTCACCTGGTGCCTGGATTCTGTTTTATTTAAAAATTCCACTGTAAATTGATGGCGAAAAGGCACAAATTGGTACTTTATAATTGACCATAATGCACTAATATGAAGTTTTTGATACTCATAATTTCCTGGGGGTGGACCCCCAGAAACCCCCCACATGAAGAGGACTCCCCGTCTCCTTTCAAAGCCAATTTAACCGCTAGTCTCAATATGCCTAGTACCTTTGCGAAATATCACATTCATTTTCAGTGTGTTAATCATTGCCATATTGTCCAATATAGGTCATGGAAATGTTGATTCTTTTTTTTTTTTTTTTTTTGTGTGTCAGGGAATTTGACTTTGTGTGGGAACCCTGACACACATTATTGTGTTTAGACCACCTGAAAGTGTGACTTGTCTGGACCTGAAAACTGTTGTGGTGCTTACAGGTGTACGTGCTCAAACGACCCCACGTGGATGAATTCCTTCAGAAGATGGGGGAGCTGTTTGAATGTGTGCTCTTCACAGCCAGTCTTGCCAAGGTTAGTTTAGATGTGCGTTTTACAATCATGCCAGTGCTGGAGTTCTCCCATCTTCTGCTCTCTCGTATTATATTAATCCATGTCTGCCTTTTGCTTTTACACTTAACATTTCGCACTTCCTCTGTTCTGGCTCACGGCCGTGTCCCTTGCACGTTAGCCACACATTCCACAGGTAAGTTTATTCACTAAGGCAAGGCTAATAACAACACTAAGGGGCAAATGTATTATTTGAGTTAGCCGCTGGCTGCCACTAATTGCCCTTGTGGTAGGGTAGTGGCTCAGAAGCATGTTCCCCCGTAGGTAAACACCAGAGTGAAGTCTAACCTGCTTTGCCTTCCCACTTGTGTTTGCCTTCTCTATCCTGCAGTCTGTTTATACAAACACTATCCGAAATGCATTCCATGGAAGTTGGCCCGAAGTGAGTGGATGACATCATCCAACAACCACATCAAAGACATCTTGTGTGTCTCTCTCCACACAGTACGCAGACCCTGTGGCAGACCTGCTGGACCAGTGGGGGGTGTTCCGCGCCCGTCTCTTTCGGGAGTCCTGCGTCTTCCACAGAGGGAACTACGTGAAGGACCTCAGCCGGCTGGGCCGCGAGCTCAACAGCGTCATCATCGTCGACAACTCGCCTGCCTCCTACATTTTCCACCCAGAAAACGCGGTGAGTCTCTGTTTGCCTGCCATGCACAATGCAGTGCACATAAACTATGTAGTAGCATTACATAAAAAGACTACACAATGTTGAGCAAGAATTCCATTTAATAATAATTCTTCTAAAATTGTGTTTACTGCAAAAAATAATCTTCTATCTTTATCTTTAAAAAAATGTTTGAGAATTGATTCAGCTTTAAAAGCATCATGCAACCTATTTGGATGAAATAATTAAACATGAATATTGAGGCCTTGAAAGCCTTGTTCGGCAGTTTGACAAAGCATGCCCGGTGGTCTGTGGTGGCACTGGTCTTGATGCTCGATGTTTTGTGCCTTCCCCTGGCTCAGGTCCCAGTGCAGTCCTGGTTTGACGACATGAACGACACAGAACTCCTGGACCTGCTGCCTTTCTTTGAGGGACTAAGCAAAGAGGAGGAGGTCTACAGTGTCCTGCAGAACCTGAGAAGCAGGTAGCAGGACCCCCCCCCCCACACCTCTCTCCCTGTGACTCCTCTTTTCTTGCCCCTTGCTATCCCACCACCTCTCAGACTCAGGCAGAACCTTCCATACGCTCCCCGCTTGCCTCTGCCCCAAGCGGGGGCGCACTGGTGTCTCACTGTGGAACCCTTCCAAGGAACCCCTCCCTCACCCATACCCTCTCTTTCTCTCTCCTCCCCCCCTCCCTCCCCTCCTTACCCCAGCTTACCCCAGCTCTGCGCTCCATGGCGACCCGCTGCCGGTTTGTGCGCGGCCACAGAACACTCATCTTCCCAGGAGCACTGTGTTTTACATACAGACTGAGAAATAGGACATCTCTGCCCCACGCTAATACTGGGGACAAATTAAACGCAAAGAGGAAAGAACTCTCATCTTGGTATTTGAATGACCGGATAGAATTTAACTATTTGGTGAAGTGCTTATTTTAAAACCAAAAAAAAAAAAAACTACAACAAAAAAAGAAAACTACAGAAAAACATCCCTTTGTCTGAAATTACTTTTGTGATATTACGCAAAAGTGTGAGAACGTTTTTGTCCTCGTGTTGCTATGCAGGCAGTTTCTGGTAGTAGAAAGGACTGTGATTCTTTCTTTTCTTACTGAATGAAGTGCCTTGTGTGAGTGTTGTTTTTATCGGGTGATATTTTGTACATGGCATATTTCCAGAATACTTCAACCTTTTCAAACAACCAGTATGCTTTTAAAAGAGGACACAGAGAGGTATCTATGTAAAGGATCCATTTTAAGTTAATTGGTGGTTTTTCTTAACCATTAAGTGCTGCGTTTGTCTCAGTTGTATTATTTTCTTTTCCAATTTGTTTGTGCCATTATATAGATGTGATTTTAGTTTCTTCTTGCCGTCATTCATTATTTCAGTATACATAGAATAGTCATTCATTTGTTTTACGGTATTATTACCAGCAATTGGAGCCCTAGTCACAGTTGTTATTGGACTCCATATTTAAGTTACATTGTGCCATTTATTCTTCACCCCGCTAATATGAAAACCATTTCATATTATTTGCCAAATGAGACATTTTTCGCAGACCTTTCACAAGTATGAACATGAGTAAAACCTCAAAATCATTATTAGTAATGATAACGTAATAGACTTTTTTTTTTTGCCCCTCACGTCATTTAGACAACCAATGCAGTGGTATGTTGTTTTAATGTGAACAGGTCCTACATTTTGATCCTAAACATTGTTTTAAATGGCTAGTTTTTAGCAGGCATGCAAAGAATTTGTTTGCAAAAGTGTTGCAGGCCCAGTAGTCTTGCCCATAAGGGAGGTGGGGAGGGGGTCCCAGCTCGTTTTATATGCACACAGTTGCGAAAGGTTTATTGGGTCGAGTGCCATGTTTTAGTTTTTTCCTCCATGAAGTTGCTCTCTAATGAGAATATATGGATATTTAAAGGGTTCGTTCGGCATAGTGTTCAAACCTCATTGTTGTCTGATTTGAGCACATTGTGTGGCCTGGCGCGGGCCAGTTGGCACTACAATGGCATTGGAGACGGCACGTGTGGCATTTACTGTCTCGGACTCAGCTAACTGCTATTCACCTCAGTGCCTACATTGAGCCACGCACACAGTGTTACCATGGCAATAACCTCTTATTTGGTGTCCATCCCCGGTGGTTGGTTTAGGAGTCTTGAGCACCTCAAGAGGCTGGCTAGCCATGCAGGCTAGGTTGCTACTAGGGCTGGCCCGTTAACAATGTTATTTACATATCATCAGCGGTTCTTTATTGTTTTCCAAATGAGGGCTGAAATAAAATATTTCAGTTGTTTTAGAATTGATCTAAAAACGATAAGTTAAAAATGACACATGCCTGCCAATTGCAAGCAAGTAACGTTATTTAATTTTTATTTTATTTTAAATATACATATAATACCATATTTAATGAAAACGTTTTGTTTTGTTGATCAATTAAGAGCCATACATTGTATGGTGCTCTCTTTCTGGGGGATTTCAATAAGGGGCCAGCCTGACTCGCACTGCTTGGGCCCACAGTATGAATGAACTGCGATCCACCTCATCACAACATTGATGCCTTACTGCCTGTCGAGGCATAAAGCAATTTTCATTCATCAATTCCAAGGTTACTATTATATTTTGTAGTATTGTCTCTTTTGAAGTGTACCCAAAATAATTTAATTACATTTTGGAACAGTTATGATCAGAATCACTCAAAGCCTGAAAATATTCCTGTTTTTGGCATAGTTTCTCCATCAAAACTCTTGCGTTAGTTTGAGTGATGATGTTAAATTTAAGAGAACTACATTGCTTTGTAAGAGTGCTTCCAAGGATTCTTAATTCAGAAGATTGACTTCTCTGGCAGGCATGTTCATTAACATGTGAACGTGTATGTTGATTGTGAGTGTTTATGCTCAGTTTTGGTGCAATGGTTGTGTATTTTTTTATTTTATTTTTAAGTGTTTTGCCCATTTACTCATCCTCTTGACAACCTTTCTCTGAACATGTTTATCATTGTTATATATTTTTGTCAGTATTTCAGAAGCTGCATTACCTCCTGTATCAAACCGGTGTTTTTGTGTTTTGTTTTGTTTTTTTTCTCTGCTCTGTAACTAGTCAGGTCTCATCTTCCACTGGTTGACACCGGAGTGTCTCGACCCACTTTGTTTTAAGTTGTTGTTGTATCACATCACTTTTAGCACTACACACCACATTAGCTTCACATTGATTTTGATATTACACCAAAGTTTTGGGGGGGGAAACACAACGTTGGAGTCATTATTTTGTTAGGTCTACCGTTTTTGTTTAACACTTTTTTTTTTTCTCATTGGGTTAGTTTGCAGTGTAGGCGTACGTGTTTTACCTTTTTAATAAAAGGGTTTATTGACACTGTTTTCTTCATGCCTGTTATGGAATTTATTCTAGTAATCTTTTGTGGTACATGAGTTGAGGCCAAAGGATTCACTTTCGATAGTTGTCTTGTACATTATTCTGTTTAAATGCCATAAGTGATGAGGGATTTTTACTGAGCCCAGTATAATTTTTACAGTGAATTTATTCATATTTTCTGCTGCATATTTCCTTCCAGACATGTCACAATAAAGCACCTATATTTCTTTTCTTTTTTTTTTAACAAATACAACTTTCTGTGCTTTATTTATTGGTTTGTCAATAGCTTGTGTAATGTGACTTGTCAGAAATCATAGTTGAGCATCTTGGAGAAGTAGACATGAAATTGCTTTTGCCGGTGCCCTCCCCTCCCCCTCTAATATAATTCAGTCATGCTGTCAGCATGCTGCAGATCTGTGTACCAAAGGTGTGTACCGCCCAAAGGTCAACAGCAATTTGTTTAGCTTTGATTTGCATACAAAAGTGCTTCCAGCACTTTGTAGTGCAGTAGCATGCTTTAAGGCATTGTCACGCAACAAAAGTGGTTAGCATTTAATATAAGAACACTTGCTATAATGTGGTGATTGGACTTTAGGTGTTCATGTCTCTAAACTCAGGATGACATCTGGGGGGGGGTATAACCTCACCATCCACATATCCTACATTACCTAGAAATTGAAATATCACTTAGATGGGATGTTAAAGCTAAAAGGGGAGAAAAAAAACATGAACTGGTCTAGAAAATAAATTCTACATAATATACTCAATACAAGTAAGCTGCATTTAGCAACATTAGCAATATAGTGAATGCACAGGTGAGACAATACTGACCTGAAATATTGGACATGAAGAAGTATTAAACTAAAAAAATATATTAACAAATTACAGTGTAACAACTACTAGAGGAAAATTAAAATAGTATACTAAAATACACAATGTTACTTGAAATGTGATTTGTATGCATACTACATGTACCCTCTTCCCAATATATGATTAAAAAGAATTCAGTCTTTCTAGTTCAAATAATCTAACATTGAATCTATATAATGAAGTTAATTAAAACTCATACAGTATTATTACTCCATACATTAAAAATATATTTATAAAAAAAAAGAAAAACCAGAAACAGTAAATGTCTTGACGCCAGGCTCATTTAGCGTCAGTGACCATAATATGTACAAACAGCCAAGCTGAGTTCAGAGGATCACCGTTCTCGTTGCACAGAGGCACGTGTCTGAAGCCTGCATAGGGAGAAAAGAGAGGCTTCAGTCTGAGACGAGACCTTACAAATGGACATTTCACTGTGCTGCTTGTGAATAACTACACTATACACTCAAAGAGAGGATTTAATCCCCATCATGTCATTTACCAATGGGATGAATAAATAAACAACTAGAAATTAGAAAGGGATTTACATTCATGTTTTTCCAAGTTGTTAGTCACACAAATATTCACACTGAACTTACCCATTTGTAGGCTGTTGAATGGCAGCGTGTATTGGCCGACCAAGTCATTATAAGACACAGCGTCATAGTCCTCCACCACAAAGCGCACAATTGCCAATTCTGGAACGTGCACGTCAAACTGAAAGTTCTCATTCCATGCTGGGTTAAAACCTAAGGAAGGGCAGTTTTAGTTAGCCAATTATAATAACTAAAAAAGAAATCACAGCTCATATCTCATAGGGTCATCATGTCAGACAGGCACACGGCCAGGTCAGTCAGGTACCGTTGTTTTTTATATACTGTGTCTCTTTAACTGCTACATCTGCCGGTGCTCCATAGATCTCCACTTTGACCAGAGGGTCCACAATGGAGGATTTCTTCTCGCCAACTTTAGGTAGCTGCTGGCCTGATATCACCTGTTGAAAAGAGCATAAACCAAAACCTTCAAGTTTCAAAGTCTATTGTTAGAAGCGTCAATTACTCCTCCAAAGCCTTACCATAACGTGGAGTGTCTTCGGCTGCAGCCATTTTCCTTGTGTCAGGTTGATGGGGTCAAACTCTGTGGTTCTGTCCCTCAGATACGAAGGCTTCAGGACATAACCACTCTTCCCGTTGTCCAGGAAACGGCCCTGGTTCACATCCATCTCTTTGCAGGGGGTCTGAAAGTTTAAGGCCACTAAGGAGAGACAGGTCATAGAATAGCATGACTAACCATGGAGGGTAACCTCAATGGCCCTCATTTATCAGTCTAACCAGCGCAGATCCAAGCGCAGAATTCATCTTATGATAGCGCTCACGAGTGATATATGAAACCAATCATATCACGCCAAACGTGTAAGAATGATCGCACGTTGATAAATGTGGCAGTGGAAAACAGGCAGAATTTAAACACCACGCCCTTAAATATGCTGAATTTAGAGGTCTCGTCCCTAGAGTTTATGACATGGAGAGTTGTAATACGTTCATGAAGAGACACTTCTCTGACCGGCTTGGAGAAGAGGTATGCGAAACAGCTACGCACCACTGTTGTCCTGGCCAGTTAAAGCCTTAATAAAGGCATACTAGTCTAATATAGTAGACCTATAGTCAGTTTATCAGAGCCTATATAAATATCCTAGAAGGTTGGGAAGTTAATTTATTTGTAAATTTTTATGTTTTTTAAGTTTTATGTTTCAGATAAACCAGATTTAATGGTGTTCAGCCTTTAAAAAAAGTGTAGTGAACCACTACAAATAGAGGGCTCTTTGGGCACAGGCTACATTATGTCACCATCGGATGATCAAATAACAGCCTGTTAATCTGCTCTATATGCGCTGAACCCGCAGGCCAAAGCACCTTTCTCTATGTAAGTATGGCTCCTATGGCTTTACAAAATATAATGTTTTACCATAATCTATAGCCAATATTTAACAACACGATACGGGTTGAGTATGAGGATGCATTGGCATGCTTAAATGCCTGCCTGGTCTGTAATTTAAAGGTAATTCTCCTAATAAATATTAGACGTTTAGAGTTTCTTTTTTGCTTCATTTAAAAAATGAGAACCTGAAAAGTGGACCCCCTTTGGGGCTGCGCTGAGCAGGCTACGGCTGTGTTGGCAGTCTAGATGGTCAACTTCAGATTGGATCATCAAATAATAACACCCTGATAACCCGCGCTATGCAGGCCATAGGCTTCTTCCCGTGGACTACAATGGTCTTATGAAATATAATATTTTGCAGTCATCGTCATATATTTAAATGGATCTACTTTTATGCCTGTCAGAAGCCAAATATGGTCTATAATCCACTCAGATAATTCTCCACCGCAAGTAAGATAAAACATGCGTACATAAGATGAGACTTGACGTGATTTGACCATTGCCACTGCTCACGTCCAAATCTATCCAGATTGATAAATGCCGAACTTTGGAAATGATTGTACGCAGCGATATCTGTTGTACGCACGTTTCATACATGAGGGCCATTGCGTTATAGTACACTGTAACTGCACCCTAAAATGTGTTTTTTGAGCTGTAAACTAAAAAAATGCCAATGTAAATATTGTTTTTATAAAAAAAACCTCATCTCATTGATTTGACTAGGTTTTAGCATTTTTCAACGTTGTACAATGGGTGGAGCCAGAGCCATGTAGAGAGAGAGTCACGCCAACGGAGGTTTTAAATGATCAATGGTCACGTGAGATGCAAAACAGTTCCAGGAAGTGCTTGCCGGGCATTTGAACCAATAAATACAGATACACAACTGCAAGTTTTGGTAATTAATAGTTAATAAATGCATTGGTTTACAGGGTTTCCAAATTATTGCCCATATTGTGTATTCTAAAATCTAAAATAATAAATTATAAGAAATCAGTGTGTTTTCATGGTGTTTGGAGCAGGCAGCCACTGTGTGATAGCATGAGCTAATAAATCCAGGGGTTAATGCATGAATTACTTGAATAGGTGCCACATGCACATTTAAAGAGGTTCCTCCCCCAAATAAAAGAGGATATAAAGTAAATATTCTCTATGTGTGATGACTGAGCAGCAGGGATAATAAATTATAAACCAATTTGGTACATTTTTCGATTCATTCTTAACAGTCGCAAACCAGCATGTACATTTCTCAAAACAATTCGTACAAACGGCAAAACACAATGTATTTCAGTCAAAAGCTTGTAACTTGCTCAAAATCCTTAGTCTATCTGTCAATAGCACATTTTTACATCAATGAACATGTCATTGCCATCAGAAT
>JAODUH010000009.1:934438-967619 GCA_027564835.1 Typhlichthys subterraneus | reverse complement strand
TGCCTTCCGGCTCAGCTCTCTTTTCGTCACAACGGTGCGGTAAAGCGATTGCAATACCGCTCCCGCTGCTCCGATTCGCCGACCAATCTCTCGCTCCATAGTCCCCTCACTTGCGAACAAGACCCCGAGGTACGTGAACTCCTTCACTTGGGGTAAGGACTCATTCCCCAAGTGACGTAAGAATATAACACTCAAACCATAGGTTCTCTAAGGTCATAAATGTAAAAAACATTTTCTACAGTATAAATTGTCTCAATTCTGATTACAGACAAACAACCTCAGGATTAGGAGCGATTGCGATCAGAATTGCAGGGTGGCTGTCTCCTGTGCTCAACCTGCTGGCTTTATACACTGGTCCATACCTACGATTGTCTTCAGTAGCCTTTCATTAATGAGTGGAGTTCTCACCTATGTGCTTCCTGAGACCATGAGAACCGAACTGCCCGATTCAACCGAGGAGGCAGAGGGAAGAAGGTATCCACTCAACGATTGTTCTCAGATCAATTTATTCTGCTGAGATTATATTACCCTGTTTGCATTAGCGTTCTCACATGCAGCCACCCTGCTGGTTGTAAAATCAGTATGAGTTAGTGAGATGATGTTGAAAAGCATGTAGTCAAAATTGTAGTAGAGCTAGATGATGTGATCATGTCGATTGATTAAATGCTGTCCAATAGTTTCAAAATGAAAAGGGGCATATGCCCAGTAGAGGGAAACAACTTAACATTTCCCAAAGGACCTTTTTCACAAAGTGAATATTGGGTCTGGTTACAGCAGATTAGGGAAAAGGTGGTCTTAATGAAAGATTATAGGATCAAGTATACGGAATGAAAAAAGTGCACATTTTCCCTTCAGATCACTATTTGAACAGTGGCTGTAGGAGGAGAGGGAGAGAATGTTGTGTGAGTGGTATTATGGTATGCGCTGTCAGAGTTTCAAACCAAACAGCCACAAACAACAATTCAGATATATATTGTGGATTCAGCGGATTGTGTTTATATGCTTAATAACCAGAAAAGGACTGAAAAATCTGATTCAAGTTCTTTATTTTAACGAAGCGTTCAATCATGACTTCTATTGTACTGTAAATATAGTTAATCAAAACAACTTTTTCTGATGTACAGAGCCCCTACTTCAAACAAAATGTTTTAAATATGCGCACAATTTACAGCGTTCAAGTAGATGTAGTTGTTGCCACTAGGTAACATTTGCCCAAACCTACAGTAACTGATAACACTGATATACAGTATTTCCATGCAATTTACCTATCCCAAGCCCTGCCCCTTTTTGCTTGTCCTCCAATAACAGTGGAGAATTTTTTGAATCTGGGTAACCTCCCGTCAAGGGGCGGGGCTTGGAATAGGTCAATTAAATATATACTGCATACTATTGACTACATACCATTGTTTTAATTGCACTGGTATTTAAATAAATTCTTCATGTCACCTCAGAGGCTCTGTACTGAATATATATTAGCTTATATATTAGCTATTAGAACATTAACATATATAATAATACATAATATACAGTATTTAACCAGATTGCCTATTGACATTTCACCCTTGCATGTGACTATTCCCTACAGGTGTAAGACCAGCAGTCATACACATGTGGCTCAAATATGCTCCAACACAATTGTATGAAATATACTACATTTGTCATCATTATTTAAGAAGTGGTCATACTTGGCCTCAGATTAAAAAATGTAAGTTAAGTGTTACTGCTGTATTACAGTTGAACATTGTTAAAATGTATTCTTGTAATGTTTATGATTTTGACATTATTATATTAAGATATCAAAGCAGATTTTGAGCAGAGCAGAAGATGATACAGCCTTTTGTGCAAATGCTTTTATTTTAAGTGTCTTGTGTAATGCATTAACATGTTTTAATACTTACAAAGCCAGGCAGTTGCTATAAACCAGATCAAATGTATTTTTTATTTATAACATAAAGCATAGCAATGTTGTCTAAAATGTGTCAACATAGTGTATTGCATAGTATAAATTATATAAAAATAAACTTCATAATACAATTTTTTTGGCATATCCAGTCAATGATCAAATTACTTTTACATATAAAATTATATCATCAGATATTTATAATCCATAATGTGTTTGTTAGAAACTTGTGTATGCAACTAATTAATTGTTTGCAGTAAAGAAAACATTTAAATGTATCCATGTCATAAACTTGAAAGACTCTAAACATTGTTTAATTTCTGCGCATTAGAAACGGTTATTCAACATAACAAAATCAAACAGTACTTACAACACGGTTATTATATTATTCTGTCATTACATACTATTTAGCCAAGCAATTCATCCATCCAGCTATTGTTTGTGGAGAGATTTTCTGTTGTTTTATTGATATCACTTGACCCAAAAATATTCTCTATTGATTCACTTAATTCAATTTGTTCCGATGTTACCTTATCAGCGAAAATATCAAGCTCTTCTGATGGGGTAGAGCTATCAAAACCCAGGAAATTGCTTGGTATGTTTGAGTTAGACTGACTGACTGGGTGTATAGCAAGCGTATCTGCACTTTCATTAATGGCAAATATGTCCTCAGGAATTCCAGACAGGTTACCATCTAAATTAATTGAATTTCCATCTTGATCTAAAATCTTAACACCATTTGGTGGAGTGATTACACTGCCTTCTGTGCCGAATATGTCAAAGTTAGCCAGCATTTCACTTGTCTGGGTGCTAAAGCCAAAAGGGTTTGGGGCTTGCTGCATATCTTGCCTTATGGGTTCTTGTTCTATGGGTGCTTGTTCTGAGACAAATAACTGATCTGTGATGTTGACTATCTCTTGGTTTTTAACAGCCGTAATGTCTTCAGAGTGGAGCATGCTAATATTGTCTGCAGAAAAAATGACCTCCTCAGGCTCTAATTGACCAAAAGGATTTGTGTTGTCTTGTGCGCACTCACTGCTCACTTGTGAAAACACACCATCAAACAGCGAAGCTGTTCCTGAATCAGATGTTTCCAGCATTTCATTTGACGCGAGGACTGCGTTTTCAGCAGGTGCAGAACTGACACAGTCTTCAAAGATGTTGAGGGGTACATCCTGAACTATATCGTCTAAAATGTGTTTACCACGTTCCACTGAGCTTTGCACATTGCTCATTAGGTCCACAGCTAAAGAGTCGCCCTGGGAGACACCTGCATTTTCATTGAGGAGAGACGCCATCTTGACCTCATCATTTTTTAACAGGGACTCTGTACTATCGGTCATGTCCTCAGTATTCTCTATCCCTGTGATTTGTGCTGTGGTTATACTTTTGTCTGCAGTGCAATTCATAGAGCTGGGATCAGTTGAGTACAAATCATTATTTCTTAGGCCCCCTATTTCCACAGACGGGACTTGAGATGTTGCGTCATCCTTCGTTATTTCAGCTGGGCTTCCTTGTTGCACACCTTCAAAGGGTTGCTCTTCGGCTTGACCATTGGTTTCTTTTCTTTCTTCTTGCTTGGATGATATTGTTTCATCAGTCCTTTGCTCTGATGACTGAAAAAGCTTTCCCAGAATGCTGCTGGGTTTTTTCTTGTCTTTTGGTTCAAACTTGGTTGCATTTTCATTGCTACCAGATGTGAAAAGCTTGGAAATGGGACTCTTGCCTTTGGACCAGGAACCCATTTTTACCATTGGCTTTTCACCCCATCTACCAGTAAAACCCTTCAAAGATTTTGATTTCTCAACAACCTTCTTGTCATTACTGATTTCCTGCTCTTTCACCAATTCAGTCTTTTCCAACTGATTTTCATTATTTTCAAGACTATTGCTAATCTTATATTCTGGTAGACTCGCTGAATCCTTCAGATTTAGCAACTTTTCTGCTGTATTATCTTGTGGTTTTAATGGCTCAGTAACAGGCTCTTTGGTGTGAGTTAAATCATTGCCTTGTTCCTCATTTTGTAATTCATCATGTTTAATGTTATCTAGAAGCCCATCTAGACCTGTATAATTTTCTTGGCTAGAAACCTGCAAGTTCTCAAGACTGGCGTTCACCTCAGCATTCTCTGGGTTGGATGCATTTGTTGCCATACCCTTGAATATGTCTCCATATGGATTACACATTTGCTCACTTCCTAATTGGGTATTTGAGAACTCAGAAGACAGCGGTTTAGAAATGTCTATTGCCGTGTTACTTTTCATATTCTCAGATTTATCAACAGGTGAGTGTTCACTTTCCTCTGCAGAAAGGTATTCATCTTGTGCCAAATTCAGCTCAGAGTGCAGCGGGGCATTGTGAACCTCTACATTTAAAGCAAATCTTACTGTTTTTAGAGTTTTGGCAGGCAAACGTGTCTTCTCATTTGATATTACATTATTGCTCTTTAATGTAGATGGTGCTGATATTGCAGTTCCTTCTTTTGGCTTTGTGTGGGACATAGGGAAATGTACCACTGTTGAAGAATTGTTCACATTAAAAAGCGCTATTTTGTTTGAAACGCTCCATGGATTTGTTTCCACTGGAGACGATGCTAAACCAGCGGTTGGTGATTTTTCACTAAATTTTGAGTTGGAGGCGGCTGATGATACATTCTCTGTCAAAAAATGTTTTCCTTTTCTCTCACTGATCCCAGGTATGTTCTTATCAATGGAATACCTCTCTAAATTGGGAGCACTAAATGCTGCTGTTCGTACGTCATGTTTTTTGTTTTTTTCAAAGGATGGCTGTCTGATGCCTTTTGTATTGTGTTTCTCTGGTGACCAGTTAAAGGTCAGCTTGCCCCTAATATCACGTTCAATGTTGTGTGTGGTTTCCTTTGCAGACTTTGTGGTAAACGCATTAGAGAGAGACTCTTCTGTACTACTAGGAGTTTTTAAATTGCTCTTTGTTTCTTTAAGGATTATCTTGCCGTCATCTGGTTCATCTCTTTCAACGTTTTTCTTAAGCCAAAGGTCTTTGTGTTGTTTGTGCCCAAATCCTTCATCATAATTTCCTTTTCTTTTAAAAAGTTGTTGGTAGTGAAAAATACAGTAGAATTCTCCATAAAGAGATG
The DNA here is from genome assembly GCA_027564835.1 of Typhlichthys subterraneus. Lineage (NCBI taxonomy): Eukaryota > Metazoa > Chordata > Actinopteri > Percopsiformes > Amblyopsidae > Typhlichthys > Typhlichthys subterraneus. The sequence goes on along the minus strand of JAODUH010000009.1, from coordinate 962,604 downwards.
AATAGTTGTGAAGGCTGCAATTACAAAATATAAATATATTTACGAAAGGAAAATGTTTGATAATATAGTAGCTTATGATTTTCTGATAATGTATTCTAATTTACACTGACGTTAAAAATCTCACCTTAGCTTCTTTTTACAGTGTTTACAGCAGAAACAGAAGTTGTGCAGGATACATTTATTGGCCATCATTTTCTCCACTGGGTAGACAGGCATCAAACAAGCTGAGCACATTTCTTTATTAGATGACTGGAACTGTAATAATAATAATTTAAATGTAGGCTAAACATACATGCATACATGCATACATGCATACATACATGCATACATACACCTATTTTCTGTCACTGTGAAATGTATTCAAAACAATCCAATACTTCTACAATAGTACACCATCACAATAATGCTTATGCTTTTATTTCTCATCAATATAGATGTCATTTGTATTTTATTAAAATACATTATTTTCTAAAATTCTATCTGCATGAACATTACAGAAGGGTGTGTAAATAAATGATATTACCAGACAAACTATTCTTAATAGTTATTGCTTATCCAGACCAGAGCCATGAAAAGAGAGTTACATTTTCATGGTTCATGAAGAGGACAACAGCCCCAGGAAGTGCTTGGTGGTCAATTTGAATATAATAAAAAAAAACACAAAATATATTGTGTGGCGTGTTAAATTTTTTTGTAGTAGTAATCTGTTGTAGGATGCTTAACATTTATTCTATTTAATTTGCACTGCTTTTTATCTATCTATCTATCTATCTATCTATATATATATATATTCATTTTTTGGTAATTAGTAGTCAATAAATGCAACGATTTACATTTGAAGTATCATTTATAGTGTACCTTTAGTATTTAGGCTAACTTCCGGGAACTATTTTGAGGCTCCACAATCCGCCACTGATGTTAAAAAATGGTAATTTGGAGTGAACAGAGGTGACGTGACTCTCTCTTTACATGGCTGTGGTCCAGACTATAAACTTTGAACAGCCTGACAGTCTGATCACTGATGGTTATTCATTTATATTTGGTATTCAACTATTAATATCAGATAACAGAAAATTGTGATGTTGGACACATTTGAAATGCGATGACATTGTTAAATCTTGTAATGTATGAGATATTTTTTAATTCAGGCAGTGTACACTGTACAGTATACTCTAGTTGTCTGGGTGTAAGAAGGTTGTGGGTTTGAGCCCCCAAGTTGGCCTACCCATAAACACTCTCTTTGAGCTGGATTACTTATCCTTCTGAATGTAATTGTACTCCTACGTTGCTCCACTAAATTGTAAATGTGATTTTATATTGATTTCACAAATGTTGTGTTTAGTTGCATGTGGTATGATAAAGAGTAAAACAACAGTTATAATTTCAAACATATTTTAATCTTGGTTATAACTTAATTGAAAAAAGTATCACTACATTGTTGAACATTAATAAAAAGAAATAACATTAAATGCTTACAAAACCTATATGGCATTTTTTAATAGTCCACATAGGATTTAATTAGAGGATGAATTGTTGATGTTAAGATAACTGACAATCAATTTTCAAAGAAAACATAAATGCAGAATAGGAATAAATGAAACCATGGCATTTCAGTACTTTTCAGTTGCTGGTTGACTAAATGTTACAAAAACAGCGGCTTCCTCTTTGGTGTTGGCCAGCACATTTTCTACAAAAGGATGCTGAGATCTTTTTATCACTGGAGATGCTATTACTTCATATCTAGTTGGACCTTCAAACATTGCAGATGTTTTACTGTCACGCTGCTTGCTGACATATGTTGAGGTTTTGGAGGAAACAAAGGAGTTGCCAAATGCGTCCTTTTCTTCATATGTTTCACTGACTGTCTTTGTACCAATTATTCCAACAGGAGCATCTGGAACAGTTTTCACCTCAAGTACGCTGACTTTGCGTTGCACACTGGCAGGATCCTGACCCCCTTCATTGTTCTCTGCTTCTTTAGGTTTAAATGTTGAGTTGAGCAACTTTGGGTTTTCTGTTGTCTTTCTGGCTGCAGAGTGGATGGAGATGAATGATGGTGAAGATGGGGCACTGGACTGTCTGATTAGCGCCTTTTTACACACTTGTGTGGGAGCACTATTTGGTGGTTTTGACACATTTGTGGCTGAATCGTCTTTCGTGCCTACTTGAGTCGATTCTTTGTGGCCTGGTTTAGCTTTGCTTGACACAATGCTGATTTTCCGGATGTTTTTGGCAGGTTGACAGCATTGCTCAGACTTCAAACATTCATCAAACAGTCCTGACAGACCTGCAATGTCAGTTTCACATTTCAGATTAGAGACTGAGTACAAAGCCTTTTTAATGGCCTCTTCAATGTCAATTAATTTAGCTATAGTCTGTTCCTTCAGATGCATTATTTCTTTGCTTGCCTTTTCGAGATCTTCGAATGCAGTCTCAACTGAGGAGGTGCTTTCTACCTCATCATCATGTGTTTCTGTTACATTATTTTCACTACAACTCTTGTTAGCATTTCTCCTTGGTGTTGCTATCCAAGCAGGCACATTCTCATATAATGTCTTCAAGCTGCTAACATCTACATCAACAGTCTCTTCCTGTATCTCTTGTACTTGAGACAGTATTGTCTTGAGTTCTTCCCGTTTCCTTAAATTTTCAAAAATCTCTGTTGCTGCTTTTACATTTCCCTTGATGATTTCCTCTTTGTGGACAGAGAGTCTCTGGCGTCGCTGATCTTCTGTCTCCTTTGCGGTTTTTTTTCTGAGAACAACTCTGTCCCCAGGTTGTTGTTGGTTGTCATTATGAATGTTTTCATGCATTGGATTAAGTGGAATGTTGGCGGCGGTAATCTGCAAATCAGTTTTTCTGTTTTGTTGGGTGGCAGCGCTCAGATTTTGGTGTTGAGATTTAATTTGGTTTTGCATGACTGCTTTATTAGTCTCTTTTTCTTGGATAATATTTTCGGTTCCTGCTTTTATTTTCTTAGAGGACACTGGGACCGTGGTGCCCTTCTCTCTATTGCCAAAGTTCTGTAGAGCAGCCTTAAAACCCATATTCATCTCATTTCTGGCATCTTCGGCATAGGTCTGAATGCACATTTGTATTTCCTCATGTGCATTTATTTTCTGTACAATATTCTTATGAATTTCTATTTCCGTGCTGTTTGAATTAACCAATGTGATATCCTCTCCTGGTGTATCACTCTTAGTTTCTTCAGTATTTGAGCATTCCACTGGAATTTCATTATTAGCAGTCATACCCTTTGAGATATACATAGTTTCCTTTGCAGATTTCTGGTTACACGTCTCTTTGTTTGGTATTATTGCCCTATACATTTCTTTGGATTTGTGTGAAGCTTGAATGGATGGTTTAATGGATGGTTTAATTATTGGTACAACCACAGTTTGGGCTTTAGGGATTTCTGAAGCAAATGACTGTTTGATTCCCTGGTCATCAGCGGTTGATTTCATCCATTGTGGCTTTGGTGGCAGAGCTGGCTTTGGGTCCTGCGGCTTCTCACGTACTTTTTGTGGTAGTGGAGGTGGCATAACACCTTCAGGACTTGATGAATTTGAGTTCCCATTTAACATTACAACAGTCTTACGGGTTGGATTCTGTGCAAAAGGTGCCGGTTCTTCATTAGTTACTGAAATTGAAGGAGACAATTCAGTGTCAGTTGTAGGCATAGATACTACAACACTCTGCTTTTTAACTGTCTTGCTGTCACCTGAACAAACTCTTCCTGAATTCCTGTATATCATAGCAGCTTTAAAGTCTCCTTTAGAGACATTTATACTAGACCTCTCAAGAGATTGAAGAGCCCGCTCCATGTCACCTCTTACAATATTCTCCTTCTCTAGGAGCTTCTGCTCCATTGCTGCACTCTGCAAAGATCTAATTGCTGCCTTTACATCTCCTTTGATAGCTTCTGCATCTTCCTCTGTCGTCTGAACATCACACTCAGTGTTTACAATAGTTGGTAGTGACTCTTGTGTACAATTATTCACTACAACTGTTTGTGGCATTTCACCCTGATGACAAGCCTGAAAGGTAACATCTCTTTTCTGACCCTTCACTGCATCACTGACCTTTTTATACGTTTCTTTGATCTGCTGGCTTCTGAAGGAAGATGACGACGTCTGCATCACTGTTGAAGCGCTTTCTTCAGCTGCTGAGACATTGACATTGTATATTTTTCCTGGAACAATAACTTCACGTTCCACACGCAAGCTTTGGTTCTTCGCCATTTCAAGAGACTTCTTGGCCGCTTTTATATCTCCAGATATAATTTCTTCCCTTTGCGTTTGGCTTTCCTCTATTTCGGGGGATTCAATTGACAAGTTAATATCATATATAGTTCCTGGCTTTACCACTTCACGCTCAATGTGCATGCTCTGTTGCTTTGCACGCTCTAATGACTGCATTGTTGCTTTGATGTCACCGGACACTACCCCCTCTTTTTGCACCATGACGGGTTGCTTCCCTGTAAGTTGTTGCTTTGCTGATAACACATCCCCGCTCATTATGCCTTCCTTTGTGATTGAATTGTCAACACTGGAGCAGCACTCATATGAAAACACTTTCTTGCCGTTTTTAACATCCCCTGGTAACACATCAGAAATGGTTCGTTCCACCTGATCTTTTTGCTGATAAAGGCTTCTCTTTGCTTCTTTGATATCCCCCTGCACAATTTCAATGTGGTCTTTTGGTGGAAGGCTGTGGTCAGTTTCACCTTCTGATTCATCAGTTTGAAGACTCATAAGGTACTGTAGATCTCCTTTCTCGATACAATTTTTGTATAGGTTCACATTACCTTTTTCATTTTCATCTACTTTATAAGAAGAAGATGCAGTCCTCTGATTACTGGCAGTAGCTAAGAGATTTCCAATCGTAGACTTCACATCTCCCTTTTCAATTTCTTGACTCTCTGTTTTGGTCTCACAGTGGCTAATGAGTGAATAAACTGTCATCTCACCTTGCCCCCCCGCAGACTCTTGCATTATGATCCCTTTTTTCATATGTTTACTTTGAAAAGACAAACAAGAATCAATCGTCTGGACAATGTTTTGTATTCTTTGATCCTTATCCAAATTATCAGATGAGGGTGGCTTATTGTCTGGGAGTTCTAAAACTGTGATGTTTACTTTGCCCTTCTCTATCTCTCTAAGAAGAGTAACCTGGGGCTTCAGGCTTGGTTTATATATTAACTGCAACACAATGTTGCGAATGTTTCCCTCAACAATTTCCTCCTTCTGGATTTGCACACACTCTTTGCTTCCAATGTGGTATTTTGCCATTTTAATATTAATACTATCAATTGCTTGTATTATGATGCCACTGGAGTGAATTTGTTCCAGCTGGCAAAGGTGGGTCAGTGTGTCGGAAACACTGTTGACTGTGATTTTGTTTAGAGGAGTGGTTTCAAAAAGCCAGGTTGTGGTCTTCACATCTGCCTTTGGTCTGTCCTCTTCAACATGCGCTGATGCATTATCAGCATCCTTGATTTTGTCTATTGGCTGTGATTCAAAAAGCCAAGTGCAACGTTTGACATCTCCCTTCTGGTTATCTTCCCTGTGGACAGTGTTTACCATACATTGCTCCTGGGGTTCCCCTTTGAGACCATCAATGGCTTGATTCTCAAAGAGCCAGGTGGAGGTCCTGACAGCACCCTGCTGGACATCAGTGACACTAACCATTCTTACATACTTTTTTTGGCCTGACTGCTCAGATTCAAAAATCTGTTTACTGAGTTCTACATTACTGCTACCAATGTCCTCTACAACCCTAACAGAGGGCTCCTCTTGACTGGTGAAGGAGTCCAGAGGCTGTGTTTCAAACTTCCATCTGGCTGACTTGACATCCCCTTTTTTAACGTCTTCTTGGGTGACCGCTCGGATAACATAGACCTCATTCTCTGCCTTGATGGCGTCAAGTGGCTTTGTCTCAAACAGCCACCTGGCTCCTCCTACATCACCGCTCATGATCTCCTCTTTCTTCACAGTGGTTACCTCATGATATTGTCCTTCCTTGTCTCTGATGGCGTAAAGTGGCTGGGATTCAAACATCATGGTGCTGGACTTTACATCAACATTGCTTACAGGTTCTTCCACACAGACTGACTGCTTCTCAAGAGGTTGATCGTGGATTTCATCCAGTGAGAATGTTTCAAATATGAACCTTTTGTGGTCGACATCACCGCTTGCGACAACATTAATTAATTGAGTGTTTGTGTTCTCCTCCTTATTGATCAAGTTTATAGGATGGTTCTCAAACAGCCAGGTGAATTTATGAACTGATCCTTTCTGAATGTGTTCATCCTGGTCCTGTTCATTTAATGCTGTCACCATCTCTAAACCTATTTCATCAAGTGACTGGGATTCAAACAGTTCTTTGACGCGTGAGACATCTCCAGACTGAACATCTACCTGGCTGACATATCTTGCGTCTTGTTCCATGTTTGGATCTTTCTTTATTCTGTTCAAATATTCTGTCTCAAAAAGATGTTTCACTGTTTTCGCACCAACCTCTGATTTTACAGAATCCTGTTTGGTGCTACATAACTTCAAATTTTGCTCCTCACTGTCTTTGATACTGTCCAGTGTCTGTGATTCAAAAAGCCATGTGAAGGACTTGACATTGGTATTCTCAATAGCTTCTTTATCATGAACTGATTCAGATTTGATATGCAAAATATCCACTGGTTGTGTCTCAAACAACCACTTGCAGGTCTTTACGTCACCTTTACCAGACTCTTCTGGCTCTCCAGAAGTATGCTGCTCCATTGGGTTGAACTTGTAATGGATACCATCAATTGTCTGGGTCTCAAAAAGCCACTTTGCCATCTTGACATTACCCACTGCATCTTCCTCTCTGGTAATGCCTTTGATTACCTCAACATTTCTGTTACTGTCTTCAAATTGACCCAAAGGCTTGGTCTCAAACATCCACTTGTAGTTTTGGACATTCCCTTTGATTACCTCCTCTCGACTGACTGTTGTGACCTTGTGGAGATGTCCAGAGCCGTCTTTTATAGCATATAAAGGAGTTGTCTCAAAAATGTTTTTATTACCTTTCACATTTCCCACTTGGATATCTTTTTCCTGTGTTTGAGTAATCTGTTCATCAGAATGAGTAATGTTGCTGAGAGGAATCGTTTCAAAAAGGTGTTTAAAAGACTTAACATCACTTTTCTCAATTTCACCTTGTCCAACTGAGGTACTCTCTGTTGTACTGTGGTTTTCAAACATCTGCTTTTTACCCTTTACTGCTCCTTGTTCATCTGCAGAAATGGTAATTTTCTTCAAGCATCCAAGTTCATAGCTATCATTCAGTGTCTCCATGGGTTTTGTTTCGAATAGCCACATTGAAGTCTTCACATCACCACCAATTATTTGTTCCTTTTCCAAAATGATTTCTGGAGAATCGCCTTTGAGGACTGCCAAGGGTTGCGTCTCAAAGAGCTTCCTTTTGTTTTCAACATCAACATCTTCCCCATAGTCTGCCAATGTTCCTTTAAATCTGTCTAATTCCTTTCCTTCTTGTATCATGTTGAATGGCTGTGTTTCAAACATCCACTTTTTTCTATCTACACCGTCACTCAGGCCTTCTTCCAGAGATATGCCCCGAATTATCTTTATCCCATCAGTTCCTTTATTGATAGTGTCCAAAGGCTGAGTTTCAAAGAGCCATCGAGCAGTGCTGATGTTGCTGCTCATAATTTCCTCACTGCAGATGGACCTAATCTTGTGGATATTGCCAATATTGTCTCTAATGGCACAACGTGGTTCTGCCTGGAAGAGCTTTACAGTCTTCTGGACATCTCCCTTTTGCTCCTGGAGTTCAGATGTAAGTTTCAGGAAGTTGTGGTCTTCGATGGAGTTGCAGCGCCCCAAATCACTTTGTGAGGTTGCCTCAAAGAGCAGCCGAGCCTCTCTCACGTCACCTCCCTCGATGGGTTCTTTCAACACAGCTTCAACTAGTTCACCGTCATCTTTTTTTAGCTTGTTTAAGGCATCTAACGGCTGGGTCTCAAACAGCCATGTCGATGTTCGGACATCACCTTTGACTGAGTTCTGCCGTATACCGGTAGAAAGCGAACCTGATATTTGCTCGCTACCGTCAAAATGCTCAAACTTGCTGGAGGTGCTGCGGATTTGCCCGCCTTTTAAGTTCTCCTCATCCAGCAGCTTCTTGGTTGCATGTGGATCCCCAATGTTATCCAGGGTCCAATTCTCAAATATCCACTTCATGGACTGCACTTCGCCTTGATATCCTGCATCCGCTGTTTCTGATGTTTGTGACTGCATGACCTCCACTAGCTCATCATCCACAATATCATTTAGGTTTTCCTTCAAGTCTGGATGAATGTGTTTAAAGAGTCGCTTTAGTTCAGTCTTCTGTCGTTGCTGGTAGAATGCTGAAAAGGTTTCTTTGGGTGGAGGCATGGGGAGTCCGCTTAAAAATGAGGGCGTTTCATAGTCGAGGGATCTTGGTGGTATTGGCGGAGGTGGGGGAAGAGAGATGTCATCGTCAACATGCGATATGTTGGAAACTGTGATTTGTTTGTCTATGTTGGCCATCTTGAAATGAAAGATAGAAACAGGAGGAGTTCTTGTTATTCCATTGATGACAATTATATTAGGTATATATACTGTATGGTAAATGTTAAATGCTAGTGAATTTAGTAAGAGAAGCCAGACTTTACCTGTTTCCGTTTGTGTTTTTTCCCCCACCGCAAACATCTTCTATTACATCGGTGTTAGCAAAACACATCATTAGTGGTTTGTTAAAATGTTAATATTTGAATACCGTCATGTCCTGCAATCTTAGTTTGCTATTCAGAAATCAAATATAAATTATAACAAACGTTTAGTTGGGCTATCAGTGAAAATGGGTTGCATAGGTTTCAAATGCTTGCTTTATTGTATTGTACCTGTGTTGTCAAATATTGTTTATGGCATTGTAGGTCAATGCCAAAGTCTGAATATTGTAGTATGTCAACCACTAAACAAATTAAGTTTTAAACAAATTAATGTTTTACAGTCTTACTGACAAATATATCTCTACAGTCTCAGTTGAATGTTGCCATACTTTTTTGTAAAAGTGTGGTAACCACAAATAATAGTAATAATATGCTGTAATAGTTAACGTTAATAGGGTTAAATAAATAGCACACACTAAAAACACCCACAGTCTAGTATTAGAGAATATAGTCTGTCACAATTACCTTACGTGCTTTAGTCTGGTTTCCTGAAGGCTTGATGAAGTCCTAAAGAAAAATAAAAGACAGTTAAGTCAAGATAATTTAGTAAATCAAATGTAAACGCCTCAAATGAATGCATTTCTTTGAATAACATAATGCGCATTCAATAAATGAACAAAAATGAATTCAAAAGAATCTGAATGGCATAATCTATTAATCAGTGCTGGTGTACTACTGTATGTATGTGAAACATATTTTTCTTCTGCACTGCTACAAATGAATAACTGGTGGCTTTTGTCTGGACACTCCCCTTCCTGAAACCCCAGTGTGTGTAGTGGGTAAAAGTAGAGGTATGCCAGGAACTCACTGGTTGTGCCGTGTGTCCTGTGGTGTCTGTAGCTGTCACCCTTGAAAGGTAGAGAGCTGATCTGTCTCTCACTGAGATTGAGGGAGGCGTTCGGTGTTGGCCTGGTTTCACTGGGTTTTCTCTGTTAGTTATCAACTCTTGGCTTCTCCTCTCATCTGTGACAGAATAAAGAAAATGCACAAAGAATATGTGTGATTTTCAAATGCTCTTGAACGAAGAATAAAATTCATACAACAACTACGGTATCAATAACAGCACTTTCCAGAGTGACTGGAAATCAGTGACCTACATATCATGTTGGATTCAATGTGCATCAAACACCAGCCACAGGTTTGTGTAGTTATAGTGTCGTTGGAGAGTCTTATCTCGTTCATGTTGTTGTGTCTATAACTGGTGAAAGCTATGTAAGCACTTGTCATTAAGTAGTGGTGACATGGGAGGATGTTTTTAGCTGACTACCTAAGTTTAGCACAGCATTGTAACAGCCATTGTAACACCATTGTAACACCATTGTAACACACATACTATGCTGAGTTAGGCTTTGATCCTAGTGGTAGGGAAGACAAATAACTCCACACAGCCTGCCAGTTGCTTGAGCTCCTCAGCAAACCGCATGCCATGGGCTGACTATGAAGGTCTGGTGTAAGAAAAGACCAACAGCAACTGCTTGCTCAGCTCAAGCAACCCCGATTGTTTGTGTGAGCTCTCTGCCGTCAACACCTGACTAAAGCAACGCCACCGCCCGACTGTATGGATAATGTGAAAAGGATCTCTGTTAACTAAAAGTTTGGAAATGTTATTCAGCCTCTTGCTGCTGTAGCTATGTTTCAATAGTAATTGTGGTTATATTTCAAAGGAAAATATTCAATGTGAACTTTGAGGAAATCAAAAAAATGACTGAACTGCATAATTACATACTAAATAACACAACATCCAATGGCAGTGGTAATACCTAAAAATTGCACTGCAAAAACTATATATAACTTGCGATAATCTTGTTTTTAGATTTAAAATCTAGTTGGATTTGTTTCTAATATAAATACCTTATCTGAATTAAGTAAATTTGCACCTAATTTAAGACATCTTATCAAGTAATTTTCACCACTGAACTGGCAGAGGGATTTGCTTGGTTTAAACATACGCATGATCATAAATAATATATTTGCACTTATATTTGATAGGGTGTTTTTTGGAATGTTAGACTATCTACTGTCTATAGTCTATATACTGTAGTTTGAAAGGTCAGCAACCCATATTGGTGGGTTGACCCATGGGCCAACCATGCTGTAACGAATGGCCAGATTTGAACACACCTCCCATTTAACATGGTAAGCTTTCCTTGGACAAAGGGACAGACTAGCTAGTTGGCGCCTCTCACGAGCCAGGACTTAAACATTTTCATAGCTGGATGAACAGACACAATGAGACAACAGAGAACTCTGTGGGTCCTGTTGACGACACACCCCAAAAGTTAGCTACACATTGACATTGATGCAAAGTTACAAAATGTGTGCTTGTACCAAGTGAAAGGTGAATGTAATGACTACAGCTTTATTTATCTTTAAGTCTGAGCTGTACATTGACCAGCTGCTTTTGAACATCATCTAACCACTTTTGATATTTCAGTATTTAGATATTCTTTAGTGTGAGTTTTTTCTTTCTTTTTTTAAAGACAAATGCCAGTGTTACTGAATATGACTCATGAGACAGGCTATTTGTCATCCCTGTTTAGACTTCATCTTCAAAGCCGTTTGAAGGGAAGAGTCATTTCTACTGACATCTACCAGGGCTTGGTGGATTCCACTGCATGCCTGACCTCCATTATCTTCCCCTCTAATGGAATGGAGAGGGAGCTATAAGAGACACAGCAATGCAAAGGCTCCTGGACTACTGACAGCTGTCCAAATGATTGTGAAATGCAGTTGGCATTCGTTCCCCACCAACACCTTCACTGCCATCAGCTGGTGCCGAGCCATCAGCCAACCACCATAGCACAGTAGTGAGGTATCCCACCCATACTGCACCCCTCCCCCCTCCCCCAAACAGCACATCAAAGTGAAACAATAAATGGCAATCTAGCCCATTGAATTGCAATGTCGACAGATACAGTATGTCGTGTTACATTGTACTGTATCAGATCCCATTTCGATTGTAATATTTAGAGATGACGGAAGTGATTGGCTGATCCCATTCTTTGACCTCTCATTCCAGACATTTCTCAGGATTAGGGGCTGGGAAATTATAGCCACTTAGGATATCATCAAGATTCCTGCTAACAGTGACGACCCTTAAATCTGTGACCTTGAATAGTGCATTTCACTCATGAATGACATTAATGTCTGTCATTGTTTTCTAATACATTTTTTCTAACGCTAATATACTTCCTTAAACATGTTTTGCTAGTGATATGCTTTCTGTGTTAGCTCGACTTGAAATGTCTTTTGAGTAGATGGAAGTGAAAAACAATAGACTCCCACATAGGTTCCATCACATAACCTCAACATCGTATCACACAATATCAGACTAACACAACAGTAAATCAGCACTTTAAAGTGAACAGCAGTAAAACTAGTAAATAATAAATGAGGAATTGTATAGCATGTATATCTATGCGTAGTTTATCTTTTCCCAAGTTCAGGTATAATGTATAGGTGATACTCACAAAGGCACCATCCACTGTAGTCCTGTCAGTTGTACGACGGGTAAAGATCCTTCCCTTTGTTTTCGCGGGCCTTGTAAAGTCACCAATTCACGCTCTATACGCCGTTGTCTCTCTCAGTGTCCGTTCACTGTCTCTTTCTAGCCCTCTGGCGACAGCTGATTTTTATCAGACCTCCTGCCCCAGGAAGACAGGCTGGCTATTTCTGGGAGGTTGGCTGGCAGGCAGGCAGGCAGCTATCAGCTGAGTCAACCACCTCTGTTAGTCACTAGGGAACTGGGACACCCCCTCATCTCGCATACCCAGGGACACGTTGTCACCCACTAAAATGGGCACTTAAGGTGGAACCTTGTTGTGAAGTCACCAGGCGCTCAGAGGTCTGGATAATATAAACACACTCAAGTGTTCCTATTTTGGTTAAGGTTGACCGATATGACTCCACTGATAAGACTCCAAAAGAGGTTTAATAATACATATGACCCTGATTGTACGTGGTATCATAGTATTGGTTGTGGTTTATTATTTAAATTCTACTTTCAAAATGTACACTCCTGAATTCAGCAATAGCACCCACAAAACCGCAGTTTCCACCACAATGTGTGAGTTCATAGTGCGTTTCAGGGTTATGGGCATGAAAGTCAACCAGTAATGTTTAATTTATTTATTCATTACTTTTTTTTGGCTGAATCAGCTGTATTTTTTTATTTTCTTTTCCCTTTTCATTTGGTTAATTATTATGTACCAGACAGTGTCTGCATGCTTTGGTCAACAGACCTTAGATAGTCAATGAAAATGTTAACATGTAACCTCTGTGTGTGTCATGTCTGTTTGAGACACAGGGCGTGGTCAGAGGGTCGTGGGGGGGGGCCGGCAGTGTAACCACTCGGAAGCAGAGGAATCACCTGGGCATGACGGGGTCGGCGTCACGGTCATAACGGTCAGTGACACCCCATCTCCAGCATGCGTGCCCGACGCATAGTTGGGCGTCCACACAGCCATAGACGCTTTATTTAGCCAGCTCCCTGTGACGTCCAGGGCCAAAGAACAGACATTTCTGCTCCTCCAAGTCTCTCTGTGTCCTCTCGTCTTTATCTTTTTCATGTATGTGCGCCACACATGCTATGTTCCTGACCGTGTTGTCGTGAGGTCACTCCAGACAGAGCAATACTGTAATGTAATACTATTTCACAAAACCCGCAGGCATGTATTGAAAAGCCACGTGGCTCAATAACAAACTATTTTTAACATCTTACGGTGTGACACTAATTTTAATCTGTGATGTTACATATAAGCAACAGTGACTCACCATGTGAGTTTCTGCTGAAGGACATTGGAAGGCCGCTTACTGTCTTGCGCCGCTCCACTTGGGTATTCCTCTGTGGATCAATGGAGAGCAGTAAAGCACATTTAATTCTTTACAATTTAAGGACATGGTTTACAAAGAGCAAACACTTTTATAGTTAACAGTTACACTTAGGCTATTTATACATATGTACTCTTGCTAATATACAGACAAAACAAACCTGTGTGATTCCTTCCGGCACAGGACTGTTATGACTTCTCCAGGCCACTAGGGGGCAGTCTACCACTGCTCTATTACCCAAAGCTGATGAAGCGTTAAGACGTGGACTACTTGAATAGCCCTGCTGCAGAGCAGCCTTGGACTCAAACAGGGCTCGCAGAGCGCTGGTACCATCAGCCTTCTTCTGGGGCAGGTAGTTCATTGAGCGAGTCCTTAACAGGGTTCCCAATGCCGGAGGTGTGACATTCTCCCTCCTCCGACCATCCAGCTGATTCTCTAAGACCCCAGCTTTATTGCTTACAGCAGGCAGCTACAGTAGCATAGAGAGGGGGACAATGTTGATATTGAAGCTGTAACGTTCATGTTGATGTAGAAACTGTGGATGGAAGTTCATTTTGTTCTAGTCAAAAGGCTCCAAGTTGTGTTACCTGAACTTTGCGCTCTGCCTTTTCAAATATCCTTAAGTCTCCACAGCTCTGATATCTGTATGAAAACGCTCATAAGTGATTGTAAAAATGTAGGTCAGGGTCCCACAGTGGGTTGCAAGATCATTTTGGAGGGTCACAAAATGAAAATAAATCCATGGTTGTTTACATTATATATACCTATATTTTTCCATTAGATGTTATGATATTAGAAGAAGCCTTTCTTAGCTTTTCCTATAGCTTCTGACCCACCACAAAAAGAAACTGTATGTGCACACACATCTGAGAAGGGTTGTGGCCTTAAAAAATACTACTCAACTGTTAATAATGTAAGAGACGTTGGCTATGGATTTGTAACACTTACTGCTGAATCAGCTGAGAGACAGACTTCCTGTTCCAGAGGTGGGAAGCTGGCATGACCCATGACCCCTCAGGAGCTCCAGACAAGCTCTTCAAGGACTGGCTCCTTTTTAATGTGTGGGACTCCATTGCTGGCCTTTAGTAGTATCTATAATGGGGATATTACATTCATTACATTACATTCTGTGCACACACTTATATTTTGCATATAAACAAATGAATCACATTAAAACATTTAAAAACATTTAAATAGTAGTTGTTTTTACATTTTACATTAGTTATTTTTACATTTACAACACAACTAGCATAAAGTATTATTACCGGGGCCACCACAAAACTTGTTCATTAGCGATGAAAAACTAATTATTTGACATGTCGTAACAAAACAAAAACAACATATAAGTTTTATCATAGTAATATAATCATTAGTTGGATAACTATACATTTATAGCATTTGAACTTAGTATTCTTTTACAAGACTTTGTCACATGTTTTGCCATATGATTCTGTTAATGTTTATATCTGAGAGCTTAGGTAGTAAACACAACAGCACACTAAGACTTATACACTACGAACATGTTTATTACTAAATTCATGCAAGCAGCTAGAAAATTAGCAATTTTATCATCAAACACATTCCATTCAAAAATAGAAGATATTTCTAAATAACCTTTATACAAATAAGCGGTATTTACCACAAGCATACATATTGAATCTTTAATTCTTACTGGCACAACATAATTGTCACATTTAAATTTATATTTTCTATCCAGTTCTGTATTCATGACTTGGAGAATTCTTTAACGTACCTGAGAATAGAGCAAGTCACCAGTGAATCTGTGTTTGCTGGTCACTGGTAGTTTAGAAGCATCGCTCACATTATCACAGTAATTATGTGAGTCCAAAGTCCTTTTTAAAGCACCCAGTGATATATGATTTCCGGGTATATCACATTCACTTGTTTAATCTTGGCCTATAAAACCTCAGTGATATCATTCAAAAACAAAAGGTCATAGTCTCAGATCTTTTTGTTGCATGGATTTCCTGCAAATTGTATACTGTTCAAATTACAAAAATACCTTAATGAATAAAACCACACTTCATACTGTATAAATATGGTAGTGTGGATGATTGTATATAATTAGAGAGAGAGATAGATACTGTAGATAGATGACAGTGTTTGAATGCCTGGTCTAGCATTTAAGGTGTATTGCACACCAATACTACCAAGAACAGTAACATTTTATCTACTTTATCCACTGTATTATAGTCAGAAGCCACAGTTCACTTTATTACCAACTATAACATGCTTGATGTAGAATGCCTTTTATTATATCCAGCTTTCCCAGCTGAGATATGAGTTATGCTGATATTGCCAACAACAAAACAAAGCCTGCAAGTTCAAATATTAACAAGTTGGAATTCAAATTGTTTGCCAGATTAGACTAAAACAATCTACATATAACTAGTCCTTCCAAGATATGTATTTTTAATGATCAATGGTGTATTGGATGCAGTGCATTCGATCAAAAATGTAAACAATATATACCACTGCATGAAAGGTGGGATTTTCATCAGCAATCAGCACTGTACAGTGCAGAATCACAGGAACTTATACGCAGTACAGAAAACAATCATGAAAGGCCAATAACTGAAGTGAGGTTTCAATTTCTGACAGTTTTAGTCTGAACAGCTTGGCAGTTGACTCCACTCCCCCAGAACCTATAAGTATATAGTGGAGGCTTTCACATGTACATGAAGATGTAAGCTATACAAATGCAATCGTGACTCACCACTGGTACTCATAATGCATCACTCAGCAACAATGGATGAAAACAGACTTTTAAAAAGAGAAGTGACTTTAATTGGTAGGTCAATATAGTTGGGCCATTATAATACAGACTTGGGTACACTCCTCCATTACAACAGCAGTAATTAGATTTAAAGATTTGTATATTTAGCAAACCTATTGTACATGAATACTGCAGTTACTTAAGACTATAGCGCAGGGGTCAGCAACCATTGGCACATGGTATAGCTTGGCAACGAGAGGTTTTTAGAAAATGTTCAAGCACACTCTCATCCTCATGCCAAACAATGTCTTTCACAGACATTAGCAGTTGTGTGACCTGTTCTTTAAGGTACTTTTATTGACATGCATCCTCACCCCCATACAGCAAACATCCACCTAGCTCTGACTGGATAGTACTAGTAACGCAATAATAATAGTAATTGGCAATGGAAGCTGCATGGCAGCATTCTTGTATAGTTCTCATATTTCTGTCTTTCATTCACTTAATTCTCATTTTGATAATAACTGCCATTATTACTAAGTGAAGTTAGTGCTCCAGTGTACAGACGTCTGTGATGTGTAGCCATGTACTTTGGATTAGTGTCACACAGGTCAGCGAGCTCCTGGCTGCAAATAGATGGAGGCCGCATGATCCACCCAGACACCCCCTCGAAGGATGGAGGCTGCGCGATCCACCAAGACACCCCCTCGAAAGATGGAGGCCACACGATTCACCCAGACACCTCCTCAAAGGTGCCCTCCTCCTTCGTGGGACATCAAATTAATGGTAGGGCCCTTCCAGACGTCTATGTCATCTGCTATTAGTACAGCATGCCTAGCTTCCAGCAAGGGTAAATACAATCAGCACAGACAGCTATGTACTGCTCGATGCATTGTGTGATGACACAATTAGATGTCTTCTTTAAAAGGTATCAGCTATTTAGCTATTTTACCATTCTCTGGGCGTGCTGAGAACATAATCTGGTACTTGGTAGCCCTGGCTCCGTAAACAGGAATATAAACAAAGTGGCAAACACTGCTCACACCAGCAAAGCCGATTGGCTTCGCAATGCGTTTCGATGTGTGGGGTGGAGCTTCTGAGGGAGTTTGTTTTTATTTGAGCTCCAAGTTATCAAGTGTTCTCGAGAATCACTAACCCTGCCTTTACGTACTGCTAAATGTAACGCGTGACGACACAATACATCTATTCGTGTCTTGTTTAATTCATGTCAAATTGACTTAACACTATCAATCATATCATTACGACACTCTCTATATCCTCTATAGTGTATTCATATACTACTGTCTGACAAATTGTACCCTCTGCATTCTCTGTTGACTCTGCGCTGAAATTGTCATGTCTGCAGCCTGTGCCACAAGGTCCGGTTGGCCGAAGTTCCTGCGTAGTGTCTCATAGTAGATCTTACAGGCATCTCAAAAACAATTACATTTGTATCTTAGAAATGCAAAACAGAAATAGCCACAGTTAAAGTAAATACATACCCAGGACAAACTTATGTGAACAAATATATCTTTACGCAGGTTTAACTGTAAATGTAAACCATGTCACCGAATAAATTCTTACCACAATTTTAAAATGTTCTTCTATATATAATCCACACTAGGGCAACAATTTACTTTGGCTTCCAAAACAGCCATTCTCTCCTCAATGGACTGCAATTTGGGACTGTTGCTGGTTCACATCGGCAGCAAACTGAGCGATACAGCGAGTCAATCCACTCATGGCAGTCAGCCCTTTCTTGCCTGTGTGTGAATGAGGCTGCCCGTGCCCACACCACTGCAGGAAAAATTGGATTTTTGTCAGTAGGTGTGTAATGGTGGCCAGCAGGTAGCTGTGCAGTGTCAAGTTAACTCAAACTCCTCTGACTCTGACACCTCATAGGATACTCTGGCGATGTAGGCTAGGGCCCATGGGGTTTAGTCTGCATTGTAGTTCGGGGTTCGATTCCTCAAGGGAGACATATGATCTTCATCACATAGGCAGCGATGTAAATTGCTGTGGAAGTTCAGTGCGTGCTTACACGGTCATTTGTAAGCAGTATACTGTACAACTAACAGGAACTAGCAGGAATGTACCTTTCCCAAGCCCCACCCCTTTTTGCATGTCCTCTAATAACAGTTGAGCTTTTTTTCTTTTATCTGATGGGACTGTCTGTTTTACTGTAATATCTTTCTATGATGTTTTGTTCTACCTAGTTACAGTAACTAGGTAGGTAGGACAAGTGAAAGGGTGGGGCTTGGGAAAGGTCAATTGAAGTGGGGTTTACATTAAGCTACTGGCAGCTTAGTCACAAGTCCTGCATTACAGGTCACAGTTAGTCACAGTTGGCCTCCCTGCATAGGTCTCGATGAAGCTTTCACATGTAAATGGAAATTCTGAGTTGTACACGTATGCATTACAGGATAGTCCACAAGTTACACCCTTTTCCAATAATATAAACAATAAACATTTTAAGAATAAACATTCTTAAAATGTTTATTCCATATACATTTTAAGAATGTATATGGAATAAATAGATCTGGATTGGTATAATTATACCTTAGATAACGTATTGGTATTATTCCTTACATAAGTATGCTTTGATGAATTACCTTGAATGACACTTGCAACAATGGCCATTGACCTTTTGCAGTTTATGGCAAAACGGTCAACCTCAGCAATACAATTTCCAGGTATCTGATGTTACATTGTAAAGCACTTCCAATATAATCTGTCGGATTCACCACTAATTACTGCTTTAAATGCAACAGTGAAAAGAGCGCCATCTGCAGATTCACTCTCAAACGACCATACTCAGCAGTCAGCACGAGTAAAATGTCCATATGGGCAGTTTTTTAGTTTGTGAATAGATGTCTCGACCAGCTAGCTTTAGTGCAATAAACGTGGCCATTTATTCACTTTACCTGTTAAAAAGCATTCTCTAGTAACTTCACTCATGGGCTTTTGGACTCGATTGTAATTAAATTGTTTATTACAGAATTGCTTTCATATCTCATATGAATGATTTTGACACATGAAGGTGCAGAACTCTTGCCTCCGCATGGTATTGAGATGACAGTGGGTCCTGTAGTCTAAACAGCATCTGAAATAGTCTTTTTGGATTCGTCCCGAAACTAAATTTTTAAATAGCGTGTTTTATGCTCAAAATACTGCGTATTCGAGAGTTCGCTGTCACAAATGGGGACTTTCTATATTGCAGACACAGTCTGCAGAATATGGAAGTTCCCAAACAGGCTTGTCGACTGTAAAAAGGAATTCAGGTGATGCTGCTACTTTATCTTCCTGGAAATTCTACGTCAGTAGCCAACGTCATCGGAGAATCTCGTCCAATAAGCGACCTCGCTAGACAAGAGCAATCAGTGTGTGTTCAGTAGACTGACCGTGCTCTAATGCTCACTTTTGCTCAATGACACATATTAAAAATGAAACCGCATTTGGAACCCAATGATTATCCTATATCAGCAGTAAAGTAAATCACACAAAATCGCTTTGTTGGTGTAATGTGATGTCCAACCAACAGCGCATCCTAACAAAAAACAGAAACAGAAAAACAGAATCTCTAAAATAGAAATTGTTTATAATGTGCCTAAATGTCAAATGTGTTTGATGTATGTGAAGTGTATAGTCCTATGAGTATATCAGCTGTTCATCAGTCCATCAGCTGTTCATTTATTGTTTAAAAAAACTGTCAACATAACGTAACTTTCTCGATTGAAATTGTGCCCTCTGTAGTGCAAAATGCGATGTGGTTGTTTGCTTAGTGGGCTGCACACTAACCGGTAGATGGCGTAAAAGTATCATATTTCCATAATCTACAACAAACGTTAAGTAAATGGGATCAGACTTCCAGTGTACACTCTGAACTGTTTCGTTTCCTTGTAAATGCCTCTGCCTGTTTAATATGCTACTAGTATGCATGATGTTGCCGCCGTTCCTTACATGTCATTATCATTAATATGTTAAAATAAATGCATATTGTATAGTGTTAAGTTAGTGTTAACCTGTGATTTCTGCAAATAGCCAAAATAATCATGGCAATGAAAATGGATGATGAGATATCAGGCGAAGGCAACTCCTGTTCAACACAGTAGGCTATGTCAGCCTGTTTTGCCAGCTGCAAAGTGGTAGTAGCCTAGTGGAGAAACAAACACACGCACACACGCACACACACACACACACACAAAATACGGGAGGGGGAGGGAGAGTGTTGTATGGGGGTAGTCAGTCACGCTCACCCGCAAAGCCTAGTAAGAACACTCCGTGCTGTACAGCCTGGACGGAGCTGGTCTCTTCTCCACTGTGTGCGTACTGCTTGGCTCACATGGTTCTGCATGTGAACAGGAACACACAGTGCAAACAGCAGTAGCCTATCCACGGTGCTGGACCCATATCGTTCAATGGTAAAAGTTTTCACATGCTTCATAGACACAAATCTGTCGGTAATGTTGAACTGCATGACATGCGCAGCCATACATGACGTGCACAGACACGAATAAAATCGTGACGATAGTAGGTTTAGGTAGATGATGCTTGAAATTCCTTTTGGATATAGCCTAGCCTATTCGCCACGGCCCGTAGATTACAGAGGTCACCACAGCACGACCTGATTTTGACAAAAGCTTCATTTAGGAGAAATGTATCAAATCTGATCACACAGCTGCTTCTCACGTAAAAGCAATATATTAGTTGATGTTGAACATTTTTATTTTGTAGTCGTAATAGATTTGCTGGTATAGACAAACATTTCAAAGCAAAATGTGGAAGAGTTAAATAGCCTCCACAAGTTAACTGAACACCTAATTGTCATGTATTGACATTTTAACGTGTAAGTAATTCATTAAAAATAATAATGCTTTGACAATAAACAGCAGCGGCAATTTAGCACTGCAAAAACAAGTCTCTGTTTACTAAAACAGACCTATTCATGTGCAAATGTTAATAGTTGTTATCTGTTATAATGGCATGTGCAAAGTGTTTCAAAATAATCTGATGCTATGACACTTGAAATTATTGGTTAACCCATTGTTTCTGGTAGAGAAGATTATATCAGCATGCTGCAGTTGGAAAGAGAGATTGTATCTTTGGCTGAACATATGGCCACACTGCACCTGGCACAAGGCCAAGACTTGCCATTATGTCAAAGGAAGTTATTTTGTTTCACCCTCGAAATGATACCACTGAATAGAGAAAGGTTGGAAGGATTGTTTGGTTGACATATTACCTAAAAGGGGTCAGTGTTTTGAAATTCTACTACTACATACCCTGAAATATATGTTGCAACTCTACTTTCCAACATTAATCAATAAAACGTCATGGGGTTCCATTCCAATCCAACAACACACACAGAACAAACACTGATACTTTGATGCTAAAACCAATGCACAACCAAACCATTAAACAAACAATATATATAGTGTGTGTATATATACATATATATATATATTTATATATACTGTGTGTATGCATACATACTGTATATATACAGTATATACACCCAGTGGCCAATATGTTGGGTACACCAGTACACCTGCTCCTTAATGCAAATAACTAATCTGCCAATCATGTTGCAGCAACAGAACACCACACAGCAGGGTGCCACTCCTCCACTGGCTACTGTAATATGCACTTGGTGTACCTAATATAGTGGTCACATGTAGAGGAAGAGTATAGACATTAGTAACAATGTGGATCTCTATATTCTTCACTTCCATGAAATTATGACTCAAACAATACTTAACTCTCTACAAAAATATGTATGAAGAGGAATTAACATTATTTTCCATCTTTCTGTCTACAAGGCAGAGTGGCTTTGTCACCATGGAGACCAACAAAAACATGACATCAGAGGATGTGTAGATGAGGGTTAGCGCATGTGTAGCCTACCTGTGACATTTCCAGAACGGGAAGGGGGGGGGAGGGAGAGGGAGAGAGAGGGAGAGAGAGAGAGAGAGAGAGAGCGAGAGAGAGAGAGATACATTTGTGAGCAAGGGAATAATGCTAGGATATTTTTATTATAGCCTCTTAATAAACCTGTTATGCCAAGCTCCTACATAAACCTAGTGATGAATAACCATGCCTCGCAGTGTAATCTTGGCCTCACATGGAAGGACATTTCCAATCCAAACAGCTAATGATTGATTACAAGAAGGCCTTTGGCATATTGCCTTCGCTTTCCAGCACGTGGTTTTTCAGGCCTCTTTCAGCAGAGATACAAAGGTGGCTTGCCGCGTGTCCTACGGATGGGCACCCTTACATTACCACCCGATTTATAAGTGACAATACCTGGCATTACAGTTCCTGTTGCTCGCGGCAAAATGCTGAGCTGTTGAGACAGATGGGCAAGGCCATGAGACATAATTTATAATTAAGTACGGGAAATGGGCCACCGCTTCACATGCCTCACAAGCATTGTCAAACGTTATCAGTACAGTATACATGTCTGAAGCTGTATGTAGGCCATTGCTTGCACATCTTGATGGGGAAAGTAGGCCACAAGAGCCAATGGCAATAACCTGAGAGGCAGATAAATGTAGGGTGACTACGTATTATGTAACACTGCTGTTATGCTAAAAGCACTGTAGTGATTTGCTCTTACTGTTATCATGCATATATATATATATATATTTGGAAAATCAGTGTGTTGAATAAAAGATCATCGTTTTGAGCCGTATACTACATTTCATCATCGTTTAAAGGGACACTCCCTTTTGCTGAGTTTCAAAGCAAAAGAACATAATACGTTTTTAAAGAGAGAAAAAAAAGGGTGTTCAAATTCGTGGCATTTCTTTGAACTTTAAAACTTTCATGTTTCGTGTAAACACTCCAAACTTGTTAGTTTTAAACTGAAAGCCTTCGTCCTGCATCTACGTGTGATCTTTGAGAACTGCCTCCTCAGACCGCAAACCCAAATGCTCACAGCAAACTCAAAGCAAATGGAAAACTGTTTGAAACTGTTTGTTGAAAATGTTTGTGAGCGTTCACCTTTGTTTGCCAGTCTGAACGCACTCCAAACCTCACACACCAGCAGCAGCAGCAGCAGCAGCAGTAAAGCCATGGCATCAGGGCCTGTACTGTAAGCTCTACATTAAGAACGTGGTTGTGTGGGTGAAAAAGGAATTTTTGCTCCATGACTCATCTTCTTCTCTGCCTCACCCGTCTCCCAACCATGCTACTGTAGCCTCCCCAGGGTGCACTGCAAAAGCACACCGTCTGGATCTAACCTTACAGGCATTACAATAGCTGGGGATGATGGAGTCAGTCTCAGGCTGTGATAATGTGAGGCAAATTTAGCAGAGGTAGGCCTATAGCGTGTTTTTTTCCCCAAGACTTCCTTGTTCTATAAATAGCCAGTGGGGCCCCATTTGGCTGCTGACAGTTACAATCACTATAACATCTTTCAGATTTCTTTAGCCCTTATTTTAAATTAAACAGTGTTATAGCTCTATGATCAGAGTAGGCCTATACGAAAGATACCTGGTGTGCCTTGTGTAGGCCTACACCATATTTGTTAAAATATGTAAACTATATTATACTACACAATTTTATACTTACCTATATTTATAAGTAGACAAAAACAGTCTTATTTTAAACTATTTTTTCAGTGCTCAATTTAAGTACTTTTTACACATTTTAATTATCAAATAATTGGTAACACATTGAAAATAAAAATACTATTTTTTGCTTTTACAGCTAAGTTAGATGATCACTTTTAAATTGACAATTTTATTGGCGTTCAAGTAAGTCTTCCCACATATTATCTAATCGCGTTCAGAGAGACAGGGGTGCGCGGAACGTGTCGTCCAACATTTGTGTACCATGACACACCTAAAGGCAGGAAGATGTGGGCAGAGCTACGATCCTGTGCGTCGCTTCCCACTTCTCGTGTGCGTGCGTCACGTCAGACGCAGGGGGAGTTCTCTTCTGACGAATTCTGTTCTGTTCCCATAATCGCAGCTAGTTTGCCAGCTGTGAAGCCAATACTGGTGTGTGTGTGAGAGAGAGAGCTTTGCTATCTGTGTATCGAAGCCTACTGTACGCTGTAGAGGAGAAACGCTCTTTTTCGCCGGAACTATTATTATGATACATACTCCTTTGTGGTGAGTAACGGATTCCAATATGGGTAACGAAATGAACTAGCCTTGAACTCAAAATAATAAAATAGGTCAAATACACGTAAAAGTTTATATTATAATATAAAATGTTGTCTTACTTACATCCAAATGCTACACTGTTGGACTTAAAGTCGTTGCCAATTGTTCTTTCGAGTTTTCAGGAAATATCAAATGTTTTGCTTTCTGTAGAAAGCGACCCCCGTTGGGGATAAAGAGAACAATGTTGTCATTGTAGCAGGTCACGATTACAGCGTAGTCTACATGTCTCCAAGGGTGAGAAGGTCAGCTGTGGAAGTTGATGGTCGTGTTATGGAGAGCAACTTATCTTTTAAATTGAAAGAAAGAGAAAATTATAGTGACCATGTCTGAAATGGAATGTAATTTCGTGCGCGCTTCCGTGCACACGTGAGTACGCGTGTACTCGGAATCTGCAGCTTTAAACGTCTGAATTATTCATTTGCTCTCAGCGCTCTCAGCGGAAACACCTACTGTCATACGTGTAGCCTAATTCCAATGACGAGTGGAACGTTGCCGATGTTAACAATACATACATTTAGCCTACAACTTCAAAATATAGTGTCCCCAGTGTCCACTGATTTGAATTGATTCTCATTTCATTATACATTCATTTTTAGATAGCCTTAGTTTAAATGGCTATTTTAAAGAGACAACTAGAATATACGCATAATAATAATAATAATAATAATAATAATAACCTGTTACTTCAAGTCGCTAGATGTTCCAGGAAGCTGCTCATTGACGATGTAAACACTGTCATCACTGCTTAACTTAACTCACTGCTGACTATCACAGAATGTCCTTGTGTGGCCCATTCTTGGTTGTGTAGCATGCCTTGGTTACAATAAGACACAGCGGTCTGGAAGGCAGCCAGTATTATTGTAAGCTACTGTTGTTCTGACTGTTGTTCTGTCACTTTTCTCTAATAACTCCTCTTCCTGAGGATTTACGATCTTCTCGTGGAAATCAAAGCATTCCCAGATAATCCTACTTGTTCCTCAACATGCTTCATTTGTTTCTATTGGTGACAGTGTTGTTATTTATGAATAGTGTATCTGCACCCCAGTGCTGAATCTGACTCCACCCGCTACAACTTGCTGAGTGAGGGGAGGGGAGGGGCTGAGAGGGGGACCCCCATTAACAGTAACGTTAACATTTGAAATTTATGAGGTATGCGCTTAAGTGTACCGCTGAAAACCAGCCAGGTCCTGGGGTTATTTTGAACGGATATGACGTATTCTGTTTTCAGACCATAAAAGTACGATTTTTTTTTATAAAAACGTACATTTAGTCAATATTAACACCATCAGTGTGTCTCATCACAGATAAATCATATTGAATCAAATGTTATGGGGCAGTTACACTCAACGTTCATTACACCAAGGCTTAGACATCAACTTGGATGGATAACAATAATTCCAAATGGAGCTTGTTTAGCAGCTCTATAGCCTTCTGTATATGTAGATTTCCATTACATGGTATGTAACAAGTCACAAGACGTTATCTCTTATGTTACAAGATAGGGTCATAATGTCTGTTTGTTTATGCTGTTTTGATTTATTTGTTTTCCCATGTTCCCATCCAACTATAGCAATTTTATGGGACATCCCCAGTCTCTAGAATGTGCTGTTTGGACACTCTGTTTCTATGTGTTCTTCACACACAAAACATCTGAGGAATCATTGGAATGATAATGACTTCATGGAGGAAGTAAAAAAATATAGGGTTTTTTTTTGTCTTAAGTTGCTCCTCTCTTAAGCAATAGTGGGGTTAATACAAAGCACATTGTAGTCATATCAGTATTTTAAGTTAATCTCAATCAAGAATTAATTAGCCTAAACAAGCCCATGCCCTGAAACTGGTTCAACCAGAAGGGCAACAGCTCCCAGCACTCAACGGGACAGCACATTTTCCTCCAAGTGTCACTTACAAAGGCAGTGGTATCCTGTTACTGGGCTGTGTATGTTTGGCCATTGCTTCGGAGAAAGTACATTGTTGTTTACTGGTCGTATGAAATGTTATTGTGACTCATGGATTTGAATAAGATCTTGTTGGGAATGTGGTAGTGCACTTTGCACTGACAGACTCTAACCAGCTGCAGGGTTGCATGTCTAGCGTCTACTACTTTGTTTATTTCAGTAATCCTGTGCATTTACAGTACAGCCCTTTTGATTGGCGAAGCTGGGTGCCTGATATGAATGCTTCTGCCCTCTTGTTAACACAGAGTGCTGCAACTGTCCCAGCAGAGCCATGAGGGGAGGTCTTAAGAGAAAGTTTTCACAGGTCGATGAGGATGCCTCCTCTTCCTCCTCCCCTCTGTCCTCCCCCTCCTCCCCCGCTATGTCGGAGTGGGAGTCCGATGGAGAAAGCAACTCGACCCAAAGTCCAGATTTCACCCCTAGTAGCCCCGCCTCACTGGACACTTTACCAAGTAAGGTTCCACTCTTAATCTCCCCCTCGCTCTCCCTCTGTCTCTCTCTCTCTCCCTCGCTCTCCCTCTCTGTCTCTCTCTCTCTCCCTCTCGCTCTCCCTCTGTCTGTCTCTCTCTCTAGCTCTACCTCTCTCTCTTTATCCTTCTCCCTCTTTCCCTCTCTCTCTCCCTCTTCCCTCTCTCTCTCCCCCTCGCTCTCCCTCTCTCAAATAATGCAAACCTTTTCCTTATCGGACCAATTCCGTGCGAGTGCGTTGGCAAGAGTGCCTCTTATCTGCTGCAGGCACAACCATTGAGTTACTGATATGAATATGCTAACCTAAGAGAAATTGCACCTCTAACGTGTGGAGAATGACTTGCTGTCCAGCCATGCAAAGGATAATTTGCCTGAGCAATAGGATGTTGTGGAATTGATTTGAATAGCAAGGTCTTGCTAAACAAGTAGCATCAAGTGGCTTCATTTAAATAGTACAACATTTTATTAATAATAATAATAATAATAATAATAATAAACTTTATTTGTATAGCACCTTTCATACACAATGTGCAACTCAACGTGCTTTACAGTTAAAAACATTTGAATTGCGGGCTGGTTTTTATTATTATTATTATTATTATCTTTAAACTCATTTTCCTTGGCTTCACAAATGAGCCACAATGCTAACAGAGGAATAACACGGAGTTAAGATATATCAAGAACAGCTGAAACAAGCTTTGTCAGCTGGTCATTTGTTTACTGACTTCTGTAGCTATTTCATCCAAGAGATCAGCCACAGTTTACGTTTAAGGGTCCACAAACTAACTTAAAATGACAGTCTTCTTTTAAAAGAGTACAACACTGCTGTAAAGCAGTGCCTGACCTTGTATTTATTCCCTGTCTTCTGTTAATCCGTCCACTGTTGCAGTGGCGCCTCTGGATGGCATTTCCTCCCTGTCAACTATTGACCCATAGACAGCCACTGCAATTAAATACCTTTAGTGTGTCACCTAGTGGACACACAGGGCACTGCAGAAAAGCATGTTTGCAGCATTAGGGATACAGTACAAGTCAGAAAGTGACTTAAATCAGTCAACATCTTTTTTTTTTACTAATAACAGTAGTAACATTGTTACTTTAATCTGGCCCTAACAACAGAACGTTGATACAACTGTACTCTGACATATAGTGCTGCAGTAAAATATGTTTTAATGTCTATACTTCTAATACATCTAACAACAGAACGTTGATACAACTGTACTCTGACATATAGCGCTGCAGTACAA
>JAODUH010000009.1:883762-913239 GCA_027564835.1 Typhlichthys subterraneus | reverse complement strand
GTTTCCTCCTACTTGGCGTATAGACCTCTGGTTCATTTTGACACTATTGGACAGCGCTGAACCAATCGACGTTGCTGCAATTGTTTTGATCGCCTTATCTAGCTCTACCACCACTTAGAAACACCCTGGACATCACCGTCATCTAACTAACCCACGCTGAGCAGGGTGGCTTTGCAAACGCTAATGTGATCAGGGTTTCCAGACTAATTTCAGCTAAATACATTGGGCTGAGAGCAATTGTCAAGCGGAGCCGGGCTAGGATAAAGTATGAGAGATATGCAGATTCATTTTCTTTTTAAATAATAGCATATGACAGTCAAATACAGTTTATGTTAAGTACCCAGACTAGACAGGTGTGTGTGCTGAAGGGAGGAATGGCACTGTTAACCAAGGGTTAGCCATGCAACAATCCATCATCCAATGACAATGCAAATACTTTCATTGCGTCTCGCTGTACACTGCCTGAACAGCCACTGTACTCCAAGTAGCACAGCATTGGCAGAGTGACAGCCAGAGTAACAGGTAAGCGATATACAATTAAAGCCATTATAACACCAATAATCCTAGTTCAGTTTAGTTGAACCACAGGCTGAGATGGATATGAGGTTTATATTCATTTTACTGTGTGAACCAAAAACATATTTCTGCTAATGATAAGAGTTATTGGACACAAATACCATGGCCTGTGGATTTAATTAGCTAAAGCATAAACTCCCATCACTATTTATGCTATTTGGTCATGCGTGATAACGGGGCATGGCAGAAGTCGGGACATAACAGAATAAAAACAACATAATTTGTATCCATTTGCTTGTCAAAAAACAACAACAACAAACAAAAAAGCAGTTGCTTTCATGCAGACTTCCGCTTGCCGCTGGATGAAAAATCTGCTCAGAATTTGCATGTGTGAAACCAACACGGCTCACAAGGAATATTACGTGTCGCAGTAAGAGAACACCCTGTGTGGTGGGTTAAATGAAATTCTGCATAATAGCTGCCAGACTTCAAAGCTCACAAGCTTCCGAAACACAAGCGTGCACGTGCGTGAAGTGGTGTGTGTGTGTGTGTGGTTGTGTCTAAAACAATGGCCATTCGTTTCACAAAACGGCAGGGCCGAACCCGATGACCCCTGAAGAGAAGGTCTCGCTGCATTGTCTTTTTGCTCAGCCGTCACATCATCAGAGAGAGAAGGGGAAGCCGGCATGCGTGAACCGCGCTGCGTTCACCTCCCGCCACACGCAACACTCCCCTCCGCACCGCAGCGGGAATGAAGATGCACACAGTCGGGTAAAACCTCCCCGTCCTACCCCTCCCCTTCCAACCACACCATTTCTTCTGCTCATTGTGGGCGTAAATACTAATGGGTCACGGGCCCCGGGGGCCCCCCACCCCGCTCGGGAGGTGTGCGTGTGCCGAGGGGAGGGGCTGGTGCTAGCTGCCTGACCAAAACACGCAGCGCCGCCTCGTGATTTACTGACCCTCCCCCTCCCCTCCGGCGCTCAGACAGTGCAAGCAAGCGGACACACACAGGGGAAGGGGAGGGGGGTAGGGGGGTGGGGAGGGGTGGAGGAGGAAGGGGAACCCAAGGGGAGGAAACGGTGGGCGGAGAGGAAGGACAGGCGATGAGGGGGGGGGAACGCGACAGAAAACGAGGTGCTCTGCAGAGAAAGCGGGGGAGGGGGTGTGAAGCTGTCGGGGAAACTAGCGCCAACGCTTCCGCTCTCCGCCCGCCACATCAGTCTTCAGGGTCTGCCGCTCGTAATCGTCGACGGCAACGGCGACAGCAGCAGCCGCCGGCGAGCATCACGGACAGCGGCTGGCTCACACCGCCGGTGTTGCCGCGGCGACGGAGGAGGAGCGCGCACGTTATGTAGGCTGTCGTCAGTTACGCCCACAGACTGCTCTCCGTGTGAAGGGCTGGCCCAGATACAGGCTGGCGTTACCGGGACGGTTATGACGGCAATGGCGATCAAATGATGGGGGATTTTAAGACTTAAACGAAAGAACAACAACAACAACGAGACAAAAGGCGCACGCTTTAAGTGCGGCTGCAACAGAGGCCCACCGTTGCGTCAGTTGACATGCTCTAGTTTTGCAGCAGGCAAGAGGAAGTGACTCAGGATGAAACAGGTGTGTATTAATGTACGTCTGCAGCTGTGACCTATGGCACACCTTATGCCAGTTTCACATCTCCTCCTGTTTCTCACTTGGGCTTCGTTCCAATGAAGCCCGTTCGTCAAGTGGGGAAATGCTTGTCAAGTATGCTCCACACGTCCGCCAAAGGTTGGCATGCGTCCTTTCAGAGCTTCTGTGAGCCGCCACAAATCTGCCTTTGTCTTGCAGGAGTCCTTTAGTGTGCAATTCAGCAGAAAGTGAGAAGAATCCACTCCAGTAGCTGCTAGCGAATCTGATCCCAAAACAAACAACAAATAATCATCATGGTGATTCTAAGGGTACTTGTTATTCCGCATCATTCTTCATTTTGCCGTGTCCTATGGTTCCAATAACCTGACGGGTAAGAATTTGCACAACATTCCTTGTAACAAACAGTGAGAAATGCAATGTAAATTATGTTGATGTGGATTAATTCCTAGTGCAACAGTGTACACTTTTGCATCGCTGGTTGATTTGATTTTTGACAAAAATATTTTTGTCCGATCAGGTCCACCTTGTTTATTAAATGAATGCGAGAGAAAGTTTTCTCTCATTGGCTCAATAGTGCTTTGCATTGCAATGGCAAACCAATAGGCCATAAAGGGAGAGAACATCATGAGGTATTAGGTATTTGAGTCACTGAACTGAAGAGGCGAGTGTGACGAGAATAGAAAAGTTTTCAGTAAATCTTTACTGTTGATTGCCTGCTCGTGTTGCACAAATACGTACATACGCAAGTCTTTTATATATTTATTTAAGTATACCTTATACATTCTCCATGCACAAACCATTTTTGTGGCTGTGTACATAGAGTTAAAGGCCTGTTATGTTTGGATGTACTCTTGCCTTCTCACAAATTTATTGTGTGTACATTTCTGCCTGTTTTTGTTTAGAACATTGTTTTTTTTATTTATACAGTAAATGGCAATACAATGTGCAAAATACAAATTTAATTGTACAGCGCAACTTTTTGTTTTGACCATAATGAACTTAGACATCTAATGGATTTCCTAGACTTTCAGAGATGTTGGTAGTTTGGTATATGTTCAAACTCTTCAAGACAGACTGGCACTTTCTAAATACACAAATTACCTTTTTACACAAGTGTTACCTTTCACCTATATAGTAAACAAACCATCCCCCACCCCCATCATGCCCAAAAGGATTACGTAACAGTTGACATTTCTCTCACGCAGATCACGTCGCTGAAGACTGACAGCAGCCCCCAACACTGAACACAAGCCCCTAAGGAGACCTAGCGCACACAACTCCAGGGATGATGGATGACAGCAGGTCCTGTGGGGGTTCTGGGTGACCCTCAAGACACCCCCTGGACCCCTCAAGACACCTAGGGGAACATCCTCTGGTCCCCTAAAGACACCTAGGGGACACCCTCGGGACCCCTCAAGACACCTTCTCAAAACCCTTGGGACCTCTCAAGAGACCTAGGGGACACCCTCGGGACCCCTCAAGGCACCTTCTGAAAACCCTTGGGACCTCTCAAGAGACCTAGGGGACACCCTCGGGACCCCTCAAGGCACCTTCTGAAAACCCTTGGGACCTCTCAAGAGACCTAGGGGACACCCTCGGGACCCCTCAAGACACCTTCTGAAAACCCTCGGGACCCCTCAAGACATCTAGGGGACACCCTCGGGACCCCTCAAGACACCTTCTGAAAACCCTCGGGACCCCTCAAGACACCTAGGGGACACCATGCGGTGGCGGCGGCGCCACTGCTGCTCACACATTGCAGGACTGATCTATCTCCTCTGCCTGCTGGGCGTGCTGCTGCTCCTGGTCCACCAGCACTGGCTGCCGGGGCTAGCAAGCACGTCGCGGCGGCAAACCGTGGACGTTGGAGGACAGCGCACCACAAGGGCCAGGGGAAATCTGACTTCTGGACAGTTGCCGTGGAGACTCACGACTGCTCCCCGGCCCGCCTTCGGGACAGACGGCAACGCTAGCTCGCCGCCGGATGGGGGGGTGACAACGCGCGTCGTCTTGAGGGGCTCCGTCACCGGCAGCAACGTCAGCCAAGCAGCGGGGGAAGGCTCCGGCGGGGGGCTATCACTGGGGCCGTACATGTACATCATCAACGAGCCGGACAAATGCCCCAAGGCAGAGCCGGCGCCGTTCCTGGTGCTGCTGATTGCCACCGAGGCCCGGCAAGTGGAGGCTAGGGACGCCATCCGTCGAACGTGGGGGAACGAGAGCGCCGCCACTGCCGGCGTGGGAGTCATCCGGCTGTTCCTGCTGGGCGTGAACGAGGGGGAGCTGGGGCGCTTACAGCAGCGGACCGTGGAAGCGGAAAGCCTGAGGCACCGCGATATTATCCAGCAGAACTTCCTGGACGCCTACAATAACCTGACCATCAAGACCCTGATGGGGATGAACTGGGTGGCTGTGCACTGCAGGCGGGCGAGCTACGTCATGAAAACAGACAGCGACATGTTCGTCAACACAGAGTACCTCGTACATAAGTTGCTCAGGCCCGACATGAAGCCCAAGAAGGAATACTTCACGGGAAATAACATGAGGGGCTACACACCTAACCGGAATAAAAACAGCAAGTGGTACATGTCGCCCGAGCTGTACCCGAGCGAGAAGTATCCCACATTCTGCTCCGGAACAGGCTATGTATTTTCTGGAGACTTGGCAGAGAAGATCTACAGGGTCTCTTTAAGCGTCAGGCGTTTGCATTTAGAGGATGTGTATGTGGGCATGTGCTTGGCAAAAATGCACATCGAACCCGTGCCGCCGCCAAACGAGTTCCTGTTCAACCACTGGAGGGTGGCATACTCCAGCTGCAAGTACAGCCGCCTGATAACATCACACGGGTTTCATCCCAGTGAACTGCTCAAGTATTGGCATCATCTGCAAAGCAACAAGCACAATGCATGCATCAACTCATTCAAGGACAATGTGGCGAAGCTACACTAAAAAGGTTGTTATACACAAATACAATATTGTAGACATTGTTAATGTTGTAGGTGACCAATGTAGCTGGATACTACATTGCCGTGCAAATCACGAGGAAAAAACTAAAACGCAACGGCAAATAAAACAACCACACATCAGAACGGGGAAAAACTAAGTTAAAAATACTACAACATTAGCTCTTACTGGAAAACGAAGGTGTGCCCAAGAATCAACAAGGACCGTCACTGATAAGATGTTTGTTTGTCCGTCCGCCCATTTAAAATTGATAAAAGCAGCATAAGCTAATAGAAGGGAACAAGAGCTCCGTTCCATATCATTATTGTTTGTTGGGGGCGTTATTGGGTTTTTCTGTGAAATATTCACTGGTGAACCAGCGTTTCTAAAAAGACAATGTCGTTAAGCCAGTGTTAACACTGTGCTCTATGTTTTGCAGTTACAGAAAATGTGGCATTGTAAACATTACACAAGGTGACAGCATGCAGGGAATTTGAGCACAATTAATGTAAGGTAAAGGTGCTTTTATTGTCGTTGCGAAATTCATCCTCTACATATAATCCATCCCTCAAGGGAGCAGTGGGCAGCCGCTGCAACGCCCGAGGACTGACTGCAGATAGAAGCCAGTGTCACTGCTCAATGGCTGGAGGGTGAACCTGACATTATTTTTTACCTTCAAGCTCAAATAAAACTCCCATGCCCCACACATTGAAGCTTATTGCAAAGTCTAGGGCATTGTTGTTGTGGGCGGTGTTCACCACTTTGTGTTCCTATGTACGGAACCAGGGCTGTGTAGAAGTACCGGACTCAGATTTTTCAGCATGCACAGAATGGTAAGGTAGCGTAACGCATGGACATATTTGGTGAGTTTGACAAAAAAAAAAAAGTGTATTAGCTTACAATCACAGACTATACCTTTAAATTTAATTAATAGAACAAACGCGCAGCACCATATAAATTCCGGCTGCAAAAAGACACCGAATGTCTATTTGCAATACCGGCTCACGTGTGATTCTTTCACAGATAAACTTATTAACACACCCCCTAAACAAATGAAAGCCATTCTTTTGAACATCTCTTGGAAAGTGCTTGCTTTCATTCAGAAATCAAAAGAAACATCCAATCAGGGACATCCTTGTAGACTACTGGTACTTTTTGTAGTGGTATTAAATGTCGTGTGTTCTCCAATTTGCCATTGTGTATTCTGATTTGCCGTTGTGTTTTCCGTTTTTGTTGACTTGAGAATAGTTGTGTTTTGTTATTCCGATATGGTAAAGAAATAATAAAAAGGTGTGGATTCCACTGTAAATTCAGATAGTTATATTTGTTGTGATATACAATTAGTTATTACTATGGATGGACACCTGGATAATGGTGTAAATTTAATACTGGAAAATGATGCCACACAATTTAAAAGTAGCAAGGGCATATTCTACGCCAATTTAACCCTCACAGTCACGCTGATATCACCAGACCACTTTTCACCTCAACGTAAAATAGTCACTTTTAATCTTGCAAGATCTTGTGGTGCAAGATCTCATCACACCCCTATTAGAGAGAAACGTCAACTTTGTCTGTTCTTCAGCCTCAAATCCCATATGCCAA
Organism: Typhlichthys subterraneus; assembly: GCA_027564835.1. Classification (NCBI taxonomy): domain Eukaryota; kingdom Metazoa; phylum Chordata; class Actinopteri; order Percopsiformes; family Amblyopsidae; genus Typhlichthys; species Typhlichthys subterraneus. The sequence goes on along the minus strand of JAODUH010000009.1, from coordinate 906,546 downwards.
GATTAAAGACTACGTTAGAGTCCAAATGGAAAACATGTAAGCAACCAATGAAAGAGTGAATCAGTCTTACAGTCCTCTTCTAGTTTGCTTGGCTCCAACATTTAGAAGAGAACATTTGCATGTTTTTGTTTTGTGCAAGCAACGTTTTCACCCAAGTTCATCCACTTCATTCGGCATTGCTGATTTTGGTTTCATCTGCAAACCCCATGCCTGATCTGAGAGAGGAAGTTGTTGTGGTATAACTTCAACACCATCTCTAATTCTAAACATTTCACCTAAATCATAATTTCTTATACTGAACGTGCAGTTTAAAAGGTGAGGGAAACCATTTAGAAACAGCAGAGCCATGTTCTGACCGCGCTGCTCTCGGGTCAGTAAAAGGTAATAAGGCCTTTTGTTTCTCACTGAGAGTGTATGTGTTGATCATATTTGCTTTTGTGGAGTGTACAAAATATGAAAGGCAGATACAACCTTGGTTGAAGTGGACACGTCATGCCCCTTTTTCCACATGCTGACAACCTTGAGGTCTCAATGCAATGTATTTGTATTTGTTTAGGTGAAAGAACACCACATAGATTAAGTGGAAAAGCACTGTATTAGGCCCAGTGTAAACCTGCCCTCAGAAATCAGTCGGGTTTAGTGACTTTTGCTTTCAATTCAAATGAGCCACTTTTCCAACCTGCCTGCCACTCAAAGCTCTCTCAGTACCAGAGAATGTGAGCGGAGCGGGTGCGAGCGAGGAGTGGAGCGATCCCAATTTGACTGGAGCGAGGAGCTTAATTTGAGCGGGCGAGAAGTACCGCTCCGACCTTTGTGAGCAGCTGGTCATGAGGTCAGGGCATGCTCATCCCATCGTGGCGGTGTGATGTATGGTAGTTTTAACACGTGTAATTACACCCCTTTCCTGTGGTTGGCGCTATCTACCTAGAACTACCTCCTCAAACCGTTTGCATTGTGTTCGCCAACGTTCGCGGCGAACACAATGCAAACACAAAATTGTTTAAATATAATTTGCAACCATTCGCAAACGTTCGCCAATTCTGAACGCACCTCCACTCTAGCCAGTGCGCCACTGCCACCCAAATAAATATCCTTTTCCAGCATTGCTTACTACACCTTTAAATTAGTAACAATGTGGTAACAGAATGTTATACAACTATTTAGTAAGTCATTTGTTTAGCCAGTTGTAGGCAGGCAGATAAACAGTTGACTTCCTCAAAGCTTCTTCAGCAACGCCCATGGCCCACACAGGCAGGAAAGCGGTAGCTGTAGCTCGTGGCTGCTACTAAACTACAGCAAGCCAACTGCTGCCAGCGCAAATGCATGACAAGACACGTAAGGCCCGGGTATACGACAATATGCGTGGCCTCGCTCAACACTGACGAGTGCTCTGGCTGTCATGTGGATGTGTCAGCTATTTCTGTACACAAAAAAACTTGTTATTTATTACTATGATTTAAATGTTCACACATTGTTTTCCGTGAACAATATTGGTGTAGCCCTGGGGTATACCTGGGCCTTTAGTTGACAACTTTGCATTACTAACCGCTCAAAAACAGCAGGGATTTTCACTTACCGTCACCGACTTCAGGGTCATGCCGTGATAGGTGCCCATGGTGTCAATCTTGAAGCCCTCCGTTTCTGCGGAGTAAATTAAATGTATGTGGCTTAAAGGCAGGATTAGTCACTCAAAAATCACTCATTTTAAACTCAAATGAAAACAAATCTCATAGAGGCACAGCCCATCACACTGAAATGCATTGCAAAGCCAAGGACATTGTTGCTGTTAGCAATTCATAGGGTTATGTTGTCATTTACAGAGCCAGGGCTGTGTAGAAGTAACAGATTATATTTTCAGCACACACAGAACAGTAAACTAGCGAAATGCGAGATATTTGGTGAATTAAAAAAAAAAAAAAAAAATCAAGACTTAAAATAGCCAACTATACCTAAAATTATTACTGAACAATTATAGTATTTAGGCCACATGCATACCATCAATCGGTATCAGTCGACATTGATAATTATCACGATAAACATCAATCAAATATTGAATATAAAATTGATTATGACGGTATATTTTCAACCCTGCCCATCAAAATGACGGACAACGATAAAGTCTACCGCAACCACTTACCCTCTTTTCCCTTGAATCTCTCCTGATCATATCTGTTGTAGGCAGCAGGAACGGACAGTTTATTCCTTATGGATGGATCCTGAAAAGAGTCATTATATACATAACTACATGTATGTAGAGGTACTAAATTTTCAGTCACACCTTAGTTGTGCCATGTGGTCAAGGTGTTAAATAGTCACTGACCCAACCTAAGATGTTAGTTGTTGTTACAGATACAGTTACATGTACAGGACGTTTCAGACAGGAATTGAATAAATGTTTGTCATAGACATTTATTACTCATTAATTTACATCTACAGCATTTAGCAGACACTTTTATCCAAATGTACCAATAGACTATCAGGGCCTGGAGAATGCATTAATTATGATACTGAAATAAGGAAATGTTTTATTTTGTACCAAAAAAAAAAAAAAAAAAAGAAACTGTCAAAATGTCAACAACGGGGTATTCACTACAAGTTGTGTGTTCCCGACATTTCCCTGTCTTAAGCTGAAACAAACAGAATGGGAGGATGTGATGGCCCATAACATGGCCTCTGGCATCAAATGGAGAGAGGATGAGTCACAGGACTATTTCAGCAGGGGAGTCATTTATCTCTCTATGGCTCTTTCTATGGCTCGCGGACATTTATAATGAAAACTATTTCAGGACATAAGATATATTAAATGTGTTTTAGCATTGTAATTCAAAGATGCTTTGTAATTTCATGATTAAGTAGAGATGAGAGCATAACATGTTATGATTGCGTCAGACTCGGGGGTTCAAATCAATCCAGGCTATTTGAACGCCTTTATGTTATTTATTCACTGAATTTTAAATACCAATATTTTAATGTGAGTGTGTGAGTGTGCGCATGCATGGGTGCGTTTGTGCGCGTGCAGCTGCAATAGAGAACATCTTACCACTTGGGTGGGGTTTTGTGCTGGCCTCTGTTCTGGGGCCCGTCCCTCCTCTCTGGCCTTCACCGACTGAAGGATCGCAAATATGTTTTTGGAGAAGTTCTGAAAGTGAGCAAGGGAAAACACTGAATAAACTTGTTAGTTAGGAATAGTAATATGAATAGTCAAATAGAAAACATAGCTTTCCTAAACTAAAAACAAACTAAATGTTCTAAAAAAAAACTAAAGGAATTTAAGCAATGCAAGATATGGAGAAACATCTAGTTCTAATGAATGACCCAGATTAAAAAAGCTCTGCTTGAAAGTACCGTTGTACTGTATCATAACTTAAATAATAAACAAACTATTTACAAAGCACTGCAGTCTTGAGATTTTAAGACAAGCATAGGCACACAATAAAAATGAATAATTAATTAAAAACAATTGATATGCAAAAGGCAGGCAAGACAAAGTCCAGAGTGTGTAAAATCAACCACGTTTAAACTAAAAGAAGTTTCTTAAAGCCGTCACGGGTAGGGGAATTTCTCTGCACTTTTGTGGGTAATCCAATAATCTAATCAGGAAATGAAAAATGCATGCACACATCTTTTAGCATCCGAAACTGAGAGGATTGGCCTAAACCTAGAAGGTTTGGAACAAATACATGTTCTTAATGCGAGTTGCAAATCATGGTGATATTCCAAAACAAACCTTCTAATATTTATATAGCTAGCAGTAGCATATACTGTTAGTACAGGACAGGAGAGGTCTTAACAAATAATCATGGGGAATACTGTGTCAGTACTGGTGCAGAGTGTGATTTACTAATAAACAACCATTTAAAAATAGGACCGGTTAAGCCTAACCACATTTCGGTCCGATCTAGTAATACACCATGACCTACAGTGTGGAACCTCTTAGGTCCAATATCAACAGACATGAGGAGGTCATTTGTAAATCTCACTAGTGCTGTTTTCAGTGCCGTGCCCAGCCCTAAAACCAGTCTGGAGTGGTTCAAGCAGGTTGTGTAAGGGGAGACAGACCAAGCCGGGATGCCACTACTATACGTTCAAAGACTTCAGCCAAGAAAAGGGAGGGTAGAAACAGGCAGGTAGTTAACCTTAAGAGAGCCTTAGAAAAAAAAAAAAAAAAAAAATCACTTGAGGTTCTCGTCACAAAAAATGTCAGCTTCCCAAAAGCTGCTATAAAAATATTATATATTAAATCAACTTTAAACGAGTCAGTCTTTTAAAACTACTTCAGCCTGAAATATAGATAAATATGAATGATATATTAGGGATTTTAACGCTTTAAAGGCCAGTATGTTTACATTGCTGCATTGTTTCTGTGGAGCCATCTGTACAATGCATGACCATCTCCAGAGCCTCCTGTGCGCTGTAATATTTTGTAATCTCCAAACTATTCCCGCACCACTGCTCATAGAGTGTAACAATGTCGTTCCAGAAGGAAATTTCACATTAATTTTCTCCTTTGACTTCTCGGAAAATTGTTGTACATGAAATGTTTTAAGCGTGGAACCAAGCCAAACGGCTACGAGGTTGTAAATCAATGGTATATGCTCCGGTAGAAGCCACAAGTCTATATGATATCAACCTTATTTTAAGATAAACATGATTTATTCGTAATGTCACAGATAACTACACCAGTACCCACAATCCCCCAAACAGTGACTGTTTGGGGGATTCGGGAACTCGGAGATGTTCAGTGCTCGCTGTTACCATGGAAGTGTGAAAAAACATATCGTCTCCTTTGCCAAGGAGACGATATGGTTCACAGATGGTTCACAGACGCAAAAGGAACATAGCTTGACTTAAGTGTTCACATGCAAAGGCAACGGCATCAATTCAAATCTAGACCAGTGTTGTCAGAGTGGTTGGATTTAATAGTTTTACATTCTATAAACGTTGGTTCTCTCTCCCACAGATTGAGTAGCTGCAGGCAAATAGAACAGTGCCGTTGTCTTCCCACTGCCCCCAGCATCAATAAAATAAAAACAATCACCACTGATGCAACGCTGCCATCTACAGGCAATGTGACACATTTGTAATACTGGGTTAAATATCAGCAGCATTCCCTCAGAGGCCCCAGGGACTGTATTTTTCAGTCCAAACGGAGACCCCCCCCCCCCCGCCATTATCCAAAACTCCTCCGATCTACACGATTCACACAAATTACCCATTTTGAATTCGAAACGTATAATTTTGCCTAAAAGGTGCCAAGTTTTCACCCCTGCACGTATTGTGCGTATCCTAAACGTCTTTGTCCCATTTGTAAAAACACTAAAGGAATCCTTCCTGCACTCCCGGGAGAAACAGGAGAAACAGGAAAACACAGACACAGGGCGCTGACCTTCCCGGTGCTCTGGAGAATTGTGGTCCTGGTCCGCCAGACCCTTTCCCTGCTCACGATGTCCCTGGTGACGTCCACCTCTGCGTCGACGAAGCTCCTCTGCTTCAGAGTGATGTCGTCGTCCAGGTCCGTCTTGATGGTGGAGCGCTTCTTGGCCATGATCTTGGCCTTGATGGCGGCAATCTTCTCCACCGACATGGCTTCGGACAGAGACCTGGACACGAGAGGACGAGGCGGAACGCACTGGCATCAGGAGGCCAGCTGACCCATGCGGGGGTGTCTCACGGGTGGAAAGACAAAGACACATTTATGTATTTCCACAAACTGAGGCACGCAACATTGAGTACGTTTGCGTCTCCATGCACGCACAAGTGCCAAAACCTGCATTTCATCAAATGGCCACTTGAGGCTGGCTGCAAAAGGGAGTCAAATCCTCAGACTACAATGTTAGAATGTCTGACTAGGCTTCCCGTCCATGTGACAACTGTACGGGGACGTGTGTGTGTGTGTATGTATGTAGAGAGAGAATATGCATCTTTTTCTGTGACATCTCTTGCCTGTTTGCCGTCAGATCTTACCCATTTTATTTTTGCGCACAATGGCACAAGCGGTTGCAGCTGTTATACTTTTCTATGGCTGCTGTTTGAAAGTAGGAAGATTTACCCATAGAGCAAGCCACAATAGCATCAACTGTCAGGTTCAAGATTACTGCTGCAAGGTGCAGTCAGTTAAATAGCTATACTATCTGGTATTCCTGCTTCTCATAATCTTGAGAAAATGTTAATGAAAAGGATTAGTTCAGTTTTATTTATTAACAGATTGATTTTTAGGTCTAGTCATCTGTTTTCAGTATAACTGTAGTAGTTTATTTATTTATCATTTTACTTGTGTGGGGAGGGTGGGGGATTGTGACCATATGTTAACAAAAATAAAGATTTGATTATAATAATAAAAATAATAAAAAGGATTGATTCATACCTAATTTGGTCTGTTTGGACAATGCCTTCTTTGTGGCCCTCCAGTCGAGCAGCCAGCCGCTCCTTGTCAAGACGCACCCGCTCTTCATCCTAAAATATATGGTCAGGTGTCAGGTGTCTCCTTGCATGGCTGACATCGCCATCGGTGTGTGAATGTGTGTGCGTGTGTGTGTGAATGGGTGAATGTGAGGGAAATAATGTGAAGTGCTTTGGATAAAAGCACTATATAAATGCAGTCAATATACCAATAACCATTTGCATGTGAACGTGCCATTACAGGTTTATAAGCTCAATGACACTGCATGTTGAAGATGGCAGCATACCTCAACCCTGGGTTTCTTGGCTTCAGACGAGACCTCATCAGCTGCTCTTTTGACTGTTGCGGAAAGAAGAATGTTAAAAATTGCATTGCTTTGGAAGGGTGAGGCCTGTAATTGAGGGATTTCATCACACGATTGGAATGATTCACACTCACATATTCATGCTCATTCCCTCTGGTTCAGGACATACCTTGTGTTGGCCTTTGCAAGCCTATTTCAATTGGGGCACTTCTGTCGATACTTGTTGAAGTAGCTTTAGGTCAAAAGAAAATTGAAATTGCATTAGTTAAATAACTTTGGATTTATGATACGGCTCCACAAATGGGTGTTGTCCATCATGTAAACTATTAAATTAGAAAAAAATGTATCTCAGGCCTTAAATTACAAACACAGAATAAAAATATCATAGCAGATGCTTACAGTAAATAGAGTTGTTTTTCCCACACTACTTACAACTCTCTCCATTGAGATAAGACAGTAAACCTTTTCGATCAGGTCTTCTGACAACTGGAATGTTCTCTGTCTGTAACATTAAATTAGATTAAACCATATTATCAGTATGAATGCACATGAATTGTGGAGATGTAATGCATTTTCTGTTGCCATTAATAAAGTCTGATTTTATTGTAATACACTGTAAATTGTGGTGCCGGAACCGGAGGTATATTTCCCATTAATTTTCTCCATTTGACTTTCGGAAAATCAATTTATAAGAGTTTTAAGCTTGGAAACAAGACAACCAGCTATGACACTGAATCAATAGTATGCTCCATAAGAAGTCACATTGGTGGAACTTTCTGTCCTCATGATACCATCCTGATATCGCAAGCTTTATTGGGCACTGGTTTATGGGATGCATAGTTACTTCACACTTGAAGTTAGTTGTGTAGTCTTGTACCTTCTTCCTTTTTGATTTACACAATTTTGCTCTGAACCAAAAAGTTCTATAGAAGGATTTCACAAAAAGTTAATGGAGAAAAAAGAATGGCAAAGTTACTTCTACACTAAAAAGGTGGGCAGTCACTGTTACGCTGTATAAGGTTATAATTATTTTTTAATGATACAATAGTTAAGTATATTAGTTTAACATTTTGACCAACTCTCAAATCTAGCTTCCTTATTACAATATTAATTATTTGCTTAGTACTTAGAGCGTAAACAATGGATTATTAATCTTCCAAAAGCAAGTGTTTGCATACGTTTCTGGGTCACTTACTGCAGCCCGTCGCACATAGGAAGGATGGGAAAGATGCACATTGTTGAGCAAGAATAATATTGAATCAAGAGTGTAGTACTCTTTCGGCTGACCCTCTTTTCCAGTCCTAGGTAAAAAAGCACAACAATATACACATGTCAAGATAGAGCATTAACAGTAAAGTGTCACATTTTGAATACCCTTACAGGCCTGCACATTAAACAATATTACGGTACAGTATATGTCACCACATGCATTTTAAACTATGTTAAGTATTTTGTACTAACAAGATAATGCAAGCATACCACTAGATCAGGGGTCTGCCACCTGCGTCTCAGGAGCCCATCTACAGTGGCTCCCTGTGGCATTGACTAACATCATATGGAACTTAATCTATGTTTTGTCCTCCCACAAAATATAATCTCAAATTATATTTTATACTGATAGCCTGTGTCCTTTGATTTCACCAGTATCCAAACGGACCTAGTCCATTTTAAATTGTGAGTGCACAGTAGTTGGGCATTGGCAAGTATATTGTTTTCAAGTCACAATAAATTGGCATTTAAGTGCTTTATAAAAAAAAAACATTTGTAAGGGAGCGTGCTCCCGCAGTTCAAAAACACTCCTAAACCATGGGAAGACATGAATTAATTATAATTTAGGTCAAATGTTGATAAGCTAATTCAAATATATATATTCTGCGGCTCCAGACAGACAAATCTAACAATGTTTTGGGCACAAATGGCTGTTTTGATAGTAAAGGTTGCAGACCCCTGCACTAGACTGACATTTTGCACAACCCAGTCTGCTACGGTATACAGGCCAGGCATATCTTGCTGCATGTCCAGTTGGGAATTAGCGAAACCACAATGAGTAAAATATCTAATGAATCTATTGGCGTAACTTTTTTGAGTTCATGCTCATTTCATTATAAGATTAAACTAGCTACCGTAACATAACATCGAAAAGTACATACAGCATAGCAGGAAGCAACCAAGATAGAAACAAGCTAACTTGAGCAAACATTTAACACACTGATTGCAATGCGCCAAGAACATTTCCCATGTTAACACAAGGGGCCAGTGTAAATAAAGTTCGTCTATATTAAAGAGCAGTAGTTAGCTCTATAGTGTCAGCTAGCTAGCCAGCTGCCTAATGCTACTAGCAGCACAAGGGAATTAGCTTAGACGCAGCTCTACGGCAGCAGAAATCAATACATGCACTCACCCCCAAATAATGTAGTTGGTCTTGACATTTTTTGGCCAGGAGAATTCTCCAAAAATTACTTCATCTCCTTTAGCGACTATTTCCTTTTTCTGGATATTATACTGACGAAGTACACTCAATACGTCCGCCATCTTCACTTGTCTTCATGTAGTGTGTTTGCAAAGCCCCAAACTATCAATACAATGTGACCTGCACAATGCCTGATCTCCGAAGTTATATTTGGTCAAATTTAAAATACATGTACTGTACGCACCCGACAATTTAATTAGTATGTATGATTTGCTTTATCGTGGCCATCAAATAATACATTACATGATTAATTGCTAGTTTCAAATAAATATGTAGTCAGCGATTCCGGATGATTGTTGCCATTTGATCTTTATCAAAACCTATAATCACAAACTCCTGTTGAAAAATGTACTTCTACCTACATGTCTGTAGGCTATGGTTAACCAGAAAACAATCAGTTTGCAAGAGGAGAAATTAAGGCTTAAATTAAATAACACTACATACATTATGATTAGATCACATACAGTAGGAATTTTTAAATTCAATACATTGTTCTTTGTAAACAAATAAAAATAATTCATACAATTTACATCTTTAAAGAGGTGCAAGTAACTTTATTAGAAGTTTACAGTCATTACAGTCAAGTGCATGTAAAGAAAGTTAAGACAATGAAATCTGTTTGACCATAAAATACTACTGACAAACTACCATACTTCTAAAGTTCAAATAGCAAATGAACAGTCACACATATGGAGGATTCATCACAGTAGATTGGTCTGGAAATGTATCATCTTCCTTGTAAAGGGTTACAGCAACTCTTTCAGAATTAAGAGTGTGAGGTCTGTGAAACACGTATTCAATTGTCTAACCAAAAACACACATTTGGAAAAACAGAAAATCAAATTCAAATATCCAGTTTCATATCCCTGTACAAGCACATTTTTCTCCATTTTATAATTTCCACCTGCTGACTAAAAACAGAAAAATAGAAAAAACGGTGTAATATATATATGTAATTTATGGTTGAAAAATTTGACTGATTGCACTACTTTTCAATATTTTCAATGTTCCATGTTCTAACTAAAAACAGAAAAACAGAAAAACTGGTTAAAATCCCAAAGTTCAATTTTTTCTAGGCTGACAAAAATTTAACTTGGGATATTTTAACTGAATTTAATTATTTTTTTTGTGGTTAGACAATTTAACTGATAAAACTAATAAGCATTACACAGACTGTGCGAATTTGGAGATCAGAAAAAAAAGATCAGATACAGTACTGACCAATTAGACAAATAAATATCCCTCTTTAATTGCAATTGGCTCATACTATTAAATCATATCTATTACTCTGGTAAGGTAGTGATTTTTATGTTGGTTTTTGCATCATTGACATTCACGTTGCTGTTAATATAAAATAGGCATTAATAATGTACTAGCAGCTTCAGCCTTTGTAAACTAGTTACAGTCTCTCCAACATACTGTAACATCTTTACGATTCCAAACATTGGCATTAACATTCATTCATCATGCAGGCAATAGCACAAAGGGTATGTTGAATATCAACAAACAATATCAGAAGGAATAACTTTCAGTATTAAATAAACTTAAGCTAAAAAACAAGCAAAACTACAACATACTGCATGTATTGGGGTAAACGTAAGAACAGTGTGTGACTGGGCCATAGCCAAAAGCCAAAAATAAATGGAATTGACAGATACCAAGCCCGCCCCCATTTATTGAATCCGACAAACTTCTTCAACTGTCTGTTGTCTATTGTCTGTTATAGCTACAGTAACTATCATAAAGTATATAATTGAACAGAGAGGTTCCAACAAACGGCACTTCCGCATTCGAGTTTTGGAAGGAGGGAAGCAACTTTTCACGCTTTATTCAGACCAGCCAATGGGTGAATTTCATGGATATTTTGAGTATATAACATACATTTCCAAATAACTATGATCAATCTGAGACCATAATGGTTTTTCTGCAGATATGCTTTGAGGTAAATTGACCTTGTTTCAGGCCATGCGTGGTAGATATCTTGGTGCTGCTTACGTCAGCCTCCACACCAAAATGCCGTTGTGTGCTCCATTGAAATGCATTACAACACTCCATCTTTGTATAATTAATATATCTTTGCTACTATGCCGTTTTGTCCAACCTAGTTACAGTAACTAGGTTGGACAGGTGAAAGGGGCGGGGCTTGGGATCAGTCAATTGTTGACATGATTTAGTTATTACTATCACTTGAGATAAATTGTTGATATTTTAAAATCAATCCAACAAAAACACCTCTCTCTCCAATGTTATAAAGGTGCTCCCTCAGAAGCTCCATCCCCACACATTGGAAATGCATTGCCAAGGCTGGGATAGTGTTGTGTGGTGCGGTCTGCACCACTTTGTGTTTTTGTTCCCATTTACAGAGCCAGGGCTGTGTAGAAACACCAGATTATATTTTCTGCGTAAACATAGAATGAGCATCTAGCAGACCTTGAGTAAATATTTTATGATACCACTTTTAAGCGGAAATTTTAGTGACTATTTAGTGAAGGTAAACTAAAAAAAAAGTAAATTTATTTGGTGACCCTTGGTACTACTTGAACTCATGCTACATACAAACAGGACAGACATCAAAATTGTGTAAACGGCCTATATGTCCACATTGAACATGCTATAATAATATCTTCAAACATAGCATAGAAACTAAATTAAAGCCTGTCTAACCACCTACAGCTGTACTAAACCTAGACATTGTACAGGTAATTTACAAGGTTTCTTGTCAAATCCATTTTACTTTATAGTATTCTACTAGCAATAAATTAACAATTAAATAAACATTTAGTGTTTGAGCGAGTCTACAGGCTCACAGAGAACAGCTTGAACACAATGTTACACAGTGTGCTACAGTACGCCGAGAAAAACTTAAACACAATGTTACACAGTGTGCTACAGTACACCGTGAACAGCTTGAACACAATGTTACAGTGTGCTACAGTACACCGAGAACTTGAACACAATGTTACAGTGTGCTACAGTACATCGTGAACAGCTTGAACACAATGTTACACAGTGTGCTACAGTACACCGAGAACTTGAACACAATGTTAGTGTGCTACAGTACACCGTGAACAGCTTGATCACAATGTTACAGTGTGCTACAGTACACCGAGAACAACTTGAACACAATGTTACACAGTGTGCTACAGTACACCATGAACAGCTTGAACACAATGTTACACGGTGTGCTACAGTACACCATGAACAACTTGAACACAATGTTACACAGTGTGCTACAGTACACCGTGAACAACTTGAACACAATGTTACACGGTGTGCTTCTGTACACCGTGAACAACTTGAACACAATGTTACACAGTGTGCTACAGTACACTGAGAACCCCAAAGCTGGCATACCCACCGCACGCGATCCAAATTGGCCGCTTGTTTACATTCCAGGCTTTGGTTGCCTAGGTAACCCTCTCGTATCTGTACCACCCAGTCAATCTGTCAGTCAACAGTTTCCTTAGCTCCCACTGGTAGTCGCCTCAATCGCGTCGCCTGAGATTTGTTTAACTCATTACCTGCGCAGTACTCACGCCGCCGACCGTTATTTCGCACGTCGTCGCTTCAAGTCGCTGAATCTCATCAGCTTTCAATTGTCTCTCCTCGCTGCTAGTCGCTGCGTCGCGGCTAGTCACTGCTAGTCGCTGCTAGTCACTGCACCGTTGCTAGTCGCTGCTAGTCGCTTGCAGTCCACGGCTCAAAGGCCAAAACAAACAAACGTGCTGGTAAGCTGTTTGTAGCAGGTAGGGGGTGCTAGAGGGGGGATTTCTTTTTTGTATTTTTGTTGATTTATGTTAATTATACAGATTAATGCTTTATAAATAAAGCTCATTATTATGACATTATTGTATTGAAATTAATTAATTAAATTCCAATGTGCCAACGCATGGGATGGTCTATTTTGTCCTCATCAGTGTAATTGTATGTGCCGTAATAACTACTTTGTTTAATAATCTCAGGGAATAAAATGCCTTTAAAAGCATTTCAAGAACACGGTCCAGCCCGCTAGACAACTTGTCAATTTGAAGTACAAAAATGTAAATTAATCTTCTTGGCTGTCTGCTGTTGTAGCGTGCTCTTTGTGCCAACGGAGACAAGCGTGTCCACTTGGTAAATGGACTGTTGGGCAGTTGGGCGTTGGGCATCTCGCTCAAGGGTGCTTACAGGGACCAACCCCGGGGTTCAAACCCACAACCTTCCGGCTGCGAGCCAAACACCCAGACCACTAGACCATCATGCCCCCGACTTGTTTCCTTCCCTTGTCTCCTTTAGAGACTGTCCTCCCATCCTCCACCAGGTCATATCAGATCCAGGCTGAAGCTACGGATGACATTCAGAGCACCGAGGTCGAATCCAGAGATGTTGAGAAAACCCCTGTCCTCTGTGTCCACGAGTGCCTGTCCATTGGAGCTCAAGCCACATGCCACCAGCTTAGAGAAGCATCCCCATTTCTGTAAAGGTAGGGAGGAGGAGGAGAAGGAGGAGCATTTTAAGACATCTTGGAAGCCATCTTGCATAGTTCTTGAAGTGAATAAACACCGCCATGTTGGCCATTGTACTCGTCAGTGAGGTAATCAAGCATTTACCAATGTTAGGGGTGCTGAGTCAATATATTGATGCAGTATCATGATCGCAATATCACGTTGCACAATATCATATCGAAAATGTTGCAGGAAGTGCAGTATTTCATTTATTTTGTGGACAGATGCATTTATTTTTGGCTTAGTTGTGTTTTATTTAGACAGAAAAGAAAGATGTCTGGCTGTGGAAGCTAATGACATAATAGAGATCGAAGAGGAAATATTTGTGGCCAAAAATAATGCCTCCTCGGTATCTTGGAATTACTGTTGTACGAGTCAAATATGACTGTCAGTTGAAAATGTGTTGTTTTTATTTGTTATTATGAATATATTTTGATAGTCTTTACTTTTGTTTAAAAATATTTAAATGATCAATATTGCAATATCACATTTGATCAATATCGTGCACCCCTAGTGCATTTACAACTGTTACTCTATAATGATTCAAATGAATAGCTCATTATAATGACCCATTCATGTGAATCAGTGTAGGAGCAGGGAGACATCTAAAGCATGTAGGGTTGCGGCCCTCTAGGACCAGGATTGGGGACCACTGGTCTAGGTAATCCCGTATGGAGGGAGGATGCTGCTACACTGGCAGACGTGAAGGAGGGTGAACGCACCTGTCTGTGCTTCCTAAGAGCCTCCATTGCTGCTGGGGCGCTGTAGCTCAGACAGGGGCTGTTGGACAGAACGACAAAGACGTCCACAGGCTTGTGGTTATCTGTGGCCCACGTGATGGGCAGACTGCAGTCTGTGCTCCCGCGGGGGATCTGCAACACATTGTAGGCAATGACATCGCCACACCCAAGGTCACATTGTGGGCAATGGGCCACACCCAAGGTCACATTGTGGGCAATGACATCGCCACACCCAAGGTCACATTGTGGGCAATGGCATAGCCATTGAGAATAAAAATAAAAAAGACTGCTCATTAAAAGAGGACAATCGCTTCTCACGGGATTCTACAGCAAACTTGTAGATCAGATAGATTATACAAACAATACACGTGTGATTGCATCGGCCTTTATGGATGTTGTTGAACATATTTCTTCTCAATGTGTTGGCCGTCAGTGCATGTGTGATGCATGCTACATGGACAGGCACGTGTTGTGGGGCCCGAGGACCGCCGTACCTTTACCAGCTCAACGGCGACATCAGCCAGAGACATGTTGGCAGAGACTGTGAAAGGGACAACAGCCCCTTCAGAGTAGACCAGGACCTGTGTATGGGCTTCTGTCCTCACAATAACCTGTCACCACACAGACACACAGCACAAGGGCAATCAATCCTCTCTGCCTGCCTGCCTGCCTGCCTGTCTGTGTCTGTCTGTCTGTCTGTGCCTCTCTGCCTGTGCCTGCCTGCCTGCCTATGCCTTTCTGTTTGTCTGTCTGTCTTGTCTGTGTCTGTCTGTCTGTCTGTCTCTCTGCATGCCTGTCTGTCTGTCTGTCTGTCTGTGCCTCTCTGCCTGCCTGTCTGTCTGTGCATGCCTTTCTGTTTGTCTGTCTGTCTTGTCTGTCTGTCTGTGTCTGTCTGTTTGTCTGTCTCTCTGCATGCCTGTCTGTCTGTCTGTCTGTGCCTCTCTGCCTGCCTGTCTGTCTGTCTGTCTGTGCATGCCTTTCTGTTTGTCTGTCTGTCTTGTCTGTCTGTCTGTGTCTGTCTGTCTGTCTGTCTCTCTGCATGCCTGTCTGTCTGTCTGTCTGTGCCTCTCTGCCTGCCTGCCTGCCTGTCTGTCTGTCTCTCTCTGCATGCCTGTCTGTCTGTGCCTCTCTGCCTGCCTGAGGTGTATTTGTTTTGAGTTCAAATTTTAACAATCTTTCTCTGGTGGATGATACAGCTGCCTCCTCCCGACTAGAACAGACCACATGCTGCATCCAAGCACCGCTGTGGCCTTACCGTAGCAATGGCAGCAGCAGCAAAAGCAGTGCTGACCAATGTCCCTGGAAGTACGCTGGACAGGGCAGCGCTGACGTCCACGGCCACAAGGAACCGCTTCTCCACGGGCTCCACATTCTATACATACAAACAAATTCAACATTTTTAGCCGTAATTGCTATTTCTTTTTTAAATGGTCAGATATTACATTTTTAATTGCCATTAGTATTTGTAATTGGTCTTCTACAGGCCCTGGTAAATCAGCGGAGCGAATTTCTGCAACTAAGCAAAAGGTCTTCTGAAATGTTCAAGGAATATATGGTTTCAAACAACGTGTACTGTAGTTTTTCACCCTACACACCCTATACAAGACTCTTACCATTAAAGATTTGTAAAAAGCAGAGTTCAAGGCTTTGAGAATGCTGGTGATGGGCTCCCATTTGGTTTTCCCATGAGAACCCTGGCCTTTTTTGTAGTTTTCAAGGGCCAAGAAAATGCTGAAGGGGTGGATCTTGGCCTGAGGTTGTAAGACAAGCCGAAAACAAATGTATGACTAAAGCAAAAACAAAGAACAGATGCTAACAAGCTTGTAGGAATGTACCTTCTTTAGTACCGATTCGCTGTGGATCCGATCACAAACTGCAGCCGTGTCAGAGCTTCCCACTTCCAGAACTTTGTCTGCCGTCATCTTACCCAAGATCCTCAGCATTGACTGAAGGGTCATTTCTTTCAACAGTGCTCTCCAAACCTCCAGAGGAAAAATAAACATTCAGATTTTTTAGTAGTGCATAATAGTAGATTTTATCGGGATAAAACCTTGAATATCCTCAAAGAAGTATGAATATCTTCACAAGTGACTTGAAAAAGCTGTCTAGCTCACTAGCACAGTCCAATTTGGTTGATTTTCCATTGTATCCCCCACATAAAAAAAAATGTAATCAAATGTGTTGAAATACTGTTATCAATACTAAGGAACAATATAAAAATATATACA
Organism: Typhlichthys subterraneus; assembly: GCA_027564835.1. Lineage (NCBI taxonomy): Eukaryota > Metazoa > Chordata > Actinopteri > Percopsiformes > Amblyopsidae > Typhlichthys > Typhlichthys subterraneus. The sequence continues at coordinate 889,920 of JAODUH010000009.1, read as the reverse complement.
TATATTTGTCCTATGATGCAATAAAAAATTGATTTCTTAACAAAATGCAAGAAAGTGATTCTAGTATGATTAGTATAAGTGTATATTAGTATAAGAGTTTTACGCACATTTAGTTTTGATTATAGGGATACGAACTTTTGGTGATGTGAACATATATCATCACATTCCTACTGTACAAATTTCTAGCTGAGGTGTCCCTTTACCTACACGTTATACTAGTACTGAAGAGACACACTCACGTGTTTGGACTTCAGGTGGTCTGTCAGCAACTGTTCGCGCTCCAACATGTGCTCCTCTATCAACTGGACGACCTCCGTTTCATCGCAGCTGTGCTTCACTTTCTCCACCACCTCGAGGTACGCCAGCACTTTGGCCACCTGCTCCGACTTCTCCTTGTCTGCGTATGCCAGTTGGACGTCCTTCCAGCCTTTTGTCACATACTTACTTATCAATGCCGTTGCTGAAAAAGGCCGGTGCACATCGTCAACCAAAGGTTGAAACCAGCGTTATGACGGCATTGTTATATTACTGTATACTCTATGCATGCCCCTCCCACATCTTGTTGTAGAGTGGCTTCTATTCCCCTCTACTCCCTCTCCTAAGCTCAAACCGTTCTCTACCCTCCCCCTTCCTACAGCCACATAAACACGCAAGAAGAGACAAAAATTGGCAATCACAATCGAGGTGGACATCTTTAATATGACATTCCTGCACCTGTCCTTGCCTCTAGTTCTAAGTTGTCGAGAGCTGTTGATGATAAAAAAAAAATTAAAAAAAAATATTTAAATAAAAAATAAAAAAAAAGGATCTCTGTGGAAACTCACTTTCGTGAGCAGGCTTGGCGTGAGACAGTCTCAGCAGATCGCGATGCGTCCAGCCCTCCTTCTGTTTGCATTTGGTCACAGCCAGGGCCAGGCCCAAGGCGTCCTGCTTGTTGTACCAGTCGGAGACCGCCTTCCTGAGGGCGCGGCCCCAGATGCCACATTTCATCCCTTCCTTCAGCTCCGTCTTGTACCGAATGAAGGTGAAGAGGTGAGCCGGCACCCTGCAGACGTCCCTCAGGGCTCTGAATGCTGCCTGCCTGGTCTTCAGCTCGGTGTGCTGTGAGCACACTGCCAGGGAGAAGATGGAGGGGTCCAGGCGAGCGGCACGCTCCTCCTGAGTGAACCTCTTGATCTCCTCCACCACCTCACAGCCCCGGCCCTGCTGAAGCAGAGAGAGCAAAGCCCCGGTGCTGTCCATTCCGAGCCGGGGCTCTTCCCTTGCGGTGTACATGTCGCCCTCCGAGCCGTAGCAGAGGAAACGCCGGAGTCTGGCCTCGTCACCGAGCTCCCATGGGCAGCCTCCAGATGAGTTCAGGGTGTGGTTAACCGAAGGCATTGTGCTTCTCGATGGCTCCATTAAAAACGCCAAAGGAAGACTATACACAGACACTATAAACAGGACAAGACAGTTTTTTTTTAATCAATATGCAGTGTTGTAAAAACCCCAAACTAGCAGATTCTATAAGGAAATCCCAGCATACCAGGTGACAAAATGTGTTTATAAGGTAATGATAACCCACCAAGAGTTGTATTCTTGAGTATGGTTAAGAAACAGTTGTAGATCGCGTACTAGCAGCAGCTGTGCTGGCTTTCTTTCTGGGCTAACTCGATTGACAGGAATTGCTTCAAGCTTCAAGCGGATTACATCCCATGCAACTCATGGGACAGACGATGATAACAGGTCCAAAATAGCTACGTACGCTAATCACAATTGTGGACACACCACACAGTTAATATATAGCCAGTGTTAGTGAAATAAAGACACTTTAGCTAGCTAGCTAGCCCACGATTACGCTATTAGCTAGGTAGGACGTCTGTTATTCAAAATGTTCATAGTTTTTAGTGTTAAAGCTAACGTTTACACTATAATCATAATGTAACTGGATCATCCAATGGTCTGCCTGAATAGGACACACAATAGCTGTACGCTACATTTACGTTAGCGACCGTTTCTTTGGTTTGGTAACACAAACTCTAGTTTGCAGCGTGATCTTGCAAAGGATACCAAAACCAATATTCCAAATGAAATTGAACGTACCGCAAAATACGTGCGTTCTTCTGTTTTGTGTGTGTGTGTGTGTTGGGTCTCCTCTGGAGCCAGCCTACGCAGAGCGGTGCAGCAGGGATGTCAAAACCGGGTTCATCACCTGTCGTACCAAACTTGTTCCCTGCTGCCGAAATCCCAGTGTAACAGAATATTCATTCTAGTAACAAAATTGACAGCATGGAAATATATTTCAGCAGTGATAGACCCACTTTAAGTAAATGTCAAAATTGTTATTGTAGTATTGTGTAATGTGTAGCCTATATTATTGCGCTTTTCCTTTTGTGCGTGTGTAGCAACTATGGTAAAAATCAATAAAGGGAACAATTTCCGCATAACACTAATAACATGCCAAACTTTTTTGAATTTATTTGAGGATGTGTACCTGTAAAATCACATATATTAACAACATATAATAAATATAGTATTTACCATGGACTTTGTTATGCTCGTTCTCTTATAAGTGATTATATCAAAATTAGGCCACTTTAGTCTTACATTTACGGGGCCTTATCTCAAAATAACGAGGTAGAAAGTCCTTATTGTAATTTGCTAAATATGATTCGACATTGAGCATGCTGGTCAATGTATGCTATTTAAGTTCTGCATTGTAGCAAGATGAAATTAAAGTAATACATAATGATAAAGGTAAAGGCCCCATTAGTTGGTTATGCAATCATCATAACTCAAATTTCACCATGACAACTAATTTCAAGGAAGTTAGATTCTGTCACACACCACCAGGTGGCAATAGCACATCATTATACAGTAGCTAGTTCTGTGCTCTAGGATTGAATTTATGCAACTTTGTCATTTATTCTTTGCATAATAGCCAATGGTCAACTCCTATGGTTAACTCCCCAGATACTAATCTTGTTGTGTCTGGGGTTCATTTGATAAATAAGCAGTGCTATATTGTTTGGATTGATAGTAAATGGGAAAAAAATCTCCCGAGTGCAAAAAATAAAGACTATTTTCCAATTTCATAGAGCTAAATCGTTTTATACCAACACCTGTCCTGATGATAACTGCCAAAAAGTAATTCATTTTCAGACTTTTACCACTAAATGCATGCACACATGTATGCACACGAACACGCACACACACGCGCACACACGCACAGAGCTCAATAGCCTATACTCATATAACCTAGGCTCCATTCATATTGTACCTGCCAGGGGGCCACAAAATATTATATTTTATTGAATTTGAATGCATGTGCCTGTGTCTGCACTTGTATAAGAGTGGGTGAGTCAATGTAAATCCCCTTCAATCCCCCTCGATCTTGCAGTACAATATTGTTTCTCTCTCTAGCCCTCACACACACATACACACACACACAGGCACACACACAAACACACAAACGCACACACATATTCACACGCACAAACACAAACACACAGGCACATGCACACAAAATAATTTTGCTTACATTTGCTACAGTGCTTCATACTGTAATAGAGGAAACAGGAAAGTAACATGAATTTGAATGGTAAAAATTCATTGTAAACCAGAAAAATTTGCAATAGGGAGAAGAAAAAAAAATACCTTAGTATTTTTTTGGGGTATAATATATGATAATAGAATGCATGATGTTAACATGTAATGACAGTGCAATCAAAACTATGCTGATTTAATGTGTTTCTATGGGTACCTTGTGTCCCGATAATGAATGAGAATGTTTTTTGGTTACAGTTCATTTTAGACCTATTATGGGATATGAGATTGAAATGGCAAAATCTGAAATAAAATCCACACCCATACCCGTTAAAGGCATATGCATTAACACAGCTCAAATGATGATGAAAGAAAAACATATATATAATAATACAATTAAATCTAAAATACTTTAAGAGTGAGATGGAAAGGACTAATTGGAATTTGCAGATCATGATGTTCTCAGTTAGTTATAGTATTATTAGCTGAATATGAAACACATCATGGTAAATGGACTGCATTTACCCAAAGTGATTTACAGTATTTTGCCTCACATTCATGGTGATTGGTGCCATGCAAGGTGCAACCAGCCACCTGGAGCAGTGAAGGGGTTAGGCATCTTGCTCAAGGATGCTTACAGGTAGGTCAACACCGGGGTTTAAACCCACGACCTCCAGGCTGGGAGCCCGATACCCAGACCACTAGACCATCCTGCCCCACAGGCTATGTAGCTCTAGTTTGCTGCTCATGGGGCATGCAGTGGCACACGCCACAAGTAGCCTAAATCTAAGGCGTGGTCAATACCTTTTTGCAGAAGTATAACATCATATTTGGCATATTGTATGAAAATACTGTATGATGTACAATCTAAGAAGATGTCCCACATTGTGCTCTGTAGATTTAATCTCTTGCATGTTGCACATTTTCTAATATGGTATGATATCTATCTATCTAGTATATTTGTCTTGACTTCGTTATATCAAGAGCTTTTGCAAGATTTGGTAACGCAGAGCTTCACAAGGCACGGGAGCTGATCTACAATGAAGATGTTTTTAAATGTTTTAACCATTTGGACCAATGATTGTACCAATAATTGTACCAATCATTGGTACAATGTACAACGGTGCAACTGCAATGGTACAACTGCAAGATGTGCTTATCTATTTCAGTCATCAAGCAGCAATTAAACATCCCAGAATGTGTAAGCCTCAACTCATTGTTGACGTTTGAAACAATTCAGTGTCTTGTAGGGAGATTAAGCAACGGTGTGAATCTGTGAGAGATGCTTGAGTTGATGCGGGAGAGGCATAGAAAGGCAGGAACTCCAAATAAAATGTTTTTATGATGCTGGTTTCAGCCACAAGGGTAATTCCAGTCACATCTCGAGGCATGTACCTTGTGTACAGTACCGCTAAACCTTTATTATCACAAACCCCTTGTTGCTCCCCAGGTTACTGTTGATTATTTCAAATGCTTCACAAGCCTCCTCAAATCCCCTTACAGAACTCCTCACAAAACGCTACTTGTTATCCACCTTGTAGGTGTGAGATAATTCAAAAAGTATATATATATAACTTTTAGAAATACAAGCAGTAATTGTGATTGCCAAAATATTTTAAAATTAAATTTCTTAATAAGGAGTGTTTCATTGATGTCGGCTGTCTACTATGCAGATGAGGAGAAAAGGGGTGGCTTACTTTTTGCTAAGTTTCAAAGACCTCCGAAAAAGACATGCATGAAGTTTCAAACAATGCCTGTTGAATTTTGCTTAGCCGTGGGCTGCTTATGCTACCGTATGCAATATTGATATCCATCCGTATGTCTCCAAGAATAACTTTAAAAATATGTCTGCATTATTTTTCTGTAAATTTAGCATGTAGGGTGGTGTGTGGTATGTGGCCTGGTTGGTGGACCCGAATGTTAATGGGTTCAATCCCCAAAAGGCCCACCCTACATATCCTCATGCAACATGCCTTACCTTGCCTGCTCCTTGCTGTAACTCTACTCTATGTAACTTTTGATAAAAAAAACATCTTCTGAATTATACCTATAATTAACTAGTAATACTAACTACACAGGATTTCCACCTAGATCCTAATTGGCTCTTAATGCTGATCATGATAAACTCTGAAGCAGATAGGCTACAGCGTTTGCTAGTATTTTATGACAGAACTTTTCAAGCTACAATTGCTGTAGTCTCAGCCTTTTCTGTCCATTAGCACCACATCACAAAAGCAACTTGTGCGGAACGTCTCATACCCCTGTAAGCCCGACAATACTATCAGGAAGTTGGGTAGTAGATTTTCATTGGTTGTTAGCATTGCCACTCACAAGTCTGTATCTGTAATTTCGGTGTGATGCTAGTGCAATGGTTTATTTACAAATTGTCGTTCTGTTTGTTTTAAGTAATAAACTGAGCTTTTTAAACATATTTACGTTGTATATGTTTATCGTCCGATTTGGCTATTGAGTTGTAGTTTCAGTTGACGTGCATGTCAATCAAAATACCTCTCCTGTCAGATCTTTTTTTTTTTTTGTAGAGATTTGTTCATTTATTTATTATCCTGCATCTTTCCTTTTTTTTTTTTTTTTTTTTTTTTTTTGAAGACAAAAAAAAAAAAAAAAATAAAACC
>JAODUH010000009.1:861248-883662 GCA_027564835.1 Typhlichthys subterraneus | reverse complement strand
GGCAGGCACAGCCTGTTAATCTCTTGTATACGTCGCTACTTTAGCAAAACTAAATTTTAACAATAAACAGAGATTAGAACCACTGAGCCTTTCTATAGTTATCAAAACAACACCTAGCGATTAATTAGGAACGCATGTGTTCTCATTCATGGATAAATTAACCCCCATCACTACGATGTCGGGTTTGTGTCAGCGAGTCTATTGCCTACCCATCTATACTAGCCTACTAAAACTAAACAACGTGAAATAATATCACACTTTATTTAAAAGTGTAATTTTGCTGAGAAATTGTTAATTGGGAACATCCCTACTCGATGTTCAGTTGTGATGAGTCCTGACAAGCTAGTCATCAGGACTCGAGCCAGTGCTGAAGTTGCCCTGCCATGACACCATAAACCCCACCCCCAGGGAAAACGAGGTTGAGGAGGTGAAGGACGATGGGCCAAAAGAGATGACCTTAGACGAGTGGAAGGCCATGCAGGACAAGGAGCGCGCCAAGGTGGAGTTCAACATCCGCAAGCCCAACGAGGGGGCCGACAGCCAATGGAAGAAGGGATACGTGCTGCACAAGTCCAAGAGCGAAGACGTGAGAGGCAGACCACATTGAGTTTTATTCGCTGTTTCAATTTTGGCAAATTGAACATTTTACGGGAAATATCACAGTTGGTGGTGTTGTTTCATTGTTATTTCCGTGCAGTAACTGCAACATCTTTCCAAAGTCAATATGGAATATGTGTATTGTGATTTCAATATTGGCCAAAATAATCGGTATGACATTAGTGTATTGCTTTATTGATAAATATCAGATTTTCTGTTTCTTTCATGCAGAGACCTTACGAAGGGTGACAGTTTAAATCTAATAATTTTGTAATGTTTACACAACCATGTGACGTGATTTGAGAGTTGCTATTGGAAACCTTAAGGGCCACTCCCCTTAATCTCCTGTCTGTGTCTCCAGAGGCCCGTTGGAGCTTTAATCGACACCGCTGAGACAGAAGCCGAGCCGCAGACCCTGTTCCACAAGGTGACTTACCCTTTTCTTAAACGTTTCCCCTTTTCACACTGTATATCCTTAGCCTGGGGCTAAGAGCTAAACAAGGGCTAACATTTGCCCTTTTCACATTGCATATACATAGCCTGGGGCTAAGAGCTTAACAAGGGCTAACGTTTGCCCTGTTCACACTGGCATCTTTAGTGTGTTTTCAGAGAATAGCCATGCAAACTCAGGGCTAGCCCTGCTCAGGGCCAGCTAGCCCTGGGCTAGAGTTGAGGCTATCCCTGGGCTAGAGTTGAGGCTATCCCTGGGCTAGAGTTGAGGCTATCCCTGGGCTAGAGTTGAGGCTAGCCCTGGGCTAGAGTTGAGGCTATCCCTGGGCTAGAGTTGAGGCTAGCCCTGGGCTAGAGTTGAGGCTAGCCCTGGGCTAGAGTTGAGGCTAGCCCTGGGCTAGAGTTGAGGCTATCCCGCTCTGGAATGTTCCAGGATTGTGCCAGTGTGAACGCACTCTTAGCCCCGGGCTGAGAATGTTCCAAAATTGCCTTTAGCCCCAGGGCTAACTGTGGTGTGAAAAGCCCTCTTTGACCTTTGACCCCTTGACATCTTTGTACCTTCCCAACTGGCTCCTGACTTCACGGCGACGGTGGGTTTGCTCTTTCCTTCCAGGATGAAGCCGGCGAGCACCACTTCCGCAAGCCGGCCAACGACATCACCTCTCAGCTGGAGATCAACTTCGGAGACCTGGGTCGCCCCGGGCGCGGGCGTGGCGGGGCCCGTGGTGGGCGGGGGGGCCGCGGCGTCGGGGCTGGGAGCGGCGGAGGGGGAGGGGGAGGAGGCGGAGGAAGTGGAGGGGGCGGAGCCAACAGGCCGGCGCGCGGGGGAGGACGATCTGAGAAGGTAACTAGGAGCCGGCTTGAAGCTGAACGCGCCTCCTTTTTAACCTCCGGGAAGTAGAGAAACGCTCCTGGTGTGGAACGCAATGTCTGCCATGGCCTCTACAAAAACATACATTTATTTATATATGATGCTTTTTAGCCTGGCTAGGGCTCAATAGTTCATGTGTGTTCCCTGGCATGTCGCTGTTGGCTACACGTTAACGTTTGTAACCCTGTATCAATACTATTATAACCTTGATCAGAATACAGTGTGGGTGGGCCGGGTCAAAAGGAGGCAAACTGCATTCTGATGAAGTTATATCTACTGAAGCGTTGCATGCTATAGGCCCTGCGATATGTGCTCTCCAAATTACTAGTGTGCATTCTCAAGCATGCTCATGCTCATTCTGCATAACCAAGCTGTAAATCTCTCGTTCGTTTGTTTGTTTGTTTGTTTGTTTGTTTGTTTATTAGCCTGAACCCAGGCTATATTAGGCTAAAAGAGCCTACAACAGGCTACACAATCGTACCGTGCTAACAGCAAAACTAAATTGTTTATGCTGCTCCCTTTGCTGTAGCCTACGGTGGCTCTGGAAAACCTTGTTTTGCCGGTGTCTGTCAATCTTGTGCACTAAATTAGACGTCGTTATCTCTGTCGCTATACATGTTAAAGTATAAAACGCTTAAAGTTGGCGGTTTGCGGGTCGGGTTCGTGTGGCGCCTGAACACACACTTTTGCGGGTCGGGCGGTGCGGGTTGGCTCTATTGGCGGGGTCGGGCGTGTTGTTTTGAAAGCAAATTAACCTGACCCGTGCATCACTGTTGGCTAGCTACCGCGGCACGCTTCGTTAACCGTCTCCTTGTTTCTCTCCGCCCGGCAGCCAGGTGGTGTGTCGGTCCCCAACGTGGACGATCCCGAGGCCTTCCCGGCCCTGGCCTAGGGCTCGGACGCCACGGCCGTCACCACCATCGGGCCATCCGGGGCCCTCCTCTACGAGGCTTGCATGCTTACCACATCCTCAAGTATATAAGAAACCAACAGGGAAAACACATTTTAAATAAGGAAAGACTGTCCACCATACCACCAGAGGACTGAGATTTTACCCGTTTTTAATGGAAAACAAAGATATGGGGGGCGGGGGGGGGGGGTGCTCTTGTTACACTGAAGCAAATTATTGGTAGAGGTTTTGTATTTAGAGACGTGGAAACAGGGATGTTTTCATAGTGTTTCTATTTTTATTTTTCCTCCTTTCAGAGATTATGCATACTTCATTGATATTTCTTGTGCCGCTTGAACATATGCTGTTGTTTGTAGTTTAATCTGTGCGTCTTTTGCCTCCAGGCTTTTGGTCACGACACTCTCGGTATGTCTCGGTATTGTGGGATAGTCCCAAGTAAGGCTATGGGGGTAATGATATTAGTTAGATACACTACAGGTAGAAAAGGAAGCATCTATGATGCTTGCATGTGTGGCTAAAGGTGTAATTGTTAGTCGCTCACAAAGCACAGATTGGAGATGGCCACCCAGTGACTACATGTGAATTGTTTGTTGTGCAGTTTTAGGTTCAAGCCTGTATTTCCTTATTTCTATGGTTTGGGAGTTTGCCTCGGGTTGACTAGTGGTTAGTATGCGTTCAATTCCCAAATTTGGTATTGTTGGTTTACAGGGTATCCCCTGCCTGTGTGTGTATGTATGTATGTACGTATCTATGTACGTATCTATGTACGTACATACACGTCATCTCTCTAGGCTGGTCCTGTCTTGGGTCACAGACTATAATATTATGTAACTACTGGACCACTAAGAAATAATTGTATTTTTTGTTTGTTAAGGTAATGTTTGTTTGCCTGTGTGAAGATTATGGTGTGTGTGTGTATGTGGGGAATGGGGGGGGGGGGGGGGGTGAATGTGTGAATTTGACTGCTCACTACTTAAAGTATTCCATTGCTTTGAACTTGCTGTCCTCTGAAATGCAGATCCACTGCAAGTTTTTAACACAGCTCGGCTCAGCACAGCTCGGCTCCGGCCAGATGTAGCTCAATTGTCATGTTAAATGAAGTGATTGCTTATTTAGGTGAGTTAGCGAGGCCAATGGTATATCTTGCACTTAAAGTATAGCTAATGTCTTTTTATTTTTATTTTATATAATATATATAAAGATCTAAGACGCACTATTTTTTATTTTACTTTACTTCAGCGCCACTGCATAATTTGTCTGAAAGTAATGCTGTCAGTGGAGCATTCAAGGTACAGAATGAAATGTACACTTAAATAATGCTTGTAGCCATCTGCAATTGCATTTCCAGTGAATTTTATTTTAACGAAGCGTCTATTTCTCATATTGGGCAAGGAAGGGGATATATAGCTATATATATATAAATATAAATAAACAGTTTTATGTGACTTTTAAAAGCTTTATTTGCTTTGCTCTGGAAAGGTTTGCTGGTAATGTGCACATGCAGAGGGCTGGAGCAGACATCTTGTAGTACTGTTTGACCCACTGGACTGCAAAACCTCTGCAAACATCCCTGTTCTAATAAATTGCTTTAGAGGTGTTACATGTATTCTGCCCACAGCTGCTGGGTTGTGTGATATCAATACTGTGATTTTAAAGTGTTAACAAATGGACTGTGGACTACTCATTGTTTTTGTTTTGATTTATTTCTATACTGTAGGTTGTTGAGTTAAATATGTTTTTAATTGATAGGATTGTGTAAGTTTAATTAAGGGGGTAGGGCTTGTATAAAGACTATTTCTCAAATGTTATTGTTGTAATATAATATAATGATATAAAATATGTAATTAAAATCTTAAAGGATAAATGGAAAATTAGAAAATAGGAAATACATAAGAATGTTCTATTTAGCCTTTTTATACGGAACTGGTCAATATAAGATCATTCTCATGATTCATTCATTCCCTCTGGAGTAGCCTATGGTACAAATGATGTGCACAGTAGTGAAAAGCTACTAGTGATAGGCTACTAAACATGTCATTGGCCACTCTGAGATCCAGTGTTGGGCAAGTATCTCAGGAATTGTAAGAAGTTATTACTCTTCAAAATGTTATATTACTTATTACTGGGTATTAAAAGTAATGAGTTACTCATTGCATTACTATATTACTTTTAACAATAACTACCCTGCCTCACCTCTTCGGGAAAAATGACAACCTGTGCAGCCATCGTATTTTAGATTTGAATCCTCAATTCTATAATTCAATAATTTTAGGATTTGACAATAGGCCAAAGTGAAAACATTGCAGCCTCTCAAACCAGACAATTGGACAGGTTGGTTCTATTATATTAGCCGAAGTTTGCTAGGACAAGCAAAAAATGGCACGTTTTCATAAAATGGAAGTCTGGGGGGGAAGGACATCTCGTTTTTGTAACGCAGTAATGCTGCATTGCTTGCATAAGTAATTTTAATATTACTATTTTGATAAAAGTAACTTGTTGCACTATAGTTGCTGAAAAGGGTAGTATTACAGTAACTCAACACTGCTGAGAACAGCCCCAAATCCCATAGTGTCCTATATTACATACCCTTATTTCAAGATATAGAACTCTGGCAATATTTATTTCTGTTTTTTTGAAGCATTCTTTTAGCAGCTGTTGGCAGATGCTCCGCCCATTTGCAAAAACGTCATTGCGTAAATGATGGCGGATGTTCACCAACGTCAACATGTTACGAGTGAAAGAAAATATTCAAATAAAAGTATATCGTCCGCTCTTGACAAGAAAAGGCAAACTGGTGGCCATTCTGAGGTATGGCAGAAGCTTGTGGCTGCAGGATTTTATGGATTAAGCTCATTTCTGATCGTTGTAGTGAACAAAAGCGTCCTCACCGGCTACAGGTAAGTGAACTAGACTTTGGATCGGTCTTGAGACTAGCGCTGTGAGTGACCAATGCTGCTAAATGAATCGACATGTGTCATATTCAAAATGCAAATGTTATGCACCCTAACCATTTGAGTGAGCGACGTCAAGCCGACTGTGAAAGATTGATATTGACGATGTCCCTTTCAGTTTATTAAATATATTTATAAAAAATGCAGGAAGCCTATTTGGTGGTCTGGAGACCTACTAGAATACCTAGAATACTGTATAGGCCTTCTAAAGTAGTGTACTACTACTGTAGAAGGCCTAAAGTATTCGGCCATGCACCCTGACCCTGATCAAACCAAGTGTGCAACACCAAAGGGCTTGTTATTGAAATGCCATTTGTACAACGTTTTAGAATAAAATATGATCTACGTATTCCTAAAAACAAAGCTATTAGGATATGCTCCCTGACCAATTGACCTCAGGATTTCAAACCAAGTGTGCAACATGCCTCATATATCACATTAGTTGTTTTTGAACTATATATTTTGTTAAACTTTTTAGAATAAAATATATATTGATGTCGTTCACTAAAATGGTAGAAATGCTTAATATAATTGTATTACGAATGTGAAATTAATGTTGAATATTAAACTATGTAAAAAAACATTAGGGCATTTAAGACGTGTATACAAAAGCAGTAAAATACGGTTGCACCAATGACACTGGTGCAAATTATGTGTACAGTAGGCAACTTATTGCATTTTTGCATATTGATGGCTGATAGAATAAGACTCCTAATAGTTCCAATTCAATCAAATGCCCATATTTCAGGTTTCCCTCATCAACATGTGTCGGGATTGGCCAAGTAAGCAAACTAACTAATTCAGAGGCTATTCACAATTGAATGTATTTAACAATTGTGCTGTGCACATTCCCTGCCTAATGACATCATGTGTATTAAAGATGCTTGCTACAGTCATGGTGTTGAGGACTGCAAAGGCATTAGGCGTCATCACATTTCCAGATATGGATTTAAGTGTACCAAATAAGGTGTATTATTTTTGTGGTCAGTCTCCTAGATCTCATATTTGAACAGAATTCAGACAATACCCAAGAAGCCTGCATTTTCTAACACTATTGTTATGTACTGTTGCACAGATGTTTCCATTACCTCTCCTGTATGTTGGGAATCAGATATCAGGACTGTTGGGAACACAACGGCTTAAGTAAGATATATATATCAATTTATATTTTGCATCTTCAATTACATCCATTTTCATCATGTCTATTTTATGAGACATCAAAACATTGGCTAATGGCTTGTTTTTCTTTTCCCACGCCAGTCTTCCCATGTTTACAGTTTTAAGGAGGTTTTCTATTTTTCTGACTATGGTGTTTGAGGGACTGTTGCTTAAGTAAGTTTTACAATATTTAAAATGGTGTCATATAGTTACATGTCCTTGAAACTACAAACATGATATTAAGTTACAATAACGATGATGTTTTTTTACTTTACAGAAAGACATTTTCCAGGTCCATCAAGCTGACAGTGTTTGCCATGGTCGCAGGGGCGTTTATCGCTGCAAGGTGAGGCATCTGTTGCTCTGAAATATCACAGATGTTACATGTTTACAGACTGACATTTTCTGTTTCTAGTGCTGACTTAGCGTTTGACCTTCTCGGGTATGTGTTCATAATGCTGAATAATGCTTTGACTGCAGCCAGCGGTGTGTACATGAAACAGAAACTTGATTCCAAGGTGAGGCGCTTTGCCATACAGTTTGTTGCTGTATATGTACGTGATGACTTCGATGTTACTTGGGTTGGTTTTATACATTTTTAACCATGTTTTTAAAATTCCAGTTTTTGTGATGTTTTCATCATAGGAACTTGGAAAATATGGACTGCTCTACTACAATGCCCTGATCATGATTTTCCCTACAATGGCGTATGCTTACTGCACAGGAGACTTGAAAATAGTAAGGCAATAAGACAAAGAACATTATTCAACCTTAGATTGGCTAAATGTAATATGTATGTTTTCACATAATTCAGGCGTGGGAGTTTAATGGATGGTCCAACCTGCTTTTTGCCTTACAGTTTGGGATATCCTGTGTTATGGGGTGAGACTATTATTGTCCTTTTATCTTTTCACCGAAAGTGCTGCATAAGATAACCTTTATTTATTGACAACTTTGCTGTCCTATTGAAATTGATAATACAACAGATGAGTCCCCATGGATTATCTTTTCTCTCTCTCGTTTATGTGGGGTGAAATTTAGACCATACAAACAAATGTCAAACTGATGACAGCGTTCAGAGTGCAGTTGCGCATCATAACCACGCGGTGGCGCACTGGCCGCCGAAATGTTTACACTGTGCAGGGTTTTCACTATCGCTATTAAATTGTCTGACAGTTCAAGCTAACAATATCCGCTTTCTTCGCCAGCTTTGTTTTAATGTACTCGATAGTACTGTGCACCCAGTACAACTCAGCGCTTACCACCTCCATTGTGGGCTGTATTAAAGTAAGGCACTTCAAGTGAACTTGGACAGCATTGAATATTGCATGCATGCTCATAAATAGGCATATTAATGTCTGTTACCCCAACAGAATATTCTCATTACATACATTGGAATGGTGTTTGGTGGAGACTACATATTCAGTTGGACCAATTTCACTGGTCTAAACATTAGGTACAAAACGTATTTTACACATATTATATTGGTTTGGTTTTGTCCTGAACTATTCTTATTCTTTCTTGACTGAAAATATTCCCACAGCATTGCTGGGAGCCTGGTTTATTCCTATATCACCTTCACAGAAGAACATGCTAGTAAGATATGACAAAAACATATCCTGATTCTGAACCTGTCTGCTGTGCGCATTTGTGAGTTTAATACGATTTATTTATAATTGAACAGAAATGCCATGAAAAGGACCACTTCCTTGAGGAATCACTTGGTTCCCCTTATTTGATAGGATAAAGATTATGTTAACATTTAAGTTTTGTATTGTTGTTGAAACATTGTTTTATGTTCAATTGTAAATAATGTTTTTGTATGCATTTTCTAATAATCCAGTCACATGTACACTGAAACTACAATAAACCATTTTTTATGAACACTGTGTTTAATGTAATGGCAAGAAAATGCAAGTATATTAAATATAACCATTTTAGTTAAATGTCAGTCTAGTGAACCACTTGAGGTGGGTTGAGGACTACATGAAATAAATGAGTATTTAACAAATGTTTAGACACTTTTAATATTAAGCAAAACACTGAAGCATTAAAGCAGAACAGCATCTGTACTAAAAAAGTCCCCCACACCCATAATAAAGTGGCATCTACAGTACCAGTGGGGATCCTTTGCCCCAAGGCTACATACTGAGGACAAACCAACAAACATTGCTTGAACTTTGCACTTTGGCAGAATGGAGCTTTTAAACCAAAGGCAGAAGACGCACATGACAATGTTGGTAGCTGCTTTCTTCACCCACAAGTTCCATTGTAGCAAATGGTAAAGAATGAGCAGAAAGATAAGCAGGAAACTTGCGGTCAAGAGGGTGGAAAAGGAATGGCTACTGTTCATTACATCCCATTGTAGGGCAACGAAACACTACAAGGAACACTATGATAAACAGATGAATGTGTTGTCAAGTGTATTCCAACTGCATGGAATATGAAATCTATACAAATTTTACAATACCAAATAAAATAACTGACATCCTGTCTAGTCAAAATCAAGAAAAGCGGCAACACTATATGTGTTATAATAATAATAATAGAAAATAACAATACAGCCACCCTCTAAACCATCGAGTTACAGTTCAGGACATCACTGATGCCAGCTGCTTTACACAAACAAACCAACGACCACTGGTTCATTTTGAGTCAGTTGCGGAGCCAGGGGGCTTCATTATTGAAGTGACGGTGAGATGTCGCTGCTGGGTTGTTTCACCAAGTCAACGCAATGGAATCACATAGTGAGAAATGCAACCAGAGTGAGCCAGCAACGGGCTGCTTTGACCAGTTCTAGTACGTAATCCTCTGAACGATGAAAACATCTTGTGCCCCGCCGTTGGTTAAACTAATCAATTATAGTATGTTTATTTGAAAATGTTTCCTCCTCCCTTAAAAAATATAAATATCTCTCATGTAAAAAAATATCACAGGTTATTTATTATCTTCAAATACAAACATGGAGGGGAGAAGCATTGTTGTTTGTGTGGTTTTTTGTTGGGGGGGGTGGGGGGCGCGACTTTTGACCTTTGTCTCCAAAATGTATTGATGAGCGGCGGGGTGGGTCTCTCTCTCTCGGAGCATGATGGAGAACTTTGGGATGAGTGCTGGATCGGAGTGGCGTATACGTCTCGGTTGCACGGGCGGGCGAGCGCGCATGGCATGGCATCTCCTGGTCGACAAGGCTTGCCGCTTTACGAGCCCTCGACGCTCCGTTGCAGTGACAACTGACCAGTTGTTGATTTGTATTTGTCCCCCTCACCCCCCTTCTTTCGAGGTTTACAGTAAGCGAGTGAGTGACCGTTTTTACAGTTGTGGGTGAATCCTTAGGTCTCCACTTAACAGACTAGTGCGCGGCCTTTGCGTTCCTCCCCCTCCCTCCACCATGAACTAGCTGGTGTGGACGCCGTCCACCACCGGGGGGGGCTTCAGATCTCCCGCGGCCATCTCAGTCTCCATCTCCGCCGGCCGGCACCTCTTGGCCAGCCGGTCGTCGCAGGCTTCCGGGGCCTCGCCGTGGTGCAGGGAGCCGTTGTGGTCGCGGTGAACGCACCCGTTGGAATCAGCGGTGGCGGCTGACGGAGCCTCCGATGACGATGACGGGTGGGAGTGGCCGTTGGCCGGAGCGGGCTCGGACTTAACCTCGGGGGCCGGTGGCGGCGGTACGCCGGCGGCCGAACCGTGGCTCGCTACGTCGGGGGAGGGCGGCATTACCGTGGCAGCGGAGCGCGCCGGGCGCTGAGAAAGGGCGGGGGCGGTGGCCGCCGCCGCCGCGTGCCGCTCGCCGTTCTGACTGCCGCTGTCCTCGCGCTCTGATTGGCTGCTGCTAGAGGTGGTGGGCGGGGGCGAGGCCGCACGGCTGGACGTGGCGCTCTCCGTCTCGTCCAGCAGCCGGTCCATGTAGTCCCTGGTGGACCGCACGCACACACACACACAAGCACACGCACGTTTAGGGCACACTCCGTGTTGTTGTGTAGACCTAACTCACCACAACTCAAGTAGACCATTGACATGATGAGTAAACAGGCCTGACATTGTTATATTATTGTCCCAGATTAATACCAATCAACTAACTCCATGGATGTGCAGGATTAACCAACATGTCTAATTTAATATGGAAACTTTATAAAAAATGTTAATAAGCAGGTTTTACTACACTGACAATCTCTCCGTCCCATTTCCCAGACCTAAACACAACACAATGTGACTAAAAGTATTTTGTGGCTGCAGAAAACAAAAAAGGTCAAAGCAAGGTCACGCGTAAACTTACGTAACACCGGGGTGAAGGTTGTATTTCCTTTTCCCAAGTCTGGTTTGCTGTGCAAAGAAATCATAACGCTCAGACTTCTTCCACATGTAATAAAAGGCCACACATTCTCCTACAGACCTAGTTCTGACCTGAAAAATTTAATTCAGATAGGCATTATTACCATCGTCTACAGGGATGAATTCATGTCCGTCTAAAAGGGCAAATCAAAGATCAGTTTGGGACACCTGACAAATCCCTGTGAGAGACTTCACAAGGGATTTTTGCACGTGTCCTAGGGCTGGGCGATATATCGGTATATACCGGTATATCGGAATTTTTTTCAAAAGAGATATAAGATTAGAATATCGTTTATATCGATATAGTTATATTATGCGTTTATTAATTAGTTTTTAGATTTGTTCGTCTCTCCCTCCATGCATGTACTTGGCCTGAGGGGTGGAGTCAGGAGCGAGTGACCACCAGAGAAAGCTCACAAATGTCAATAAATGTGGCTTAAAATGTAAAATTTCCGTCAGATTTCCTGTTTTTTCTCTACGCCTGAAGGATTTAGCCAACTTTATAGAAAATACCAATATATATCGTGTATCGGTATTCACCCTAAATATATTGTGATATTATTTTTGGTCTATATTGCCCAGCCCTAACGTGTCCATTTTGCAAACTGGATTTTAATTCATGCCACAGGGTTTTAAACGGAGCTGAAGTCATCCCTGAAGTTCCATCAGCCACAAAAAAAAAAAAAAGCTTGTAATAATACTATATGATGTTATCGTGCATTAGCTTTAACAGCAATTAGTTGTCTTGAACCACACCCCCATCCTCTTACAACAGTTCGCTCACCTTGTTTGCCTGTATTGAAGGAAAGTCTTTCCCATAGGCTTTTAGCCCTTGTTCAAAATGTCTACATTCCTCTTCGGTCCAGACAGACAGCTCTTCTGTTGGAGAGAAAATGACGGGTTCACTTTGATGCCCAACGTGTAGCCCTGTAAAAATGAGAATCCAGAGTTGCGTACCTCGGGCTGCTTTTACGTTAAAGCGTAGTCTTCTTAAAGCCTCCTCTGTATCAAAGTCACACTTCAGCAGCTCGTATAAAGCCTGTGGAGATTGTGAAGAGTCAGCGATAGCAAGCTAATACACTTTTGGTTAGATTCAGCGAGTATCTCCTCACGGCCTCCTAGCTGCCCGCTCTGTGCGAGTGCTGAAAAAAAGAATCCAGTGTTGCTAGTACACAGCCGTGGCTCTATAAATTGGAACACAAACAAAGTGGTGCAGACCGCACCACACCACCCAACACCCTATGACAATGAAACAAGTGTTTTGGATTATAACAAAGACTAACCCTAGAGCAACGTAATGCATACAGTGCATCCGGAAAGTATGCACAGGCTTTCACCTTTTTCCACCCCATTTTTTATTTGTAATACATTTGCTAAACTTTCACAACAGACAAACTTTCCAACTTTGCCATTGTGGGGTGTGTAGAATTGTGAGGAACATTTAATTATATTTTTTAATCGATTTTGGAATAAGACTGTAACATAATATGTGGAAAAGGTGAAGACCTGTGAATACTTTCTGGATGCACTGCATCTGTGAGAGGAAGAATATAACGGTTCTGGTCTGGTGGTAAGTGGCAAGAACATCTTGCTGAGGAGCAGTCGCGCACAGCTAAATCTACCGTGCATGGCCTGGGCTGAGGAAAAGCACATCTTCCCCATAGCGGTTCACCATAAGTACTTGGGAATTAATGTAATAATATTCCAAAAAACAATTAACTCCTCGCAGAGTGAGGTTACAGGCAATGTTTCGGTCAAATCCGTGGACGTTCCCATTGAATTGCATGGAACACTGGGTCCTGCTTGTCTACATAAAAGGGAAGAAAAGCTCCCCAAACCCACCTTCCAAAAGCCCGACGCGGAAATGCCGTACGTTTCGCTTTATATTCTCAGATTGAAGGGAGAGGTATGAACCGAACCGTAGATTTGGTGAACTGTAGTAATTAGTAATAATGTCACTAAATGCATCGATTTACATTTCTAATATATATTTTATAAGGTGCTTCTAATATTTGCGGCTAATTTCCGGGAACTTCAACAAGGATTCACAATCTTGCCAGTTATGTTACAGCCTTATTCCAAAATGGATTATAATAAAAAATAAATCTCCTCAAAATTCTACACACCCTATAATGGCAATCTCTTATACATGGCTCTGGTCCATGCTGGGCCTGAGCTTCGCTGAGAGCCATTCACCTGTTCATTGTCCTTGATGTGCGACCCCTCGGGGATGGCGTCCACTCCCTTCTCCTCCCCGGTGCGTCTTGACGCCTCCGTCAGGAACTCCACCACCTTGCCTTCCGGAAGACTCTCGGGGTTCCACAGCAGTTGGTCGTCGTTTTCGTACACTGGGTAGGAAAAGAGCCGGGCCGATGAGACGGAGACAATGGCTCACTCTCAAGGCCAGGCAGCGTGTCAGGGAATGGACTCTTAATGACGTTCGACAAACAACTTTGTTTTGCTTTGACACTCAGCGAATAGAACCGTGTTCTATACTTTGGTGCAGACGTGCGTCAGATAGCTCCAGTGGGCATTTCCCCTTAAAAAATAAATATATATATATATAAAAGACATCGCCTCCATACTGACCCTTTTCGTTTTCCTTGTATTTACACAGGCCACTGGGAGTCTCCGCCTGATACATGGAGCCCACCATGATCTCCTGTGGAGGTCAAGCACAAGGCACCGCTATGTGAACACTGATAAGCAGATACTAAACAGAGCTTGAGCTATTTAAATTATATTTCACGTATGCAATATAAGCCTAAGTAAAGCATAGGAAAGAATTTTAGTAGTTTGTATTTATAAAAAGTGATCAACTGCAATTGTCTGGCTAATGAAATGTCATAGTAATACATAACTATTTAATGCACTTGTTAAAAACATAATATAACATTAATTTAAAACAGCTGTGGTACAATTTCTGCTAAAAGCGATTCCTCTTTTATTCCCATGGATTTTCATGGTGATTGGAGGAAAAACACTAGTTCCGCATACACCTGTACAATATATATGGCCACTTCTAAGCAAATATGCCTGTTAAGCAAAGCAATGTGCCATGTTAAACCGAGCAAAGAATCTTTCTTGAAACCCAGCTGTGACAATGTAGCGCATCAGTACCGTCTTCAGAGAGCACAGGGTCTTACCTTTTTCCAGTCTTCAGACGGAACGTAGTCCTCATCTTCATCAGACTCCTCCTCAGCATCATTATCTGAATTGCCGGGGAAGAAATAATTTCATCTTGCCCTTATCAGACTTTCCAGAAAGAGTTATCAAGAAGATATAGGTCTGGAATACTAAGTCAGGTCGCCTGTCTCAAATAGAAAACCAAGTCAATTCATAATACAAGTAAAGTACAAATTTTAAAACCTCAAATTAAAACAATGTACTGTGTATTTAAATTTAATAAAAACTACTGTGGGGGGAAAAACAATACACACACTACAGAGGGACCAATGTTATTACGTTCACAAATAGTTTCCAAGTCAAGCATCAAGTGACTAAAATGACAACTAAGTCATTGATCAGACACCTTAATCTACAGCGATTTACAACGAGTAGCCTACATAGAGCATCTAGGGGTCTGGCTCAAGGAAGGCAGGCCCTCTCTGGGGACTCGAACCAAACAAGTCACCCCACTAGAACCCCAGTCTCACATGAACAACAGGCTAAAGTAGCCGTAGCCAGCAGGCATGCTCACTTTCAAAGTATGCGCGCGTCTGCGAGCGTATAAGCTCCGCCGTGCCGATGGAGCGGCCTGGTCGCACGTGGCCCGCACCGGTTGCCTGGGTGACGCCGCCTTGCTCCGATTGGACCTTCGCTTCCTCGGCCTGTGAGCACACACGAACAGAGAAAACTGTAAATAAACAGGGTGCATTAACGCACAGCCATTAGAAAAGACGGGGTGACGTTGGGGAAACGCACCTCGTTCCTCTTCAACTCTCCGATGCTTCTGCTGCTTTCATCGTTGTCCAAGTCATCATCGTCCTCCTCCTCTTCCCCATCATCCTCTTCCTCTGGTTCATCGTCATCATCGTCCTCCTCATCATCATCATCCTCCTCTTCGTCCTCCTCTGCCGGTGAGCCGCCCCCGTAACCATATAAACTCAGCAACTCGTGAATGGGCATCTCGCCCTCCTGCGTGTGTCAATGAAAATCCAGTAGGTCTGGTCAGTTGGTAACCGGAAGCAACGCTGCGCTACGGTTTTGCAAGGGAACTCGGTGAAAACAAACCGCTGTCAAAATCAGTGTTTGACATTTCCTTTTAGTGTATAGCTAAGTTTTTTTTTTTATTCATGAAAATGCTGAAAAGTTTGAGAGCTTCACTAAGACTTCTGCTCAATGCTCTCTGGCTTGATGGGTTTTGGCAGCATTTTGTTTTCGTCGAGTTGTCAAGCCGCTTCTGGATTTTCCTTCACACCAACCACACCAATAAGCAACCCTCTCAAAGGCGAGCGGCTCATTTAATAGTAGATAAATAGTAGAAAAAATACAAAGTTTGTCAAATTCAGCGAATATACTGCTCGTGGTCCGCTAGCTATATGTGCGCTGAAAATATTAGCTGACACTACACAGTACTGGCCTCCTTAAATGGGAGCACAAACAAAATAGTCCAGACCACATCACACAACACTATCCCAGCCATGGCAATACATTGCCCATGTGTGGGGCGGAGCTTCTAAGGCCTTGTGTCCACATAGCGCTTTCTTTCTGAGGGTCCGCGTCTTTTTTAATTGTTCCCATGAGGATAGGGCGTATGCGGCCGCATGCACCCAGGGTCTTTTGTCACAACGCTCCGCCTTTATTGTGCAGTCGCTCAGAGTGCTTTTAGATGGCGTAGTGGAGGTTATACTGTCATTCAAGATATTGTGATAGAACAAAACCTGTGCGCAGTGCTTTTTAATGAAGCGCCCCCTAAACTGTCAGAAATAGACGCTATGTGGACACAGGGCCTAAGATAGCACCCTATGAAAATATCAACAATCTTTCTCCTGCATCGTTGAGTCCATCTTTAAACTAGTGGGGACATGAAAACAAAGCGAAACTCACGCGCGCGAGATCCTCGATCTCTGTGGCGTTGGTCTCGTCTGCTGCTTCCATCATTTCCTCCTCTTCTAAGGTGCGTTCGTCGTCAAAGTCGTGTACAAGCATGTCCGCAGAAGGGTCGAAATCATGGTCATCGGAACCCACTGAACCTCCTGCAAAACAAGTTCAAATAATAAAAGAAATAAAAAAGGAAAATTTATGCAAATATCATCCGTCAAAACAAATATATCTGGACTAAATGTTTAAATGAGCCCTCAGTTTGTGTCAGGGTGTTGCCTTTGTGGTTAAAAGCAGAGCTACACAAAGGTTTTGGTTTAAAACTCAGAATGCACCTACTCCTTCAAGGTGTGTTTCAAACATAAACAATGAGTATACATTTAAATTCCTGTTATATGAAAAAGGATTTGAATCAATACTAATCATAGTATCATGCTGAACATTTGTCTTACTATAATTTACAGCAATTATTTCAATCAAATGTAATTTGTAACAACAAACAAATAATAAAATCGGGTACCTGGGCTCGAACTCCCTAAGGGGGGCTGGAATAAAACAATGAGAATATATGAGATTTCCACTTTTCAATAAATGTGTACAAATGTAATATGTTAGTGTCAGGCGAGGATAACTCCGGGAAAATGTGGGAGTGTTGTTTGACAGGACCGAACAAATGAGATTCAATAAAAACATACACCAGATGCACATTAAAGCACAAAACACAGCTAGCGGGAGAACGATACAGTAAGATAACGCTCAGGTCAATTGTCCTCAACTAACAGGCTCGCACATTTAGCTAGCATTCACCTACAATTAGCTATGGGATAATCTTCCTAACTTACTTTACATTACAAGTTGTAAGCTAACCCTTCAGCATGTGTCCATGTATCTAGCCTACCGGTCGGTAAGTCTCTTACTGGTTCAACCGCCTTCAAAAACGTACAAGTGTTAAAATAACAAATGTTTATAGCCACGAAAGCGCGGTGTTCATACTGGGGAGTAATGCGAAGGGAACCGACGCTAGCGCTGACTCGGCTAGAGAAGCTAACGCTAGCTAAATCCGAAGTTTACAAAACAGGATATTGTAAATAAATACCAACTGCGTAATATCTGGAAATATAGCTATTTCATTCGTGATTTTGAATTTGAATTAAACCGCAAAGGAGCTCTCTACATTCGCTTGTAGCAAGTATGTATAAAATAAAAAAAAATATATATATATTTCTGTGAATATTTATTCCACTTTCCTACCTCCGCCATGTTTGCAATCCTTAAGGGTCACGCGGGGGGTCAGCGATAGTTCCCGGATCGGATGCCCCGCCCACAATTTCTTAAGCACTCAGGCATAAAGCGTGTTTGTGTTCTCACCTGTGCAGTATGGTTCTATTGTGCAAATCTGTTTTCAAAGAGATATACAAATAACTATTTTATGAATCATATAAAATGTATATGTCACATGGGCTTACTCTTCTTGGAACTGCCGATGTACTTAGCAAGTGACAAACATATTTATGTCGCTATCATGTGAAAGCCATATTCTTAATCTGTTTTATGAGGGGTAACTCATAAAAGCCATTAAGAAACACTTTGCTAAAAACCTTGGCAATAAACCCTATATAATTATGTTGCTTAAATAGGACATCCTCTCTTTAACATTTAGAAATAGGAGTTAATCACTTTTCAATTGTACAGATTCCCACACACAGCTCCCAAATGGACAGCAGGTCCATCTGCAAATGAATCATGATCATTACTAAAGTGCATGCACATCACTGTTTACAGGATATGGGTACTTCCTATATAGCACACACACAAAAGAAACACAGCAAAGGGGTTTGACGTGATCTTATATTTTGTATAAAAAGGCAGGTGTGACACAGTCCAGGTGTAGAGTGAATCAAACCGATCCACCTAACAGCCTAATATAGCCTATTAGCCATGAGGTCGATAGCGATCTCCCTGAAGCTACTGTGTGCTGTCCTGCTGTGTCTAGCGCAGGTCCGAGGCCAAGACAAGGGTCACGCCCTGAAGCTGTGCGGACGAGAGTTTCTGCGGGCGGTGGTTTACACCTGCGGTGGGTCCCGGTGGAGGAGACTCGCGGAGGAGGATCTGCCGTCGCAGGGTAAGTATATTTTCAATTGACGTTTTTTTTTATTTTCATCGGGAGGCTTTAAAGGTACAGTTCTCGATTGTGTTATTATGAAACACCCTCCACAGAGCGTGGTGGAGGAGGAGTAGAGGAGTGCGAAACACTCAGCAGTTTTAAACCAAAACAACGTTGTGTAACTCTGGTTTCCACACACACAGTGAGAATTCCAGACTTAGAACTACAGGCACCAATTATGTTTTTCCTATAAACTTGAATGTTAATAATAATACTGTAGACTGTCTAATTATTATATCTTTCTCGTGTCCCTTGCCAGAGAGCAGCAGAGAGCTGGTTCACTTCCGAACGAGGGATGCGGCTTCAGACGGGCACTGGCGGGACATAAACAAGGCGCTGGTCGCACTGTGCTGTCAACATGGCTGTCGCAAGAGTGACCTCTCTCTCATGTGCTAGAGGAAGCATTTGGGGAAAAAGTAGAACGGTTTACCAGGCTGACAGAAAAATACGCACCTGTTGGGAAAAACCACACATCCCTCTGATTATAATTGTGGCAATGACTTGTATTTGCTATTAACAATAAAATAACACAGCACTGAATATTTCTTAAACAGATTGTGTTTTATTTTTTTGCCAACTTACAAATGTTTAGGCAACTGACTGATATGCTGTAAAAGTGCAAATAGATAATGCATTGTGCTACAGGTTAGCTTTGAATATTATTTTTAAATGCAATTTATTTATTATTATAACATGTAGTCATAATCCTCCACTCACTCAAAGTAAACGGTGTAGACATTTGTTTAGGCAACTGACTGATATGCTGTAAAAGTGCAAATAGATAATGCATTGTGCTACAGGTTAGCTTTGAATATTATTTTTAAATGCAATTTATTTATTATTATAACATGTAGTCATAATCCTCCACTCACTCAAAGTAAACGGTGTAGACATTTGCCACAGCAAACAGAGAGCTGTTTTTGAAAGTGTGAGAGGCATAGTTGTCATTCGATGCATCCCAGAGACAGCGACTGACAATCCGCATGTTTTGATCATTTAGCTGTCCAATGTTGACCTGAACAATTATCTTGTATCTGGGAATCATCAGTTCCTTCACCCGGGCTTTAATCACCTGGGGAAAGACAAAATAACAAAATAGAAAACGCCAGGTTAAATAATAAATTTGTTCCTTTGCTACATGACATCTAGCCCTAACAGATGAATTGACAACATACTGTATGTTGCAGTAGTTAAGAGCATTATTTTGAAAGTTTAATTCTGTTTACCTCGCATATTGTTTTCGTCATCTGTCGACACAGATCTGCTTCATACTGTTCCTGCTGCAGATAACTGGTGAGGACATCCCGGAGTATTTCCGTGACCATCGCAACGGGGAAGCGCTTGCTAGGTACTGGTCAGGACAAAGGAAAGCCAGTTATTCATGAATCCCTCCTTGGTGTGTGTTGGTGAACTTCACTTTGAATAGCCTTACCAATCTGATATGTGTTCTCCATTTGGACACGACTGTTATCATCATGGTGTCCTGGATCATCCATGTAGGAAACAGTAGTAGAGCTAATACATAAAAAATGTAATAAAACAGTAGGTTAGTATTAGGCTGCTAAATTGTTTTAACTGGACATTGCTGGACATGCATTGCATGATATCTACTCACTCCCTGGTCCTGTCTTTGGCTCTTACGTCATGACTTCCCAGCGATGATCTTCTATATTCTATGGATGATACACTGCCTCTTTTCTTAAGAAGACGAGCTGCTTTCTCTTTTGCCAGAAGATCGGACATGACGAACTTTTACAGTGCGTCTGGAGAAAACCGAACACCAAAAACCAGCATGGCAATTCGTTATTTGCAATGCTATTTGCTATTTTGACCAATCTCACACGTAGCCTACATTTGTATAATTTGTATTTAATAATGTCATTATTCGCTGGAACAATCGACTATTTACACGTTATTATGCGTAGGCCTTTTTGATCTAGACAGGGAATATAGGCTGGAAGATGAGTCCATAAAGATTACCTCTCGCTAATAAAAATAATGCTTCTGGATCAGGGAAGATTAACGTCCGTATATGTATGCCTACTCCAGAAAACCACGTTTACCACTTTTCAGGATTCCATGAATAATTTGCCTACACTGCGCGTTCTGTTGTCATGGCAACCGTCAAAGATCAAGGGGAGGGATCTCCACTACTTTGTGTCCACCCACCCCATCCATGGTCTCCACCCTCGTGTCTACAAGCGTCCTAAAAAGAAACCAACCGCAATCTAGATGCTTTTCCTCTATTTTAATTACCGGCATGCTACTGCATAATTTCTCAAAGTCAAATCACTACAGACATTCAACATTCAATATTTGCCCTTCTTTATTACCAAGTAAAACAGGTATTACATTATATTGACCTTTCATATATTTACTTTAAAAATCTTTGGATGGGAAATTTACATGGCATGTTTGCATATTCTGTGTTATGCAGTGAAAGGAATACAGCCAAGATATTTCATAGAAAATATAATCTTACAGAAAACTTTTAGTAAACATAATTTAATACATAAGGCAACTGAAAAAATAACAAAAAAACAAAAACGATTTATTATTTCAAAGGCTTAAATAAAAATGTACAGCCCGGAATAAATTGTGAATTAAAACATAATATAACATAATATACAGTACGAGATGTCCAAACACACATTAAATGTAAAGCCCATGACATAAAGTCATCGAATGATGATGCCTCACATGAATGATTAAGGGCCATTGTATTAAAAGACTTAAACATGTGCAAGTCCAACAGAATAGCAGCTATATTATGATGTAATTTAAGGAATGCATGCCAAATTGCAATGCCAGTAACAACATGAAGGCAGACAATCTTATCTCCTAAAGCAATGATGATTTTGGTAACGCATAAATCACAAACACATGGAAATATTTGTGAAAACAGTTTTGGAAAAATGCTGATTTCATGCACAACCACGTGACGCTGAATAAACCAGGGACACAGGTCACCGTTGTTTTTTTGCTTTTGCTTTTTTGTTTGTTTCACAGAAATCCACATTAAAATAATAGTTGAAGATGAACAGTGATTTCAATGAGTTCAAGTAAACCAACGTAATGCATAATAAGGATTAAAATTAAATAAACAGTCACAGACGTATCCATTTTTTTGTTTTGTTTCGTATTTACATTTTTTTACATCGTTTTAAAATATTGCTATTAGAAAATGATAAAACACCTATTTACTCCACATGGTGGAAGAACAAGAAATTAAATTGACAAGAGGGAACTATTTGTAATTTGCATTTGTAATGAACTACACATTTCTCCTAACCTTGTGACGTCAATATTTTTACTCAGACAAAACCTCTGACGACCATAGATCAAGACATTAGCCACATTGTTAAACAATGCCGAAGGTAACACTAGAAATCTGTCCATCCATTCTGGCTTTGTTTACCCTTAAAATTATTGTTTCCAACATGATATGGGACATACAGTATCTGTACGAATCAAGTTGTTTGGAATGAGAAATGCAATCTGCTCATATCTACAGTAAATGCTGGCCAGATCAACACTAAGCATTTTCACCACAAAGTGGGCAAAATTATCTTTCTCACGCGATTAAATAAAAGTATACCTAACGGTCATTGCACATATATCAATTGTCAAACAACAGTATTTGTTGGCTCTATATGGGAACGCAATAGCAACCACATACTTTATATTGTGTATTTTCCAAAAATGTATCTACTTATTATTACTATTATAAATCTACTTCCATCATCTTGTACCTTGCAACTGTCCATAAAATCAAGGAAGGTCTGAAAATAAATAAGGCTGGATCACTTGATTAATCCACACTGATAAATGATTTAAGTTTTAGTGGTTACCTATAATATTTTCTTCAAAACAAATACCAGTTGCAGTGTGTGTGTGTGTTTGTGCGTGTGCGTGTGCGTGTGCGTGTGTGTGTGTGTGTG
>JAODUH010000009.1:834976-861148 GCA_027564835.1 Typhlichthys subterraneus | reverse complement strand
CCCCCCCCCCCCCCCCCCCCCCAATTAATGTTCAAACAAAATCTACGCCCTTGACTGGAATGGTTCAACACTGCCATCTGCTGATATTGCAATTCTGTGTGACGTAGTCAGCTCATCTGCCTTTATAAAATATATAAAAAATCTTATGTAGCCTATCTTTTCTGTTTGTGATGGTTTTTAAAGCCTTTTGGCCACGTTATTTAAATATGTAACGTAATACAGTGAGCTGCAGAGTCATTATCCCGTCCTTCATGAGTACAAATTGAAACAATGTGTTAAACATGTATTTTTTGTTTAGTACCTTGAGCTGACACTGAAAATACAGTTAAACATTCAGTGTAATAAAACACATTTTTATGGTCTCTGAACCCTAGTGTGGATTTGGAAGTATGCTTTGGATCATTGTCTTGCTGGAAGATCTATGTCCTGGCAAAAGCAGATGGATTTTGATCTAAAATCCTCCTGGTTGACAGAAAGGATTAGGTTTTTTTCTGCATGACACCAAACCAATCCCTAGTGTTTGATGAAAGCCTCTATTGTCTCTCTTCCGACCATCTGACAATGACATGTCAGTTCCATCAAGACCAGCCTCCAGATCCCTAATAAATAAATAACCCATAACTCCAAAGCATTAAGAAAAGTATTCACATCAAGCCTTGTCACACATTTACCCCTTTTTTCTTTTGAATACAAGGTGAGATGGTAGCTCCCATGGCTGTTTCAGGCCACAAGATGGCAATAGGGCAGCAGCTATCGATTATGATTTTGCAATTAGAATGTGAATATATATAGACAGATATATAACTTTATTTTTTGATAATTAGTAGTCAATAAATGTACCGATTTACATTTAAAATAGAATTTATAGGGTACTTTAAGTATTTAGGCTAGCTAACTATTTTGAGGCTTTGTTGCTGTGAAAAAAACGGTCCAATGTTGTGAACAGAGATGGTTCCCATCGATGGTTCAGGGCATAAGATGGCAGCTCCCATGGGTGGTTCAAGGCACAAGATGGCAGCTGCCATGCATGCTTAAGGACACAACTGATTATGACTGAAAGTTTTATGCTATTCATTTATTGGACTGTAATTAAATGGTTGACATTGTGTGTTTAAATGTTGTGTGTGGATGTTTTAAGCCGCCTTCTTGGCCTGGTCGTTTTTGTAAAAAAGATTTTAATCTCAATGAGTCTTTTACCTGGTTAAATAAAGGTGTATATATAAGATGGCAGCACCCATGCATGCTTAAGGGCACAAGATGGCAGCTCCCATTGTGGTGTTATGGCTGCCTTCTCCCCCTTCAGCTCTCTCCCTTGCAGGAGCTGAAGAACATGCAGAAAAATGTATTTAACGGCCAGTAGCACTGCCAATCTCAATAGCAATGATATTCGTTCATTCAACTGTTTCTGTAATTTAGAACAGGATGGATAAAGAAATCTAAACTAGAGCAGTAGCAATGTGGTGCAGTAGCGATTGTAAGCTAATACACTTTGTCAATTTCAGCGAATATCTCCTTATGGTTTGCTAGCTGTCGGTTCTGTGTGGGTGTGTAAATGGGAACACAAACAATATGGTGCAGACCACTCCACAAAACACTAACAGTCTTGCCAATGAGTGCCAAAGCTTCAGAGGGAGCACCCTATGGCATTGAAGAGGGGTGTTTTCAAATATCAACTCTTCCTCTAAGTTATTGTAGCTCCAACTTGTAAATACAGCTGCATGCAATGCACTAATTCTCGCAGTTGTGTCAATAAAATGTACGACCGTTTTGTCGCTATACTTCATAATAATGTAGGCCTGCGAGACGATGAGGCTTTAGTTTAGTAGCCTACTCATGCGAACGTCTAAACCCGCTGTGATCTTTAGATTCCACCACTAGATGGTGCACCAGTATTAACAAAAACCGATATGGTGTTTCCATCCGCAACTGCATGAATTCAGGGATCACTGTGCCGTTTTTGCGAGTAGGCTATAGGCGTTCATTATTTTCTTTCTTAACCACTAATATATGGCTATAGCTAGCGTTTTAACAATTTCTCCGATTTTGAAACGTCTAAAAGTTCGTGAACGTTAAAACACGAACTACGTTCGTGAACGTTAAAACACACCAACAATTGGTTGTGTGAAATCATTAGAGGTTATCACGACAACCGCCCTCAAGTAAACTGTGAATCAAGAGGTGGCAGTGTTACTCACCACGGAATTACTCAATTGTCTCTGGGCAGAAAAAGCTGAATCCAGAAATCTGGTGAGAAAAAAAAACCATATATATATATAATGATGTCATCCTTTAAAGGGATAGCTGTGCTATAAAATACAGGAACTTATATGTGGCCCTTTTATAGATGTGATGGGGACAGTGCGGGCACACAAACATGTCTATAGGCTACTAACAGAGGCCTTGAATTACTTAGGCTAGTTGGTAGAAAAATGATTTTAATGCGTAGACAGAAATATAAACAGCATCTTTCAATGTATAAAATGTATATGCTACATATAGGCGCGTGTGTATACAGTAGGCTGGGCTACATATGTTTAAAATGCAGAGGCTGCTTGTTTGCATATGACCTCAGCTCCAACGCCTTAGGCTAAACAAAAACACCATCCATTATGAGGGGCGGTTAACCAGCACTCTCCCAAATTACAGTGACTCCGTGTTCCTATTTTACTGATTTAGTGGTAGCGTGGTTCGTACCCATCTCGAGTTACTGGCGGTTCCAGCGAGGCCGACTCACGCAGGTTTATTCACTCCAGTCCCTCTTCAGGCCTGCCGTGTCATTATTCTAGGGCCTGAGCATTAAACAAACACTAGCCGAAATGCTAATAGGTGTCACTCGCAGGGTGGAGAATACAGGCATGGTGTATTGAAGCACCATTCATTTGGTCCACCGGGCATTTTTCAGTTAGCCTTTTGACATCTTACACTGTGTTGAACCATCTGGAATCGTTTGAACCCTAGCTGGCTGTGAATCCTAGCTGGCTTGAAATTTTTGTTCAACCCATGACACATTAACATCCATTTTACAAAAATCTGGAATGCATTAAAATAATAATAATAATAATAATAATAATTATTATTATTATTATTATTACTAACTCGAGGAATAGATCATAAATCAAACACAACAACAATTCAAATTTCAAACAAACAGTCGCGAATAGCTTATAGAATACACACCAAGATGTTGACCAGCTTCCTAGACATAATATAAGTTATTGAGAAACAATGAAGTCCACTAAGGCTGAAATAAAGAAAACTTCTTATCATACTGACTGAAGACAGCAGATTAGCCTATTTCATCCTGAAGATCAGCGATTGGTCATAAATTGAGGTAAAACTGATGAGGACCACAAGGTCAAAACGTTGTTTTCTATCATATTGTTTGCTTAACATGGTTAGAATCAAATAAACTGGTGAAGATAGTTCTGCTTTTTGTTTGGATCGGGTTAAAAAATCTTTCTTCAGAATTCCCTGACTCCACCTTTAAGTTATAATGAAATGATATGAGCCACTGCATCTGGGTATCTTCCAGAGATGGTTTTCACCGCAGTGACTCAGAGGTTCCCCTGAAAGAAACGCAGCCTTCCCTTGACATGTCCAGGACTAATATTTTCTTCTCCTGCCTCTTATCTCCACTTAAAGGTGGAGTCATGGCTTCTGGAGAAATATTGCTGATATATGAACTCAATCAAAACAAATACACCACTCCGTTCAATGCCATAGTGTGCTCCCTCAGCTCCACTGCACCACTTGTTATTGTTCCCATTACAGAAACAAGGCAGTGTAGAAACACCAGATTTTCTCTCCAGCATGCACGCAGAACAGAGAACGGGCAGCGATAGCTGACCATCTCAGACGCCCCCTCTAAAGCCGGGTCGGATCAGTAGACCTGCACCGTGCGATGGTGACTGGCAGCTGTGCAGGAGAAAAAGTAACAAGCTGGTTAGAGAGCTGACCCCGTTCCTGACCTGTAGTGCCATCTTCTGTCTCTTGCCCCCCCACCCCCCACCCCCCACCCAAAGTTTTTCCAGTGCCGTGTGCTCTACTTTCATCCCCCTCAGCTCCACCGAGAACATCTGCACCTCGTGTAAACCTGACCCCCACCCTTTACAGGCCGAGTTAAAGCCCCTTATGGCATATATCACAAAGTGCACATTTCCTTAGTTAGTTGAGTTAGTTAGCTAGATAGTGTAAGATATAGTGTTTTTACATATTCGTGTAGTGTATTATATCCAGAATATTTAAACAGAATTGTTCTCAATTATAATTACAGCATTTGTATTTGCAGCTTTTATCCACCGTGGTGTCCAGAACAAATGGCATTTGTCAATAGGCATACCGGTCATCATAAACATATATGTTCGAATAATTACCTCAGCAGTCCTTTCCTCGGTTAAGAGGAACTACTTTGGACAAAGTACAACCTCACACACACACATACACACACACATACGTGTGTGAATGGTACACAAATACATATTTTTACCACATACACACACACACACACGCACACACACACACGCACACACACACCCTGTGAAAGAAGAAGAAATGTTAGTCAACACTGAAATACCGGCTTTTAAGGGAAACATTATCGAGCAGTTCGTCTTCCCTGAAGTGTGGCTGTGACGATTCTTCCAACCCCCCCCCCACCCCCCCACCCCCCCCCCCACCCCAACCACACTTAAGGGATTTTCCTTCCCACTGTCTCCCGCTGGAATACTATATCCGGATCGTGTCGTTCATTTGCTTGGTTTTCGAGACGCGCCAGGGGAATGAGAGGCCATGGAAAAGTGAGTGTGGCGTTGCGGCACGGTGGTGAGGACAGAGGGAAGGTTGGGAGGGCGAGAGAGAGGGGGGGAGGGAGAGAGAGAGAGAAAAAAAGATGAGAGAGAAAGAGAAAGGGGAGAGAGAGAGAGAAAGAGAAAATAGGAAAAGGGAGGCGGAATGAGAGGGATGGAGCAAGAGAGCTGGTACAGACAAGCCCGAGCGAGACTCCTTGCCGAAAATAGCCTGAGCAACCATCCTTGTGGGCACCGTAAATGTGATCGTGATGGATGTAACCATGCCGTAAGGGTTAGACACGCAACATAAACTCTCTCCGTAAGCACATGACGAGGCCCGAGGATTCCTTTTGTCACAACAACTGTTGTGTTGTAGCTGCCTGCTCGAGCCGCTCGACCGCTGGGCCAGCCTGTAACTGCTTTGTGTTTTTGTCTTGTCGTCCATCTCGCACAGCCCCGTGGAACATCCCGTTACGCTGTGCGCTGCTGCAGAGCTCGGCACGCACTTACAGCTGACGCGCAGGCCGTTTGTGGCCTGCTTGCCCTGTGACATTTCCACTAGTGTTGACAAAGACTTATCCTCATGGACGGGCGTAATCGTCCTAGAAGGGTGGTCATATAGGCTTAACAGGCCTTTAACCTTTCAGTATATAGCTACCTTGAAGCGCATTCTCATTCGATGACTAAGCAGGATTGAATCCGTTGCCCAGTCATCTTTATCCTGACTCCAGGGGGTCAATTCATCAGGCGGACAGAGCGACACGATTCGATTAGGTAGATTTAAAGGGACACTTCTCGATTCGTGTGAAGCTCTGCCCTGCTCTCTACTCCTCCCTCCACAGCACCCTATAGGCGCAAAGTTCTCGGCCCTTATCGCTGCAAAACTACATTTCAATAAAGTAAAACATTTCTTGTTTCTGGAATAGTAAAGTAAATTGATCTTGTCAAGCACTTTGCTTTAGGAAAGAAACTTCATGGAAAACATCTAGCTTTGTCTTAGTCAAATGCTCAAATACTGAGCTAACCGGAAGGTCAAGGGTTCGAGCCCCTGGGTTGGCTTACCTGTAAATATCCAACCCCTATCTGCTTATTATAATTGTACTCTGTATTCTACGTAGCTTTGAATAAAAGCATCTTCTAAATTACATAATTATTGTAAGATAATTATTAATCTTAGATAAAGATATACATTCTTAAACTCAGCTCAATCAAGAGACCAAAATACTGAGTTTAAGTAAGTCTATATTTAGATATAATATATAATAATAAGATAAGATATAATAATTATACGATTTGGCTTCTTTAGGGCTGACTGTCCAGTGTTCAGTTGTGTTTTGAACATAAATATTGAGGTGGGTAACATATTTGCGGGTCTAAGGGCATTGTAACGCGTGGTTCTTCTGTCAAGACCTTCATAAACCCAAAACAAAGCTCTCTTTACGCTTGATGACGATACATCATGAGTTGTCATGCTGCTTGCACTCTGAAGGTCCACAGGCAGCCAGATATTTGATGATATGATAATCTGTAATAGTATCTCACAGTGACACTGGCAAGTCACACCTCACAGAGCAGTGCAGTGGAAATGTACAACCTAACGTAATCAGTATTTTGGAACATCTTGTATTAGCTCAAGCGGTAATGATAATAATGGAATTAAATATGTGCTGTGCAGGGAGTTTTAATAATATAATTCATGCAATGTTTAGCATAGGTGCTTTTGGCTGTCTTTATAAACATATATTGACATAACCACTCAGCCGGAGCATTTGATTTTCCAGCGATTTTGAAAGGGGGTCTCCTGAATTACTTGCAGTGGAGAGATCTCGCAAGATCAGGGTGGTCTCATCAGATTAAGAGCGCAGTCATGCCCCCTGTTATGACAAAACATTCTCTTACATGGAGTAACAGATTCAATGGATTATCCATTCAATCTGTTTCTCCATGTAAGAGAATGTTTTGTTCTACTGCCAATATTTTCTAAACGAGTTGAACAATTTAGACTAGGATGTAAGAAATACAAACAGCAAAATGCTGACATTTGGCCTCGCTGATGACGGACATGCACGAATTACACAGACACCAAATTATAAATACACATTGGCTATATTAACATGACTGTATAATATATAAACTGTCATCATGACATGGTCCCTGGTTTTAAATAACAAACTAATTTGAGCTCACATATTCTTATCAAACAAGTTCCAGAAGTAGTCTAAATGTTTTACCATAACCTAGGACCAATATGGGTTTAGGTCAAATTAAAGCTACAGTAGGCAGGAATTGTTGCTCATAAAGCACACAGTCAAAAGCCCACCTCATCTCCTGTGCTCACTCCATTTGGAACATGTTGCCAACTTGCCATCAACAAACGTCCAGCTGTGTGTGTGTGCGTGTGTGTGTGTGTGTGCGCGCATGTGCGTGTGTTAGCATGTGTGTGCGTGCATTCCTGTGACTGACAGGCAAGGTAGGGTTTCAGGACCAACCGGGAAAAGAGGTCCTGGTTGATCAGAATCACGGTGAAAAATCGACTCATGCTGCCTTCACACAGAACACGGCAGACGGCATATCATCATAGCGGACGAGAGCAGGATGGCAAAATCAGTTGTGGCCTGCAAAAAAACGCAGACGCCGCGACGTCAGTTACAACCGGATGTTCGTAGCTCCCTCACACGCGGAGAACACATCGACAAGGAGAAGGTAATACTTTTGGTGCAGCAACACTAGAATACTAGATAAAATACAAAATATAATTACATACAACAGTTGCTACTAAATAATGGTGTTCAATATATTTGTATTAAATTATTTGTAAACAATGCAACATCGCCATAGCAACTGCCATTCCGTTGAACTTTTATGCCGTGCCGTCCAGAAAGTGTTTGCCGTCTACCGGTTAGCCATCTGTTGTGTTCCATGTGAATGCAGCATAAAAGGCAGTTAGTCATTTTCGAGAACGCTTGCTAACAATATCCCTCCGCACGTCCGCGGCGACACTCCACACATCGAAACACATTGTGAAGCAACGCGTAGTGCTCCGGCTTTGTTTATGTTCCTATTAACGGAGTCAGGGCTGCGTAGAAATATAAAACAACACGCAGAGAAGGGTAAGCTAGCGAAATTCAAGGAGATATATTGGTGAATTTGACTAAATGTGTAATTGCATAAAATAAAATGTGTAAAATGAGTAATAGCTGACTACCATTAATACAGAGGCAGGGACACTCGGCTCAACAAGAGCAAATATTCGCACAGAGCATTTCACTGATGGCTGATGGATACATGTCTAACAAATTACACTAAATGTACTGTAGCTCTAAAGTCTTGCCTACAGCACCTTTTAATGGGTTTATTTCCCTTCCAGGAATGTGTCATTCAAACCGGCGACCTTAATCACCCAACATCCTAACTCCTGACGTAGGACGTGAGTCAATGTGTTCAAGGCCGCCACATTTCACAGGTCACCAATACGGCTATTGTTTGTACTGGGTACTTTAACTGCTATCCGCTTCTTTTCTGCTTCTTTGTTTTGGCTTCTCCCTGCTCCGATTATAACACGCCGAAATAACTTCCCCTAAGACCTATATAAGCAAATACCTCTCAAAGCATTTCACGTGTCTCGTGTGCGTGTCTGGATGGGGTTTGTGCGGTTGGGTGGGGTAGCTTGCGTGCCATTTATTTTGTCGATCAAAATGTCGATCTGCTTTCTGCCAGGTGATTCCATCTGCGCTTCCTAAATGCACTGGGCTTGGTTGTCCATATGGCTGGCAGTCGAGAGCTCTAAATAAACACACACACTCACCCACCCCCCAACACCACACCCGCCTGGCTCTGGAGGTCTTTCGCTCATTTTGTACCTCCCACTGAGGGGATATTAAAAAGCTAAACAAAGCCAAATCTCTCTTTTTAAATGTTATTTCCGTGCAAGCCTCACTTCATAACACCAACGTAGTTATGCTTACCAGCTGAAAGCATAGCTTTTGTTACGAGTGAGGACTTTGTACTAAGTACTTTGCTGAACACTTGCATGCACGCACACCCACACACGCAAACACACACACATACACACGCACGCACACACACACACACACACACACACACACACACGCGCGCATTCCTCCCATCCAATCCTATTTAAGGAGGGAAAAAAAATAGGTTTTTATTTTTTTATTTTTACATTCACGTCTCAATCCAAAAGCTGCCTCGGGCTCTCCTAAACTAGATCCAAAATGTGTGTGAGTGAATACACCGTGTCCTGGAACACTAGGGGTGGAGCGAGCCTAGCCTACAGACATGCACAGTCCTCTGGACGAGCTTGGCACCCCCTGTGCCACGCAGCGACTGCCGGGCTAAAACTCACGTTGCGTGCTAACGCTCGCTCCCTCCCCCCGCCAACCCCCCCGCTAGCCCGCTCTGCAATTATATACTGTGTGCTCCCACCCAAACATGGCAAGAATAGGCCTTCTCAGTCAACAGACAAACCAAGCCATTCTGTCCTCCAACCATGACATCATGACCATTTGACTTGAGCATGAAATTCAAGCTTAAGTTAACTGTCGAGAAAAGGGGGATGGCTTGTACTGTGGGGTGTCGGTCACAGCCACACCGAAGTGAAACGGCGTGAACCAGAGCCATGCGCACCAAGTCTTATGACATCTTGTGCTGTGGAAGGTGAAATCGAGGCACACTGTGAGAGGCTTAAGACTGCAGAGGGCCGTGTATCCGCATTAGGAGCCGTAAGGAACAGGAAAGGGGAATGCATATAATCTAACCCCTTTTTACACCAAGTGCCGGTTCACATTTGGCTCAACTTGCGAACCTTCTCAGAACCGGTTTGCCTTTCCATGGGCGTTACGTCTCCTCTTTCCCAGACACATCAACAATGGCGGAATACATCGCATTGCAAGTGCTGCGAGCCTACGTTGGCATTAAAACACGACTAGTATTTATAGGCTGTACCGCTCTTCGCAAAAAGCCGGTTCTCTTGCTGTCGTAACGCAAAGAAGCGACCGAAGCAACTCTCAAACTGCCTTGGTGGAAAAGGGTAGTGTGAGAGACTAAAGACTAGTGCTTGCGTTCGTGTGTGAGGAACATTGCCTATAGAACCTTCATTCTTCCACAGGTGGGGTGAGTTCAAAGGGCATCTATTACATTGTTGCTCCTCTCCTCTCCTCACCTCACCTCTCCTCACCTCTCCTCACCTCTCCTCACCTCACCTCACCTCTCCTCACCTCACCTCACCTCTCCTCACCTCTCCTCTCCTCATCTCTCCTCTCCTCTCCTCACCTCTCTTCTCCTCTCCTCTCCTCACCTCTCCTCTCCTCACCTCTCCTCTCCTCTCCTCTCTTCTCTTCTCCTCTCCTCTCCTCACCTCTCCTCTCCTCTCTTCTCTTCTCTTCTCTTCTCTTCTCAGGCACACTCA
This sequence comes from Typhlichthys subterraneus, assembly GCA_027564835.1. Lineage (NCBI taxonomy): Eukaryota > Metazoa > Chordata > Actinopteri > Percopsiformes > Amblyopsidae > Typhlichthys > Typhlichthys subterraneus. The sequence continues at coordinate 850,939 of JAODUH010000009.1, read as the reverse complement.
ACCTCGCAAAGAGGGGGAAGGAAGGAGGGGAGGGGGAAGGAGCCAAGACCTGCCTTACACACGCACACACACACGCAGGTCTCAGCTTTCCTGGCCCTAATGTGAATCACCCCCACACAGAGCTGCTCAGCTCCACGAGGACCAAAGCATCACAGGGCAGCTGTCAGGACCGGAGCATGTGAGATGTCAGCGCAGGGAGGTGGTGGCTGGGGGAAGGGGGAAGGGGTCAAAGGTGAAGGTCACAACATTAGCAGGAGGGGAATAAATCCTGCAGCGCCGGCGACAATAGCCGCCATCCCCGCTGACAATGGTGCCATTGTGGGTCTGGAGCTGTGCCTAATAGAGTTATAGTGTTGATGTGATGGCTGTGTTGCAGAGAGAGTGCAGTATTCTTTTAAATACAGGGGAGGGGGCTTCCAAGGAATTGTGGGGGAAAAAGAGATTGTGCCCTGCATGAGAGCATGGGATTGTATGTGTGTGTGTGTGTGTGTGTGTGTGTGTGTGTGTATGTGTGTGTGTGCGCGCATGTGCGTGAAGTTAATAGCTTAACTTAGCCACTCACTCCTTGCTCGGCGACACACATGACTCATCTCCCTAAACACTCATAGGCGATATGTTGCGGAAAATCAGCTGATTCAGACGTGTAGATAGTTTCAACTTAAATACACTGTTTGTGTGACCGACTGTATTCTGCAAACTGGAATTAGCAAGCCAGATTGCTTTCCTGGCCAGAGCCGGATTGATCTTAGACACATTTATGAGATCTATGCTGCATTGCTTGAGAGTAAACATTTATTAAAGGAGAGGTTTACTTTCTTCAACCTTGTTACATTTTAATGTCATGTTGTTTATAATAGCTTTAGTATTGCAAGTCAATGGGCAACTTTAATTTTTCAAGGGGAAAAATGGCTTAGAGATGGCAAACGCGTAGTATACAGTAGTGTAGTGTAAAGGTGGAGTCAGCAATTGTAAGCTAATACAGTTTTATCAAATTCAGCAAATATCTCCGCACCGTCAGCTATACAGTAGCTGCCCATTCCGTGTGCGTGCTGAATGAATAATCTGGTGTTTCCACACAGCCCTGGCTCTGTAAATAGGAACACAAACAACGTGGTGCAGACCGCACCACACAACAATATCCAAGCTGTGGCAATGCATGTCCAATGTGGGGGGGGCAGAGCTTCTGAAGAAGAGAGAGGTGTTTCTGTATTCATGTTCAGATATCAACACTCCTTCTCCAGAATACTTGACCTTATAATAGTTGTAAACATGCTTTTCTATCTTGTTTTATTCATACATCTGGACCATAAGCAGGAGGTAACATATAGTTAAGGCTAGCAATCTGCTAACAAACTAATTTTGAGCCTATTTTTTTTCTCCTCCTTCTAGTTTTTCTTTTCATGAAGCATAAAACAAACCAACATGTTAACAATGTCAGGGTTGACTAAAGTAAACATATCCTTTACCGGATATTTTCTGCCTGAGCATTTATATCCTTTAGCTATTTTATGGTCTACTTGGGCAGGGACGAGAAAGGGCTTGTTGCGAAACAGCGGCGTTTGACCACGCTCACGTAGTCCCCGACATAGCTCAGGCACTCGGCCAGTCACATAGAGGTCCTTCAGTTGTCACCACAGTCGGTGATATTAGACGTTGGCCGCGCGGGGTGACAAGGAACGGCAGCTTTGCATTACCTCCGAGTGCTAAAGAAAGACGGGTGTTAGTTTGTGAAAGACGGACGACTAGACCAAGCCAGCTAATTGCAAAAGGTGAAGGTGAAACCGGAGAGTATGAATAAAACATCGTGTCACGTATGCTGATGTCTGCGGCCGCGCTCGGTTCCAACGGGACATTCCCTTCTCCAAACATCGTTTTTCTGAAAAATTATCTTTTCCTTTCTGGCTTCTCTGTGACCTCCTTTTAGAAGAACAAGTATGTTTCCCAGGGTTCAGCTATTTGAGGCTCATAGTTTTGGTCATCTGAGGTATTTTGCTCCAGCTCGCCCCGTACAGGCAGTGGCCCCCGCTCACATTTCCACAATGGCTGGGTCCTGGGGGCCAGACAGTGCAGCTACCCTGTCCCCGTGTATCCACAGCTGAGTTGCCTGCGGTGGGACTGCTGGCATGCTTTGTACGCTGGTTCTGGCTGCCTGTCAGGGAAACCCCACAGTCTCTCCATGGCGAATGTTGAACGCCCTGCCAAGACCATGATGCATCTGTTCAAGCGCCGTAAATAGCGCTAACGCACTAGCAGTGCAGCGGGTTAGAGACCATGACACAGATACTGTTGTTAAACTGAACTAATCCCTGACAAAGTTTCTTTGTGTTGCTTGTTTGGGTGAGTTTCTCACGGACAAACAACACAGTTAAAAACACAAATAATAATGTAATAATAATGTAAACACAACAGATAAGTAGCCTACTGTATTGTTTTCTTTGACGGTTAGAAAAACATATCTCAAGAACATCAGTTTATTTCCCATTTATCTGAATCCACACAAAGATATTATTTATTTTGGTTTTAAAATGTCAACGCTTCTCTTAGCTACAAAATCACTGTGGAAAATGCACAATAATGTTGTACAGTACACTAATAATATACACAATATTGCATTGAAATATTTACTGTAATGTTGCTCTAACTGAATATTTGCACTTAATCCCTCAGAACAGGTGTTTGGGTGGTTAACAAATTTGAAATTAAATAATATTAATTTTGACATTATCTTTAGTTAAAGGTAGAGTCAGTCATTCTGGAGAACGCTTGTTGATACTCAAACTCGATCAAAACAAAAACACCTCCCCCTTCAGTGCCATAGGGTGCTCCCTCAGATGCTCCGCCCCCCACATTGGACATGCATTGCAAAGTCTAGGATAGTGTTGTGTGGTGCGGTCTGCACCGCTTTGTTTCCCCATTTTACAGTCTGCTTGAGAAGAGATATTCCTTGAATTTGACAATAAGTGAATTAGCTCTCGATCGCTGACTACACCTTTAACTAAGGTGAGCATGTGTCCAATCATTCTAAAACACGTGCTTTGCTTGTTGCTCACTGCTCAGTGCAGAGTTAAGCTGTGTTACGGTGTGTGCACATCAGATCCCTGTAGCGAGGCTGCTAGCATGACCGTAGCATCGGCCTGTCCTCTAAATCCCCAGATTAGTCTTCGCTGATCAAATCAGGACCGCCTAGATAAGGGGTGGGCAATCCTGGTCCTGGAGGGCCGGTGCCCTGCATGTTTTAGGTGTCTTCCTGCTCCAACACACCTGATTCAAATGAATGGGTCGTTGGAAGTGCTAATGGACCCATTCATTTGAATCAGGTGTGTTGGAGAAAGAGATATCTAAAACATGCAGGGCACCGGCTCTCCAGGACCAGGATTGCCCACCCCTGGCCTAGATTTTGCCAGGGCAACATGGTGGCCCAGTGGATTGCAGATAGTGGATGTTCTCCCCGTGTCTGCGTGGGTTTCCTCCAGGTGCTCCAGTTTCCCCCACTATCTAAAAACATGTTGGGTTCACCCTCCAGCCAGTGCCATCTGACCAGTGTCACTAGCCTCTATCTGGAGTTGGTCCCCGGGCGCTGCACAGAGGCTAAAAGCACGCTGTCAAAGGTTTAGCAGGTCGACGCTCTCGAGCTTTGTCCGTTACCCACACAAATGTAACGCACACACGCACGCACACACGCACGCACACACACACACACCACACCAACACGTGGATCAAATACTTTGACTTATCATAGAGGCAACATATTTCATCCCATAATAGGCAAAGCTAAGAGCCCTGGCCACATGCCAGTGGTTGCCGCGCCTGTCTGACCCCCGCAATATGTGCACATGCACGCACGCGCGCGCGCGCGCACACACACACACACACACACAAGCAGCAAGACTGTTGTGTTGGCAAAGGGCGTTGGTGTAGTAGCGGACACTGTTGCAGGCAGAGGTCAAACCAGAGGTCAAGAAGGGGCTCATTCTGCCCAGCCCTGTCACCCTGGGGGTGGGGTGGGGGGAATGAGCAGAGACATGCTCCACTGACATGCCCTGACAAGTTCCAAGGCTTCCAAGAGGAGGAACGTGCATTAACGGCATGCACACACACACACACACACACACACCAACACATGGCACAGCAGCCTGTACGCAGACATCCAAGAATGCAACCGCACACATACACACACACACGTGTGTTTGCGCAGGCACGCACACGCATATGCACACACATAGCACACGCACGCACAGCAAACACATATATGCACGCACACACATATGCACACACAGCAAACACACACATATACACGCACACGCAGCGCGCACACACACATTCACATATGCACACACACATGCGCAAACACACACCCATGCTGGCAGGCACATACATACAAACATACACACGCACACACATTCACAATAGTTTATAGTTTACCAAACATTAACAAATTGTGTGTGTGTGTCAGAGAGAGAGAGAGAGAGAGAGAGAGAGAGAGAGAGCGTGTCCATGGTTCTATCAATCGAGTGTCTTGATATATTAAACTTCATCAAGAGTAGTATTGTAGAGTCACACTCAGGGACTGGACACAGGAAAAGACAGGCTCACCAATGGGTTAAAAAAGGAACGCTGACCCCTAATTCTCTGTCCGTAAAGGTCGAAATATGACCAGCCATAAATGCACAGACGCCAACAGAGAGTCCTCTAACAATGCAGGCCTGGTTTCACTTCCCTACAGTGAGTGGACGAGGACCTCGTTGTTTAAAGTAAAGCACAATGTGTTTCTGTGTCTGGGTCAGGAATCAACAAGATGTGAATTCATTCACAAGGAAGTTTTAATGCTCGCATATAGGACAGCGATATAGTGCAACAGCATGACACCACATAATGGCTCTGACAGTAATGTGAATAGTCCTTACATTATTCTGTCAAATTCCTTGTCAGGTTAATGGCCAGTGTATTACACGATGGTGCATACTGTATTACCTACAGTGCCTTCTACAGGATGATGTCATAACTGTGGCAGTTGCCGCTGAACATGTTTGACAAGCTCAACAAGAACATGCGACACGCTTGACAAAAAGAGGCTTGATGTCATATTTCAGACTTGATCTGAAGAAAGATAGTAACTATGGTTACTTCATTGCGCCATACTGTTACCATACCACAGAACATTATAGACTATATCATGGTAATAAGAATGTTATAAAACATATAAATAGTAGCCTAATACAACGACTGCTGTTAAAAGCTTCATTAGGCGTTCTTTTCCTTTTGCTTTTCATTCATGCAATGTCGAGAAAATTCCAGCAGCTACAGCGCGTTTGAGCAGAGATGAATGAAAAGATGTGGAATGTACCATTATTACTTGGTAGGCTTAAAGGGGGTGAACTGAATGCAAATAAAAAAAGGGCGATAAACTGACGTGCCAAAATCATTTAGTCAAAACGTCCCCCCCCCTTGTAGCAGTCACGTATTGGTTCGTTCCAAGATGATGTTTCAGGCAGCCCTTTAAAGTCTGTCCACTTCCGAGATGAAGTAAAGTAGAGCAGCGCAGCCCGGCCGTGCGAGAAGAAACGGCATGGAATGGCGACCCAGTTCGACGTAAAGTAGTCTATACGGTATATAAAGAATACGATCGGAGAATGATTTCTGGATACGCTGACCTTTTTTATTAGCCACGTTATATGGTCGATGGTGGCGTCTTCGTCTCTAGTGGACATAGGTCGATTTGACGCAAAAGAAAGTTGAATTTTTTTCCTGCACTGAACCGTAAAAACAAACTGGAATAGGCTACCCATTTTTCAACGGAATGGTTAATTTTCTCGGAGGTTTATTCTACATCGAAATGGATCAAGCACCCCCAGGTTGGTAAAGGCAGCCATTGTCTGATCTGCAGAAGGACAAACGTTTTATTTGCTCAAACAGTTTTGTCATCATTAGGCTATACAATAGTGTTATTAAATATAGTGTATAGTTGTGTACAAATGTACAGGTGTATGTAATAACCGGGTACTTATCGCTGCCTTTCCTAATGCCATTGCCCAGGCATGCATAGCGCAATTCACTTGCCAATTACGTAATACCCCTTCCGCGGACCAGGCGCAATGGGCTCGTTTCTTTCTTTGTCCCGCGACATCTTACAACTTGCACCAAATTCTATGGCGTTTCTCTGTTCATGCGAGCCACAACTACTATTTTATGACAATTTGCAGGTGTTTTTTTGGGTTGTTGTTGTTGTGGGTTGCGTTGTTGAAGCTGCATTGGTAATGCCGCATGAAACGACCGCTTTGTTCTTCGCTGCAGCCGACCGTGGTTAATTCTTGTGCGCTTTTAAAGTAGGCTACGCAACCAGACCATGGCGTCGTCTCATGACTTATTCTGACTTTTACAATCGCCGCGTTAACATATCAAACTGACTACTTGAGTAAAGGATTTTATTTATTGTATCATATTTCTGTACAAAAAAGAAAAAAAAGGCAGGTCATATTTTATGTGTTCGAGTGAATTAACATGATATGCTCCAGGAGGGCTGTCATTTTTTTATTATCTCAGAAAGGTTAGGTGCTGTTTCGCTGCTTTCATGGTGACTTTTAATGTAACATATAGACTACATGTGGGTTTTGGCATCGAGTAGATTTTTTTGGGCAGTACGCGAGAAGGTTAAGTGAGTAGATGGAATTTTGCTGAGTTTAGGTGTCCCGTGTTTGGGTTGGTGCTATTGCACCTGTGTTTTGTTTATTTTAAGGGTTAGAAAAATGTAGAGCGGATGGAGGGAGAAAGCCACATTTATGCTCCAAGGGTGCTCTTGTGTGCGTATAACTACCTCATGAAAGGAACTTTTGTCCTGCAGTGAAACATATCGCCCTTCACCTCCTCTTGATGCGGTTTGTCCTCCTTTTTTCATTTTTGTAAATCGCGTAGCTATACGCCTATACGCCGTTTGGGGAGGGTTATTGCTTTTTCTACTTTAAAGGAAAACTAAACTACTTGGACCTTGGAGTGTGGGCCCGCAGAAAGAACCCAGAGCGTTTTATTGTAATTTCGTTTTTAGTAAAAAAAAAAGAGGAAAAAAAAAAAGAAAATAGACCAATCCAGAGGTAGTAGGCTATGTAATGACAAGATAATTGTCTTCATATATAAATGAAATGCAATTACAGTTGGCCAATGTCCAAAAGGTAAATAATTGCCCTAGCCATTACACTTGCTTCTTATACAGTCCTACATGTTACACTTAACTCCCACAACATGTATCAGTTGGAGATATGCCCAGACTTGTCTGGAGGCTTTTTTTTTTGACAGGCCTAGCTGTAGAGCAACACACGCACACACACATACACACACGCACACACACACACACAAATGGGCACAGTTTTGTGTGTGCGAACAAAGGGGTTCAAGTTTGCGGTCCCTATAGCATACCTTGCACAAGCGCAAAAGGATCGACGCAGTTTTGTTTTGCTGAATGAAACACTAGCCTCGGAAACCTGTTGCTCTAAACTTTACCATTTCTCTCTGTTTCCCTCGACGACGCTCAGCTCTCCCTCCCAGATCGTCAAAGGAAGAGTCTTCCGCCATGAACAACAACTGCCCCGCTCCTCCTACGTATTCGCTGCAGGACGCGGAGTGGTACTGGGGAGACATCACCAGGTAATGTGTCCGGTCCTACCAGTCCCGTTTATATTTTATCACGTGATGAATTACTATCCAATCAGTCAATTAATTTGATCAATCACGACTTTATAATTGTTGTTTGCCTGTTATTTTATTTACTGTTACACAATCAAACATTTATTACAGGCTCAGGGTTCAATCAAAGACAATACAACAGAGTAGGCCTACATATAATATATATAAAAATACATACATTATATATGTAATAGTGAAAAACTATAAAAAAGGTTAATAATATTATAGATGATAATTGCATTACTATGGGTGTTCTTTTTGAATTCCTACAAAATGTATCCAACTATGCCCACAGGGATGAAGTCAACGAGAAGCTCCGTGACTCGGCGGACGGCTCTTTCCTGGTTCGAGACGCCTCCACCAAGATGCAGGGAGACTTCACACTGACGCTGAGGTAAACCAAAGCCCTTAGGCAAGTCTCGCCACTCGCAGCCATCTTTGAAACGCCCAGGGCAGTTATTTAGGAAGACTGTATAGGCAGGTGGCTTACGTCAATGCAACCACACGATTGGTTAATGCTTAGCAGTTATAAAGCAGACGATTAGCTCTTTTGGATTATGTTATGTGTTATAATTTGGAGATTTTCCTCCAACTGCCATTATTTCTGCTTCAGAATTCTCCCATAGATCTCCATTCAAAATTCTCTAAGTGGCATGTCTCCTTTATATAGTCAGTGCATTTACATGGACGTGAGTATCCCGATTATGAGGTTTATCCCAGTTTTGATCATATTCGGGATATGGTGTTTACATGACCACAGAGAAAACAGGTTACTCATATCCCCGTATACATGATATATATCCCGGTTACTAAATAGCGTAACACAGGTATACATTTACAAAACTACGCAATTATTTAAACTGCAATTTCTGTAGTTGCGTTAAGCCATATTATCTTCAATGTAAATAATACTGATAATGATAGACCACATATTATCGCATTCAGCGGGGGACGAGAGCAGTAGAGAATAGTACAGTAAAAATGTGTTCTTCAGTTTGACAAGTGTCAGGCGACAAGCTGTCAAACGTAATACATGATTTTATGAACGAAAAACAAAACTGTTTCATCATCACTCGTTGCCACCATTGTTTGTTTCTGATACGTCCCTATGGTTATGTCCGCTGGCTGAAGCGGCGCCTGCGCAGTTAGTTCTATCATAACCAGGATACTCAGGTCCACGTAAACGCACTGTAAATAGTGTTTCTGGGTAAACTAAATGTTTGTGAAATGTTTTCCAATTGCTTTGTTTGCCGTAAACGTTTGCCAACACAAGCAAACAGTCTGAAGCTGGACAAACTATTTAAATCGAATGATTTTTGGAACGCTTACACAAATCTTTCAAATGTCGTGTTCAAAGTAAACAAGTTTGCCACAAGTTCGCCTGAGTATGCTACAGGTTGACTATCAGTCTGGAAACCTCTCAAATAAAACGCGTTCGTCACTACTTTCAATCAAACCTCCTTACGTACGATTGGACTTCCTTCTTGACTTTCACCTCACCTAATCAGAATGTTTAATATCAACCGGAGGGCCAGTGGATTCGGAAACATATACTGTATGTCATACTCAGTAGTTGCCATCATAGGGAAAATCTTCAGCGTATCTCTGATTGGCCCAATGAGTGGATACTCGTGGTTAAATGAAATTAGAGCTCGCCAGGCTAGGTCCGACGTGGGTGCTAAGACAAACGGTGAAAGGCGCACGTCTCGATGCCATGCTCTTATTTGGCCACGTGCCGTTTTGCTTCCTCAGGAAAGACGGACACAACAAGTTGATCAAGATCTACCACCGAGACGGGAAGTACGGCTTCTCAGACCCCCTGACCTTTGACTCAGTGGTGGAGCTAATTTGGCACTACCAGCAACACCCGCTGGTGGAGTACAACGCCACTCTGGACCTGATGCTCACACACCCGGTGTCCCGCTTCCAGCAGGTTAGCAACCGCTACTCCTCGTTATCGGTTATCAAGGCCAAATGGAGCAGAGGTTACGAACACGGTTCTATTTCTTGAGCGTCAACCCACGAACATGCATTGAATATCTGCAGATTACTGAGACCTTTTCATAGTTATTAAAAAGAAACATTTCTTGACGGGCCGCCGTCAGTGGAGCGCAACGCCTTACACCGCCAGGGTGGTGGCGGTGTGTTAGTTTAAGAGGTTTGAATGGTTTTGTACTTTTATTCTTACAAGGACCAGCTGGTGAAGGAAGACAGCGTCGATGTGGCCGGGAGAAAGCTCAAGGAGTTCCACAGTCAGTATCAGCAGAAGTCAAAGGAGTTTGACCGCCTATACGAAGCCTTCACAAAGACCTCGCAGGTAAGAAAAAAAAAAAAAAAAATGTTTTTACCTGCAGAATGGCGAGACCCTACTCGCACACATTTTGCATCCCGGAAGCGCTGACACTGACGCATCTGTCTTATCCTAGGAGATTCAGATGAAAAGGACGGCGATCGAGGCCTTCAACGAGACGATGATGATCTTCGAGGAGCAGTGCCGTGAACAGGCTCGCTACGGAGAGGAGTTCGACAGAAACAATCAGTCAGAGGCAGCTGAAAAGGATCTGGAAAGGTTCGGTGCTTTAGATTCTCAGTCCCATTTCGCGGTGGCGGCTAATTGACAGAACCCAAGCCCCACCCCTTTTTTCCTGTCCTCCTTTTAACAGTTCAATCCGACAGTTTTCCTGTAATGGCCTACTATGCTGTTTTGTCCAACATAGTTACAGTAGCAAGTTCGGACAAGTGAAAGGGGAGGTGCTTAAGAACTGTCAATTATGTTGTGAGGGACAGTATACCAATTTCTAAACAAAATTAATTAAAAAAAATTAAATAATAAACCTATGAACTTTGGCTTTCCGTGATCAGCTTCCTTATCAACTACGAGAAGCTGAAGTGCCGCCTCGGGGAGATCTACGACAGCAAAGTGCACCTAGAGGATGACCTGAGGACCCAGGTGGAGGACTACAGGGAGACCGACCGCAAGATCAACAGCCTGCGGCCCGACCTCGTCCAGCTGCGCAACATCAGAGACCAGTATCTCAAGTGAGTTCTCAAGCTGCACGAGATGGCCCTCAGCACGGGCTGCAGCTGCAAGGCAGTCGTTTGAATAAAATCTGCTTTTATGCAGAGTAGCATTTATCTTGTCATAAAGATATAATGTAAAAAATGTACAAATGTAACGTGTTATTATTACACACACACATACAGTATATATATATATATATATATATAATGTTTGTTCATCAGAAATAAAGGGTTAAAACTGCCTAAACAATAACAATATCCGATTGTCCTGTGAGTCAGTTTATACCGATCAAGGTGTTAAAATATTTTGTATATATATATATATATATACACACACACACACACACACATATATACATATACACACACGCACGCTTATAATGTTCTGCCATACTAATACAATGTTCTCTTCTCTTGTGCTGTCGTTTGTATTGGCTGCAGCTGGTTAAATCACAAAGGCGTTCGCCAAAAACGCATTAACGACTGGCTGGGGATACAGAGCGACAGCCTCGACGAGTAAGTGTTCCCGCCATCCGTCCTTTGTTTCAAGCGTGCCCTGGAACAGTGTTCCCCAACCACGGTTCTGGAGTACCCCTGCCCTGCCTGATTTAAGAGATGTTCTCCCTGCCCAACACACCTGATTCAAATGCATGGGTCATTATCTCTGCAGAAGCCTGACAAAAGAAAAACGACCCATTCATTTGAATCAGGTGTGTTGGGGCAGGGAGAGCATCTAAACTTTAAAACATGCAGGGCAGCGGGGGGGGGGGGGGGGGGGGGGGTGTGGGGGTCTCCAGGACAAGGGTGGAGAAACGCCGTCCCAAACACCAGCGTGACGCTGTAAATGGGCCGGGTGGGGAAGGCACTCTTCCCCCCGGTCACAGACATCTCCCTAACGTCTCGAATGCCTCACGTCCTCAACAGCACATACGTGTTGAAGGGCGACGAGGCCACGCTGCCCCACCACGACGAGGCCAGCTGGTTCGTCGGTGAGCTGAGCCGGACGCAGGCGGAGGAGATGCTCCAGGGGAAAGCCTCCGGAACGTTCCTGATCCGCGAGAGCAGCAAGCAGGGATGCTACGCCTGCTCCGTTGTGTGAGTACTGAAAATATCCGAGGGGTTCTTCACAGAAATTGTAACATTGGGTCTGTCTCCGTGCCTAAAAGCATTCTGCCACCCCAGTGACTTAGAAGATGTCTCCCTGCTCACACACACACCTGACTCAAATGGATGGGTCGTTGTCAGGCTTCTGCAGGGATTGATAACGACCCATTCATTTGAGTCAGGTGTGTTGGAGCAGGGAGACTTCTACAAAATGCAGAGACGGGTACTCACGGACCAGGGTTGGTCTTATAATGCTGTCTTAACAGTGAATAAACTGACATGTAATAAGGGAAGTCCTCCTTAAAGGCAGGGTCGGTCGTTCTTGCTAACTTGGAGCTCAGATCAGAACAGTATCGCTCCGCGGTCCTCTACAGCGGCTCGTCACACGTCGAAATGCATTGTGAATGAAAATGCAGTACTGCGGCTTTGTTGATACGAGCGGTGTTCGCCACTTTGTTTATGTTGCTAGTTACAGAGTCAGGGCTTAGATTCCTATTTCAACACGCACAGAGAACAGTAAAATAGAGAAATGCGAGGAGATATTTGTTGAATTTGACAAAAAGTGTATTAGCTCGCAATAGCTGACCTTTTTTATACTGTATTCACTGTAGGTCTTTCAGGAAAAAAGCCTTTGCCAAAATGACCTAATCGTAACTGAAGCACTGCAACACACCTGATTCAAATGAATGGGTCATTATCAATCTCTGCAGAAGCCTGACAATGACCCATTCATTTGAGTCAGGTGTGTTGGAGCAGGGAGACTTCTTCTAAGTCACTGGGGTGGCAGAATGCTTTTATTGATTGATAGTCGAATTGATTGGACACAAGGCGGTAGACTATTCTGCACAGCCACTGTACAAAGTCAAAGATAATTGCAACACGCGCAAATAAGTGTATGGGAGTTCGTACGGTGACTTCACCTGGAGCCGAACATCTCTCCACCAGTCACACGAAATAGCCTCACCCTCCCGACTACGTGCCTACAACTAGAGTCTAGACGGTTTTAGCCTTTTTGCTAGCGAGACACGTTAAAATACTGAGCCTAATGTGTGTATGTTTAACATCTATTCCGATATATTGTGTTTTGTCGTCAGCTCAAACGAATCAAGTGTGTTGGAGTGGGTTCCCAAAACCAGGGTTGGATAAACTCCGTCTTATATTCTGCCGTAACAATTACATGTAATAAGGAGGAAATACTTCCTTATTACATGTAATTGTACAAACTTTTTCATAATAAAAGCGTCTGCCCAAAACAACCTAATCGTAGCTGTAGAGTTGTACTGACCGTTCCCTCTCCCCCGTTGTTTTTTTTCAGCGTGGACGAGGATGTGAAGCACTGCATGATCTACAGCACGCCGCGCGGCTACGGCTTCGCCGATCCCTACGACGCGCACCACTCGCTGGGGGAGCTGGTGTTGCACTATCGCCTGCACTCCCTGGTCCAGCACAACCACGCGCTGGACGTCCGGCTGTCGCACCCGGTGCACGCCGCCACTGGCAACAACACCACCCCACTCCCCCTTCCTCCCGCGGACAGCAACGCCCCTCGACGCACGGAGGACCACAAACTCCTGCAGCAGCAGCAGCAACAGACTGACCCCAAACACACGGCGGCCATGGCGCCCGACGCCCCGGAACTGTAGTTCCTCACGGCGGCATTTTGTGGGGGAAGGGATGAGGGTATGCGCTTGATGGGACGGTGTTTACTGTTTGCCCTGCCGAAAGACAGGCTGTGTCGGGAGAGGAGTACATTTGCACTAGTGATTCCAGCGGGTTTTTTATTTTTATTTTTAATCCTCTCCGTGAATGGGATTTCACAGATTGAAGCGGGACTGCAACTTGAATGTCAGCTAAAACGTTGTTTTTGCTTCTTCTTTTTTTTTCCTTTTCTCAGTGGGACTGCTTCGTCTTGAAAAATATATTTTTTTGTACTTCATATACTACGTTTGTCAATGGACATCTTCGTAGTGGGGATGTTGGCAAAAAACACTAACATCAGGTGCTAGCACGTTTCGGTCTTCAACTAATAAGTTTGGATACATATATACATATATATATATATGTATGTATATATATGTATGTGTATGTGTGTATGTATGTATATATATGTGTATATATATAAATATGTGTGTATATATATAAATGTGTATGTATATATATATATATGTATATATATATGCGTGTATATATGTATATGTATATGTGTGTATATATGTATATGTGTGTATATATGTGTATGTATGTATATATATATGTGTATATATATATGTGTATATATATGTATATGTGTATATATATGTGTATGTGTATATATATGTGTATGTATGTATATATATATATATGCATATATATGTATATGTATATATATATATATATATACATACATATATATATAGCTAATGTTGGAAATACCGTATACCTTTTTTTCCCTGGATAAAATTAGAGTCCACTTATGTGTGGTTCATACATTGGGTCGCTTCTTTGTGCATTTGTGAGAAAAAGGTGCTGTAATGAAGCCAATTATTGTTATGCCAGGTTTGGTGAACCAATCCCATCGTTGGGTTTAAAAGAAAAAGAGAGGCCACATGTGAACATGTGGATGGTTACGGTGCATCTCCACAATAGTGCTCCTATCTTGATAGGCCTTCAGACAACAGGTAGTGATGTAGCATTCATACCCTGTACTATACCATTGTCAACACATACTCAATGTTATATCCATTGACCAAAGCACTTATTAGTGAGCAAAAACACATCCCTGTTTAGGCGGTAACTACATAAGATTAGGGGGGGGAGGGGGGGCAAATTTGTTTACACCTGCTGATGTGCTGATCAAAACATAATCTGATGTACTGTATGTTATATTCTGTTACTCAAAGAAGTATAAGCTTTTTGTATTCTATATATATTTTTTCTATAAACATGCCACAGAAGGTGAAATCTTAAAGACAGTGCAATCCAACAGTGTTTCTATTGTTGCAGCGTATGAGCATGACAGTGGTGAAGGCGATGCTGTTATAAGAGGTTGGCATTTGCCAAAAAAAAAAAAAAAAAAAAGCACTCTTTGGTGGTGTCGGTATGATGTGGCCTCTTGTGTTAGTGTGAACTGCCAAAGGTCCAGAAAGTATCCTGCCACCATTACTTGAACCGTGGCATTGCTCGAGCTATGAATGTTTTTCATGACATACAGCCTATATATAGCCTAAAGGGGAAAGGAATCCATGTTGATCTTGGCACATTTTTCAAGTTTGAGGACAATAGATACTCTGTACAGAGAAACTGCAAAACTTGTTTTTAAGGTCTGTTGAAGGAAGGTGTTTTAGCCTCTCTTGTAACAATAAGAGATGACAAAACTCAACTAGAGGCTCGAGGAAATTCCTTGGGCAAAGCTAAGCAATGTGAGTCTGACCTTTTCTTGCTAAAAGACAATAAACTGATGAGGGTTTTGTCAATTTACAGTCTGTTGGTTTTCTTTGTTCAAAGCAGCATGTTCGCAATACACTATATATCAGTAACACTGATATGTTCTACTAGTACAGGGGTCTGCAACCTTTACTTTCAAGACAGCCATTTGTGCCCAAAATGTTTTATATTTATCTGTCTGGAGCAGCAGAACATAGTATACTGAGTTAGTCTATCAACATTACTATTAGACTTAAATGTGAATTCATTCTGAAGTGTTTTTCCCAGGGCATAGGAGTGATTTTGAACCAGGTGGAGAGTGAAAAGTTAAAGGGGGGGGGGCGGTGTTAGGGTGGTGTGAGGGCATCATGTCCCACCCCCACCCCCACCCTTTATTTTGAAATTAACCATGTAAACGTCCATTTCTGGTGACTTTAAAACAGAATATGCTAAATACTAGCCTATACCCAGCTACTGTGCACTCACGAGTTTGAATGGACTAGATCCATTTGGAAACTGCTTTTAGATACTGCTGAAAACAGAGGAAACAGATTCAATTTGTGTTTTGGGGAGGGGGCACAAAACCTATATTAGGTTCTATATGATGTTTGTCAAAGCCACAGGGCGCTAAAGGAGCTTAAAAGCTGCATGTGGCTCAGGAGTCGCAGGTTGCAGACCACTGTACTATCCATCCATCTTCTCCCGCTTATCCGGAGTCGGGTCGCGGGGGCAGCAGCTTCAGTAAGGGACCCCAAACTTCCC
>JAODUH010000009.1:807187-831773 GCA_027564835.1 Typhlichthys subterraneus | reverse complement strand
GACTTTCACTGCCACCCATGTGGCAGCGCACCCGACCCCCACGGTTCCTCCCACGAGTGGTGGGCCCATAGGATGGACCACTGTACTAGTATTATGTATTAAATTTACCGGAATATAAGAATAATAGCAAGCTCCACCAGCATGTTGTAAACTTAGCCTATTTCAATGTATAGTCAGCTATTGCAAGCTATCCAGCCATCCATCCATCTTCATCCGCTTATCCAGAGTCGGGTCGCGGGGGCAGCAGCTCCAGCAGGGAACCCAAATCTTCCTTTCTCGAGCCACATTAGCAAGGTCTGTCTGGGAAATCCCGAGGCGTTCCCAGGCCAGTCTGGAGATATATTCTCTCCACCTAGTCCTGGGTCTTTCCCGAGGCCTCCTCCCAGCTGGCCGTGCCTGGAACATCTCCCAAGGGAGGTGCCCAGGGGGCATCCTTACCAGATGCCCGTACCCCCTCAACTGGCTCCTTTCGACGCAAGCTAAATGTAAAATAATACACTTTTCATGAAATTCAACAAATATCTCCTTGCATTTCGCTCTGTGCGTGTTGAAAAAATGATCCGATACAGGCCTGGCTTCGTAAATAGTAACATGAACAAAGTGGTGAACACCGCTCATATCAACAAAGCCTTGGCACAAACAACTTGACTGTCAAAAAATAGACGAGGTGACAACTCGTTATCCCAGATTTACCTTAAGTGTGAAGCCATTGTCGTGGAATAGGCTTAGCCTTGGGTCAGCGGTGATATCACTGGTCAGGAGACCCTGGGTGTACTAGGGGATATTCTGGGCATAGTGGAAGCGAAAGGAACTGACGGAGATACGTTAACTAGATGCACACTGACATGCTTGTGGATATTACCTCAATATAAATCCCCTGGCGTGTGTGGAAGTGGAAACTAGCTTGAGCTGTTTTTCTTTCTTTTATTCGCAAACTCCACTGACTTCCACGGTTGAGCAAAAACATACTGTGTGTGTCTAGGAAGCTGAGCTGACTGAGGTTGTTTGTACTTCAATTCAATTGACCTTGGACTGGATTATATCTATTGTTGTGTAAATTCATTTCCACTCGGGTTATTGTCAGAATAAATATGTTTTATAAATTGTATGTTTTTGAGAAACAATGAAAGTCACAACAATGAAATTCATTTAAAAAAAAAAAAAAGAGAAAAGAAGGAGCTTTCCCAGTTTCCAGTCCATCACATACACACACCCAAATTATTTTCCACCCTCAATGCCAGCATGCTACAGAGTCAGCATGATACAGAGTCAGCATGATACAGAGACATTTTTCAGGTTTGACAGAAGTTTTGAATACACAGCAAACAAGTCAAATCTAAATAATAACGATAATAAAAAATAAATTACCCCAGATCACTGATTTATTAATGACACAGATATAGAAGTCAGTCACTGAAAGCAAGCAGCGCGCTCGGTCTGTGTACATCTGCGTGACAGTGGCTCGAGTCTCGTCATGTGTTTGCCTTTTGCATTTACACATCAGGTTCTCGTCTGTTCAAACATAACTACTCCACGTCTGGCCCGAACTGTTTTAAGAATATCTTCACCCCAGCTCTGTGCCTAACTCCACCCACTATACAACTTTGGAAAATGCTAAAACATAGTCAAGAGCTGAGTGAGGGAGGGGAATTTGATGACATATGAGCGGACGGAGTGGACCTTTGAAAACCAGCCAGGCCCTGGGGTGATTTTTAACGGATATGACGTGTAGATCTGTTTTCAGCACATAAAATGCAGATTTTTGTATTGATGAATTTTGTAAATACTAACAACAGCATTAATTGTCTCAACACAGTTCAATCCTATTACCTTACAGCAAAAAAAAAAGAACACAACCTTAACAACTTTAATGCCCCACAGAACACATGACGACAAACAATTCGGACACTTTTGACAGAACAACAGGTGGCCTCTTTCAACCATCGCGTATTACGGTCTGTGTTGTTAGGCCGAATTAATGAGATGCATGCGGAGGAATGGGTTGTTCTGGGGTAGAGCGGCGGCTCCAGGCCAAGGAATTACCCTCTTTAACTGTGTCAGCACAAAAAAGTCAATCGACAGCGTACATGCTCAGATGGGCCAGATGTAAGGGGATATAGGACAGAATGTACCCGCTTTGAGTCGGCCTCTGGCTCTGCCCTTCTGAGGGAGGGGTGGAGGGGTGGAGTTGAGGGACTTGGCGAAAGAGAGAGAGAGGGGGGACGGGGGTGGGGTTTGGTATGGCGAGCCGTTTTAACATTTATTCACTAGAGTTGACTATCCTGAATTAATATAAGAGATATCTGCATTGTAATTTTAACAAGTCGTAGTTAATTGCGACTAGATATCATTTTGATTCAAGATATCTATAACGTCATTTTGAATAGTCAAAACAGCTGTTAGATATCTGTAATTTAGTTTTGACTAGTGTAAATAATAGTTGCAGATATCATGTTTGAATAGCAAGACAATCACTTGTAATTTTTTCCTATCTAAAACTCATATTCCAGACATCCGTAATTACATTTTGACTAGGCAGAATGAGAGTTATCTCCAATCAAAATTAATTTGAAGATATATAAAACTTGATAACAGATATCTAGAAATATATTATGACTGACTGCAAATCCAGTTTAATATATCTTTAATTGAATTCGGACTAGTCAGAATTCCAGTTCAAGATATCTACAACTGATTTTGACTAGTTAAAACATTATTTATGATATCTTAAAAGAACAATATAGATATCTTAAATTGAGGGGGATTTAAGATATATTGAACTGCAATTGTGACTATTCAGAATTGCATTATAGATATCATTATAGATGTTAAAGATCAACAATAGACGTTTAGGATACCTGCAATTGATTTACAGATATCTGTAATGAGAAACCTTATAGACATGAATGGCAATAGCCGTTTGAAACTGACTAGTCCAAATTGTATTACTGATATCTAAAACTTTTGTTTCGACTAGTCAAAATGACGTCATAGATATCTTCAATTAAAGTTTTGACTTGGCAAAATTACGTTTCAGATATCCTGTAAGCAATATCCAGTCTACTGAATAAAACGGCTTTCCATAGTTGGGGGACCTGGAGCGAGAGAGGGAGGGAGAGAGGGGGAGATTAGGGGGTGGGCTGGGGTGCCTGGAGAAAGAGAAAGACAGAGAGAGGGAATGAGAGACGGAGAGAGAGAGAGGGGGGCAGACAGAAAGGGGGGAGCGCATTACCCACCTTTAAGAGGAGGTAAACTTTTTACAGAAATTGTCACATCGGGTCTCTCTCTCTCTCTCTCTCTCTCTCTCTCTCATTTCTATTAAAAGACTCTCGCCCACGTTGCTAAGCCAAAACACACTGCCTCTCAACTCCACTGGAATGTTGACGGAATTCTGCCATCCTCAGCTTCCTTGCCTTGCCCCCTCCCCCAACACACACACACGCACACGCACACGCACACACACACAATTTGTACATTCTCCTTTTCTGTCAGCGCACCTTAGTCATAGAAGTCGCTCATTTATATTCATTGGCATTTTCCTTACTTTCTCTGTCAAATTTAAATAACTCCTTGCCAAAGACCCGCAGGATGAATTTATAACTTCGGGAGTCTCCGCTGAAATACAACATTAACTCTCTAGCTGGCTTTGGTATAATAGGTCTTCGTTTTCAGTTGTGTCGCAGCCAATCGCATTCCTTTATCCCTCTGTCTCTGTCCGCTTCTAGGGCTCTCACGCTAGCAGCTCCACCAATGGAAGGACGAGCACTGGCCCAGTGTCGCCCAATCACAACACAGTTGCTATGTTGAAGGCAGACGCCATACGAAGTTTCTTTTTTTCCCTCTCGCTTTTTTACTAGCTCACAGTAGAGAAGGCGCTGGATTCTGTTGCTTGCCAAGCAACACGGGGTTTCTAGGCTGTAGCTTAACCTGATAGAAACATATGAGCCCATTGGCTTTCGGCAAATGCAGTAGGAGCCTATATATTGACAGTTTCTCTGTCTGATTGTAACAATGTAGGCCCCACAGTAACTATGAGTATGTGCACGTCTCAGTCTATTCTGTTATTAGTTTATGTCTTTTCCTTAACCCAGTCTTTGCCCAGTCTTATCCCAGTCTTATCCCAGTCTTATCTTCATAGAACTATATGCTTATCCCCGAGGTTTCCCTGATGGAAACATGGCACAGTGTATAGGCTATTACACATAGCCTATACACCTCTTACTATATTACTATGTATTATTTTATGTCAGACTTTGCTATGGGAATATTTATTATATTTAAAAACCACACTAATGCATTCACTTCCAATTTACCACAGGAAGTTGTTAAAAACATGGCAGCCTGGGAAATATTTTGATTACATTTTCAAAACGAACATGTAACAACACCAGTAATCCATTAAAATAGTCACAGATAAATGATTTTGTTCAAAGATCAATGAGCCCTTGATATGTTCATGAATTAAATCAAATGTTAAATGGATGAAAGTAATAAAATATAAAATTAATAGACCCTGTATCATTGACACAGATATAGGCACATGTTCAGTTCATTATACACTTGTGTGTTAGCCAAAAATGGTAACCAGAAGAGATGTCTCCCACCTGGCCACCCTTGCTAAATATTCAATATTAAATATGTAAATAATGGGAAGCAATTTATTCTTCAACACATAAACTTTTGTAAAGGCTTATGTTCAGGTAACATAGACATTGTTTTAACAAGTATATGATGCAGGTATAATGTTCCAGTGCAAATGTGCAAGCCTCCAAACCACAAACCACACGTAAGAAAGGTCAGTCCTGTTCCAAAACCCAAATCAGATTTTAAGTATCATAACATAGCCGGGATAGAAGAATGCTTACCTGCACAGAACAGGTATGACTCCTCATTGCACCTTGTTTAAATATGTAGGCCTATATACTCCTTGATTTTGCTTGGTTTTAACCCTGTCATCATCACAGAAATATTGTTTTGGTCAAATACTTTGCTTATAGCCTCCTGAGACCATCCTGATCTTGTAAGCTCCAATTTCATTTTGCCACAAACATCAGTCTGGAACCCCTCAATTCAAAAGTGCTTGGGGGTTGTGCCTTAATAGACCCGTGAGACCACCCTGATCTGGCGAGCTTCAGTTTATTTCGCCTTGAGAATCAGTCTGGAAAGCATCGGAATCATTTAGAATGTGTCCGAGTAGCAACTGAACTTTCCAATCAGCGTGGTGTTGATAGCTATCTATTTTTTTTTAATTACCTGCCATTCACAAACCGTTTCAATGACCCCAGATGGAGTTGTGACAACAATTCTTCTGGCATGTCAATCAAAACATGTAAGATATATAAATCTATAAATATAGATATATAAAAAAAGACTGATTAACACCACCGAAACATTTAAGGATATTTCATAAAACTACAAGTTTTTATATTGAAACAAAAATATTCTCATCTATCAATACCTTGATAACCTAACATGTATTGTCAAAATTAGGTAGTGGAAGTACCTTGCCAACATCCCCAACAATGCATGCTGTTGTTGTCATCTCCTTATCAACCAGGGCATGTCCAGCCCTGGTTTGAGGGACACTCATCCTGTAAAGAGCTAGGTGAATTCTAATCACCACCATCATGTTAAGTTGACCCTCCCATCCACAATGCTCTCCTCTCTTCAAGGCTATCAGGGTGGCAGCATCCTAATTGACAAGACAGATGTGGTACTGCCTTCCATATAATGGCCATCACAGCAATCAATTACACTAAATAGGAGATTATGGGAGTAGCATGTTTCCTTTTTTTTTAAGGTTCAGGTCTGTGTTAACGAAAACTGTGATGTTTGTGATCATATGACCTTGCCCTCCAAAAAAGGACTTTGAAACAACAAAACAGGTTATATAGACAAGTGGTGAAAGTGTTTGAAAGTAGTTTTTCAATCTCCTTTGTATAGATGTCAGAAAATAATTACACAACATCTCATAGGTATTTTCAGTGGCAGGCAACAGATACAATGACAGTTTAATTCGTTTTCAACCACCTCACCCATCTGCTAAAACCTGTTAAACAAGAGATTCTTGTAACAGACAGCAATACAAAAAGCAACAGATGAAGAAAATTAACTCCTTCGTAGTATACGCGATAAGCACCACGGGTCTTTAACACATGCTACAAGGGTGAATATACGTATACGTTTTTATAGACAAAGTCAAACGAATTAGAGGAAGATTTAGAGCAAAAAAATAAAATAAAATAAGACTTGTTCTCACTGGTCAGCAAACAACCCACACACATCTATACCGTTATATTTTGTTTTAAGTTCCCAAGATGGTTCGCTACTACTGCATACTTATACATATATAGTTATGTTGTACTGCCTACACTAATTCAACGTTTTAACAGAGAGACATAAATAGTGTAGCTTTGTTGCCTTTCGATACTAATTGTATAAATAAATGAAGAAAAAAATGGGGAAAAAAAAGTTATCTTACACAATGGCCACGCTGAATGCCCTCAAAATAAACAGAACTATCAGACAAAATAAGGATAAAGACTAATATATAAGTATACTATTTTATGTTTTCTGGCTGGGTTGGTAAAGTTGATGAAAATTTTAAAGAAATACACGGAATGATAAATATTGTAAATATTATGATTTTGTGAAAGATATTGTTGGATATAGTATCAAAGGCAATGATGCCATCTGGCGGTACATGTTAACAGCAAACATTATTATTATTATTATTATTATTATTATTATTATTATTATTTATATATTCAGAATTCTATCGAGTTAAGTTATCTCCGTATTATTCGTACATTCGTAATGAAATGTTTGTTGAAGGGTTGTAGGATGCCCTGCTGCTAGGCTAACCAGTCGATCTAGATTGATCGATTAACAGCAAACAGACAAGAGACGGAAGAATCCTGCACCGGTCAGTAACTTCAGTAAGAAAAACGCACAAACACAATGTTTTTGCACGACTGTAAGGAAAATAACTCAGCCGGTTTGTTTAGTGGTGTGTCATAATGTATATATTACCAACAACAATATTCTTCCAGGCTGAAAGCATCCCTCCAGGCTGCAGTAGCTTGCTGAGCTAACAGGCTGTGTACCAGTACTGTTTACATAATCAGCTCGACATGTAGCCTACAGCCGTTCGTTGAGCCGTCAGAGATAACGCGCAGCAAGGAAGCTATTGCAATTCATCAGCATTATAATAACTACATCGCATTAACATCACAATCACAAACCACAGTGACAAATTGTTAATCTGATAAACTATATGGAGTTACTCCATTTGCAAGATCCTCTTTATACAGGATGCATTATTAACTTCAGGCGACATTTGTGCTTAACCAGTGAACTGACCCCTGAAGCTGTTGTTGACAGTGTGTACACAACTGACCTTTCTTCCTCTTGTTGTTATTGCTGCCTCTAGGAGGAGGTCATGAGCCTGTGACTGTGCGGGGCTGTGGATTTGTAGAGGAGGAGTGGCTGGTAATACAGGACCCCCCCCCTCCTCCCTGCTTGTGAGACCGAACTCTTTCCCCTCCTCCCGCTATGTCCTCTGCCCTGTGCGAACCCACGCCCTGCTACCCCAGGGATGTGGCGCCTCCGCCGCCCGCCGAGCAGCAGCAGGCCCTGCTGTGCTCGGAGCGGTACGCGCGGCTCATCCTGGCCCAGATGAACAAGATGCGGCTGCGCCGCGACTTCTGCGACGTGGGACTGAGGGTCGGGGGTCGAGTGTTCCACGTACACCGGCTGGTGCTGGCCGCAAGCACTCCCTATTTCTCCGCCCTCTTCTCCGGGGGGATGAAGGAGGCGGACAAGGATGAGGTCCAGATCCTAGGGGTGGAGGCGGCGGTCTTCGAGAGTCTGCTGGAGTTCATCTACACCGGTGTGGGAAGCCTCGTCCTCGTCCTCCACGCATTTCACGATATTCTTCACCCTTTATGCAGACCAGAACGAGCTAGCGTTCCATGCAAGTCAATGGGGAGGTCCACGGATTTCACCATAATATTGACGATTATTGCTCTCTGGGGGTGTTAATGGGTATTTTATATAACATTAATTCCAAAGTACCTACGATCAATCTGAGGTATTTCTGTAGCAATCTGTTTTGGGGTAAATTGACTTTGATTCAGGCCATCATGATAGATTTAGCTGTCTGGGTGCTGCATACTTCAGCCTCCACATCAAAATTCTGTTAGTGACATGTCCACTTAAGAGATCAGAAGTATTCCATTTTTGCTTCCATTGAAATGCATTATACTCTATATTGTTATTCCAATAACTTTGGTTTGACTATCAGTCTGGAACCCCTTAACATATTCAACGGTCACATGGTTAATGTGTTCATGCAAAAAAGTTCCAGGAAGTACATTCAATTATTAAGTTAATTACTTCCGGGAACTGTTTTGAGCTTCCACAATCCACCATTGCTGTGAAAAATAAAAAACAGAGTGGATGCAACTCTCTTCTACATAACTCTGGTTGTAGTATACTTCTGTCTTGTCGTGGTCATTATGTTGAGTGTCGTTGCTTGTGTACTTTACTCTTGTCAGGCGTGATCAGTGTGACGGTGGAGAATGTGCAGGAGCTGATGGTAGCGGCGGACATGCTGCAGCTGAGCGAGGTGGTGGCCATGTGCGGAGAGTTCCTCAAAGGCCACATGGAGGCCTCCAACTGTGTGGGCATCTTCCAGTTCTTGGAGCAGATCGCCTGCGTGGAGATGCTGAAGTTCACCGAGAGTTACATCCACGTCCACTTCCTGGAGGTGCGTTGCTGGACGACATGCGCACATGCATGTGCACACACACACACACACACTACACACACAAACCGTTTGTATCTGAGAGGATTCCCCTCTCTGCAATGTTCTTTCAAACAAACATTTGAATATGAATTCTGTGAACACAGGAGAAAGTTGACTATTATGGTCTTATGGAATGTCGTGAATGTAAATGTCCAGTAGTGTGATTTGCGTGTAAAACATAAAGCAGCCCAAGCATCTTGCTCCAGCCTGGCCCACCACAGCTGACAGACAGCCCCACATCTAGGTGTGTGTCTCAGACGAGTTCTGGGGCCTGTCCAAGGACCAGCTGGTGAGGTTGCTCCGCAGCGAGGAGCTGCGTATCGAGGACGAGTACCAGGTGTTCACCGCAGCCATGGACTGGGTGCTGCACGACGTAGCGAAGAGACGGAAGAACGTGGTGGAGGTGCTGGATCCCGTTCGCTTCCCGCTGCTCTCCCCAGAGCGGCTCTTCAAGTACATAGAAGGTTTGAAGATTTCTCTTGTATTATTATCTATATATTTAAATTTTTTACTGAATATATATATATATATTTAGTTGTTATTTATTTGCTATTTTTGTTTTATTTATTTATGTATTTGTTATTATTATTATTATTATTATTTTTATTATTAAATGTTTTATCTTTACATGTTGTGACTGTGTCTTGGCTACACAACAAAGGCATTGAAGACTTCAACCTGCGGGTGGCGCTGCAGACACTCCTCAAGGAATACACAGAGTTCAGCAAGTCTCCCAAAGAAAACAAGATGTACAGCCTGTTGCAGCCAGCCAGGATGAGACCCAGGAGAAAAGCCAGAAAATACCTCTACGCTATAGGTTCTGTGGCCTTCTCTCTCACGTTAACAGCTTTAAGCAAACTGTGGCAGCATGTCGATATAAGCTACTTGCTGTATCCCAGGGTTTTTAATACATGATGCAGTAGACATAGGAAGAGAATTGAGCAAGAATAATGAAAGCATGAAAAAAGATTTACAAAAAGTAGAACCACAGCCGATTGAACCAGTATGTAGATAATAGGATTTCAGGATAGTCTAGTGACTATCCATGACCTTCTGCCTGGGTGTATGACCAGCCAGAAGGTCATGGATAGTCTAGTGACTATCCATGACCTGCCTGGGTGTATGACCAGCCAGAAGGTCTTGGGTTTGAGCCTACCGGAAGCACCCTTGAGCAAAATGCAAAAATCTGCTTGTTCTTACTGTAAGTCGCTTTGGATAGCATCCGCTAAATGACCTGGTTGTAAATATTAGGGTTGGCACGATCCAAAATGTTCAGTCCCAATACCTGATACAGATAGCTGCATTTCACTGGAACCTAGCCGATTCCAGTGTTTAAATTAAGTTGTACTCCTCATTGTGACCGAGGAAGAGACTGGGAATCATGTTTTGTGTAAGGAACCATCAGGCTTGAACATTGCTTTCCTAACTCTGTAAAACATAATGTAACATGGGCTAAATATGAATATAAGGAGATATTACAATGTTGTCATTGATGTATGCGTTAGTTTGAGAGGTTTGGTTTAAGTTAAGTTGCAAAGTAAATTGCAGCCAATCTCTATTTTAGGAATTAGATTAATTTTAGAAACCTGCTACTGATGGTGTGGCCTGGGTAGGTTAGACATGGCTGATGTTTGACAGTAGACCTACGCGTGTAAATTAATTTAATTGGTTTAGCCCCATGATCCAGGTTGCAACTGTTCAATTGTCACCGATACCGATCCAGCTAATTATGTTAGTATCGGACCGATTTCCGATCTCAGCATCGTATCGGTGCCATGCCTTATAGAATATATATATATGTGTGTGTGTATGTGTATATATTAAATATGTGTGCGTGTATATGCAGTGTATATATAATATATTTATGTGTGTGTGTGTGTGCGTGCAGGAGGCTACACGCGGCTGCAGAACGGTCGCTGGAGTGACAGCCGGGCTCTGAGCTGCGTGGAGCGGCTGGACTCCTTCAACCAGTACTGGACCACCGTGTCCTCGCTACACCAGGCCCGCAGTGGCATGGGCGTGGCCGTACTGGAGGGCATGATCTACGTGGTGGGAGGTCAGGGGTCAGGTGGAGGGCATGATCTATGTGGTGGGAGGTCAGGGGTCATTTTTATAGACAGTGATAGTGATATGATTATCAGCTTGTGACTTGCAGTCCTGCTGCTGTCCACTAGGGGAGAAGGACTCGATGATATTTGACTGCACAGAGCGGTACGACCCGGTGACCAAGCAGTGGGCTGCAGTGGCCTCTCTGAACTTTCCCCGCTGTGGAGTTGGCGCCTGTCCTTGTCATGGAGCCCTATATGCACTGGGTATGAGACAGAAGGAATGCTCGTTCAATACACACACACACACACAATGATTAATAAAGGTAATTCTGGAGAAAGCATGTTGATATTTGAACTCGAATCAAAGCAAAAAAACACCTCTCCCTTCAATGTCATAGGGTGCTCCCTTAGAAGCTTCCCAACACACATTGGCAACGCATTGCGAAGCCTAGGGCATTGTTGTCATATGCGGTCTCCTATTTACAGAGCCAGGGCTGTGTAGACGTACCAGATTATTATTATTTATTATTATTATAGCGCACATGGAGAGCAACTAGCAGACTGGAAGGAGATGCAGTATTTGGTGAATTTGACGTGTAACGTGTGTTAGCTTACAATCGCTTACGACACATTGAATTCAGATATCACAAGTCTTCCCCTTGACCACACAAACAAAAGGTAATACGAAGAATGCCGATCAAATAAAAGTACGGTGTTTCATTTAGTCGCCTGGGAATGCAGCTTCCAGCGTTGCTGACGATGCATCGCACTGTTGTCCTGTACCTGTAGGTGGGTGGGTCGGTTCTGAGATCGGAAAAACCATGGAGCGCTACGACCCAGAGGAGAACAAATGGGAGGTGATCGGTAGCATGGGGGTTCCCCGCTACTACTTTGGCTGCTGCGAGCTACAAGGTTTGTCTGCACTGCACCCATTTATTTGTTTTTACCAAGCTGGAACCTCCTGTGCTGAGAAATGAGCACAATGCAAAAGTACCAAAACCCTGCACTTCCTCAAATGGCCACTTGAGGCTGGCTACAAAAGAGAGTCAAGCTCCATAGACTCCCATGTTAACATGTTTGGCAGCTAACATAAACATGATTTTAAATTTTATAACTCATCAGTTAGAAATATGTTATCCATACATTTATCTTAACATTATGTTTTACAGGGTTAGGAATGCAATGTTCAAGCAGGATGGTTCCTTACACAAAACATGATTCCCAGTCTCTTCCTCAGTCAGAGTGAGGAATCCAGCTTAATTTAACACTGGAATCGGATCATTACTCTGTATCGGCTGATACCCAAAGTACAGATATCGGTATCGGGACTGAAACATTTTGATCGTGCCATCCCTAGTTTTAGATATGGTCCTAGACTTTTGTAAATAAATAGTACTAAAGTAGTCAAGAGTAACACCATTTACAGTTGCGTACTTTTTCACAGGAATTCCATTCATTTCATATTTTTTAAAAGTGCTTCACAAACCGTTTCAAGGCACGGCTCCCCAAATAGACTAACAACACACGTCAGGTTGAGAAACGCTCACTGTATGTCTCTTCCGCTTCCCCGGTGACCTCGTCTCTTCACAGGGTTCATCTATGTGATCGGGGGGGTAAACGACGAGGGTGCGGAGCTGCACTCAGCGGAGATGTACGACCCGATCTCGCACCGCTGGAGCGCCCTGCCCGTCATGTCGACGCGGAGAGCCTATGTCGGCGTGGCCTGCCTCAACAACTGCATCTACGCCGTGGGCGGTTGGAACGAGGTGCTGGGGTCCCTGGAGACGGTGGAGAAGTACTGTGCTGAAGAGGTGGGGGCGATGATGATGACGCTGCACTTCACTGTTGAGGCCGGCGCCCACTGGTGGTGACCTTTGGTGGTGCGTCATGGAATGCATCTCGAAGCGAATCGAAGGAAAAGCTGACAAAAGAGCTCAACAATAAGAGATTCGGTGCATTTTTGTGGCTTTGACGCTCGAGAAATAGAGCCGTTTTCTAAACGTGGGCGTCGCTACACGTCAAATAGAACTACATTCTAAGCTCTGGCATCTCTTGATGCGTGTCTACGCATTCAGTGGGCTTTGGCCTTTAGTGGCTGTGTTGGCTAAAGGCGGGCGATGTATTTTTAAAATGCCAATGTCCAGAATTAGTTTGGCTCAACAGGTGCCAGCCAGGCTTAGCATCTGCTTCAGAACTTGCATGACTGCATTCAGCTTGTTCGCGGTTTAAGATTCACCTCACTTGTTTTTAATACATTTGAATGTGACATTTCCTGAATGTTTTCATTCTCGAACTAGCCATCTGTTCAACTGTGACATAAACATGGCAAACCATTTCAGACAGAAGCACTCTCTCTAGCTAAGAGTAAAGACTCTGTAGCATGTCTATGGTAATGTCTTAGGGCTTCAGTATAATTATGTCACATGCCAATTGAGGGAAAAAAATTGGTTGTTTTCAACTATTATTATGTCCTGACAGACAAATCAGTGGCTAATAGTAAGACGACTGGATGGTTTAACATATCCAGACACACACAAATGGCTCTTTAAACAGTCGTCGCTGGCCGTCACCATGCCTACAGACAAAACGCCGACATTTACATATTTCATGCAAACCAGATTGGCTTACTGTGTGCCTTCAGCGTTATAGACATGTTCACCAAGGGTGCTCCTAACTATAATGTCTAGTGCGCTGGGACTCTCCTTAAAGGTGGAGTCAGTAATGCTGGAGGAAGATTGTTGATACCAAACACCTCTTCCTTCACAGCCATAGGGTGCTCCCTATGCTGGCTGCTAGGCTGAGATAGTGTTGTGTGGTGCGGTCTGCACCACTCTGTTTGTGTTCCCATTTACAGGGCCGTGTAGAAACACCAGATTAAATGTTTTCATTGCGCACAAAGAACGGGCAGTTATTAGCGGAACTCATTTGCTAAATCTGGCCCCACCCCCTCCAAAATAGAGATGTATACGCTTACAATCGCCGATTCCACATTTTTAATCTGGGGCCATGTCGTTCCACAGGAGAAGTGGGTGGAGGTGGCACCCATGTCCACTCCACGAGCGGGTTTGTCAGTGTCGGCCGTCAACGGGCTGCTGTACGCCGTCGGGGGCCGGGCCTCCAGCAGAGACTTCTCGGCGCCGGTGACGGTGGACTCGGTGGAGGTCTACGACCCCCACCTGGACACGTGGACCGAGGCTGGGAACATGATCACCAGCCGCTCTGACGGGGGCCTGGCTGTGCTCTGACGGCCTTGGTCTCCTCTTGGAGATGTGGGATGTGAATGCCTTCTGAACACCTTGCCTGACCACAGATGGAGGGATGCCACCGGGAATGTGTATTTTAGCAAAACAACGTTTAAAGGTGGGGTAGGCCTTTTTTTTTTTTCTGAAAACGTGACCATTTCAATGCAAGGTGTTCCCTTACTTGTAAATAATGCATGCTAGATGTGAGAGGATTATGTTAATTTTTCATTGACCTAGAAGTTATTTCTAGTAAATTATTTGATCTGAGTGATTCTATACTGTATGTTTGCTATGCTTTATGTCTTTACTTATATTTTCTCATTTTTGAAAACACAGTGGACTATGAAGAGTATTGCTCTGTTGTCACCACCAATAGAAATCTCCCCCAAACCCCAAGTCATTCCCTTGATCACTATTTCAGTTCAATGAACATAAACCAAATCTGATATCTCTTGTTGTTTGGTGAAGACGGGAAACTATTTCTTTGTTTGATTGTTTAAATCTGATGCTCGGTTATTGTCTTCTCATTCTTGCTCAATTAGTTGTCTACTGCATCTCCAATAGTCCGCTGACACACATGCATAAATATCTTTTTTTTTTTTTCTTTTAAAGAGCCTAGGATTGTTTATTGGTG
The DNA here is from genome assembly GCA_027564835.1 of Typhlichthys subterraneus. Lineage (NCBI taxonomy): Eukaryota > Metazoa > Chordata > Actinopteri > Percopsiformes > Amblyopsidae > Typhlichthys > Typhlichthys subterraneus. The sequence goes on along the minus strand of JAODUH010000009.1, from coordinate 817,040 downwards.
TATCTCTTTTTTAGCTCAGTCTTCCATGGGCCCTGCGACATTCAACTTCTAACAAACCATATAAACTTTGTACTTTAATACTGCTACAGCTGAAAGGTGTGTCTTGTTGACAACTTGCTGAATCACTGTACAAGAACAATGAACAAGAACGCCTTTACTATATTTTATTAATATGTTGTGTATTGGAAGAGTGAATTCTGTGTGGTGAAGATACTTTTGCACAGGTGAGGAGCACTGTCTCTCATTGCCCAGAGACATGTCTAATAGTCAACTGGGGTCATATCACTCAAATAAATGTTCTAGACTAGAATTTATGCAAATAGTCAAATGTTTTACAATACCTCCAGAGTGAGGATTCTCCAGTCAAATGTAATTATGAATTAAATGGATTTGTATAGTCGTGCAGCATATTGACCTTATATTACTATATACATTTTGTTTCCTTTTATGTGTATTGGGGAGTAGACCGTTATAGATACAGAGAAGAGAGATTTCAATATTAAAGTATTTTCAAACATTTCAGTTGTTTGTGAGCCTTAATGAGTCTTGTAAATATGTTGTGTGCACCCTGCTTTGACACCAGCCTGACCAATATTTGTTGGCAACGGTCAACAGAGTGATCCGCTTTCTGTTTAATTGGCTCATAATGAAGCACTATACCGCCACCCTAACCCAACCTGAGATGTGTGGCGTCTGTCAGATACTTCCTCGGACTACTGTGGGGTCCGTTAATGGTACATTTGACAGACCACTTTTAATTAACTAACTTACAAAACACTTTAAATTTCTCTTTTGTTTTAGTCCTTATTTGCGGCACAATGTGAAATATATTATTAAAGTATTATTGCTAAATCTGGTTTGCTTATCATCACCTATTGCATCTTAACCGTCCTGGAGAGGTGGATTCCTCCCTCTGTGGTCCCGTCCGAAAGGATTCCTCCATTTTTTCTCCCATGGGTTTAAAAAAAAAAAAAAAGTAAGTTATTTGTTGCCAGTGGAGAGGAGCAGGTTAAGGGGGTGTTTGTTGCCATGTGAAATATAGGCTGTAAAGCCTTTGAGACTGCAATGAGATTAAGGGCTATAAAAATAAACGTGACTTGATGTGTATTTAGCCAAATCAACTGAACAAAGGGGTATTTCAAACCTAAACACCCAGGTCTACTTCCTAATTAGAAGTATTGATTCAAGGAGATCTAGTTTTTCCATATATCGATATATAACATTTAATATGTGGGTTTGTAGGCAAGACAACTTTCTCTGTCTGTAAGTATGTTTACATTTTATATACATACACCAAAGGTCAACACTTTTAATCAACCCTATCAATGGCTCGTGAAATTCTATAAATATTACTTTAATTTTCACAAGAAAAAAAATATATGATGATAAGTCAATTAGTGTGTTTATAGAATAGCGAGTTTGTTTAAAGAACAAAAAAAAATATATTTTTTTTTTAATGGGATTATTCAGCTTTTTCCTTCCATTAAAATTTGGAAAACTGAATGGGCTTAGTTGTCATTCACCTGTCCTGCACAAACATGAGAATCTGCTGTAAAGATAATGATGTGCTTCCTATTGATTAGAATTACAACTGAATGGTATCTTTATCTTCCTATTGATGTCATCACCTGTGGTTGACCCTCAGACATTTTATAACCCCCCCCCTTTTCTGGATAGTCTGGCTCTAAACTCTCACAATGATATCGTATGATATTAACAGAATCTCAAGTCAAGCTCTGTCTCTAGGGTCCATTCAGCTTCCTTTCGGGGCAGAACCTCTTAAACGCCAGGGTAGCCACCAGTGACACCGTGGCCACCAGAGTGAGCAACGTCCTCATGGCTCTGAACCAGGCAGGATACCCTGGCAGCAGGGTGAGGTCATAGTGCAGCGACAGCCCCAGGCCCATTACGACCACCAGGGCGGCCTCCGTGACGTTGTCCCTGCAAAGCAGCAGCGCCAGCCAGGCCAGCAGCGCGGGCACCAAGCCGTTGCCCAGGTTTATCCAGTCGGGCTGGGCAGGGCTGCCCTGCGGGAGGGCAAACCCCCACCGCGCCCCTCCGAGGAAGGAGACGACGCACGCCCCGTAAACCACCTGCGAGAACGCCACCTCGGGGCAAAACGACTGCGTGGCGGCCATGAAAGTGGGCGCGCACAGAAAGGGAGCGAGGCTGGATAAACCGACGTACAGGGCTGGCTTGGGGGCCTGCGTGAGGGTCTTCATACTGAAGACTTCCTCCCTCTTGGGGGGCCCGTGCTGGTTCCCATGGTGACAGAGACGGGAGGTGATGGGTGTAAGGCTCCAACGTTTGTTAATAGAGGCTGCCCTGGAGAGCAGCGATGATGACGAGGAGGCTTGATTGTGTAAATGTTGACAGTTTGGTGGCCTGATCACTTGTTGAAGACACCTCCAAGTTGGTCCCTGCGAACACAATACTTGAAATAAAATGATTTTGTAAATCGTTCGAAAAACATTTGTATATAACATTTAATTAATCTTTACCCCAGCAGTCAAGTGTTTCCTCCACACAAACGAGAACATTTTCAATCTAAAAAATAAACAGATTTGTTAGTGTTTAATGATGGTAAATAATCAGTATGCTGTGATGTCAGAAGTTAACACATAAAGCATTGGCATGAGGGGAATTAACATGAATCTCTAAATATTAATTCACCACTTTCCAATGCCTCAACCGATTAACCTGATAAATTGCAGATTATGTTGATATTATAGCGTTCAGCTATATGATGGCTAATGCTACATCAAACTAAAAAATAATAGATATTTATTGAAATACAAATACAATAGTGACAAAACTAGCATATTCACCTTTTGTTTAAAACCAGGTCAAGTATATAGTTTGTATTTGTAGACAGCGTTAACAGTACGCATGTGGAGAATAAGAGAGAAGCAAGCTCTATAAAATATCTTTAACCGGGCTATCTTCTACTTAGGCCTTAGATCAATGTATCTGTAATCGATTAAATGGTCTCTTGCTCTTATCCGTGAACAAATCTAGAATTCGACAACTCGACTCGTTTGACTGGCTGTCGCAGGAGTAGGAAGGTGAGTTGCATTCAAGACCACTTACTCAAACAGTGTAATAGGACAAACCTATTCTGTGAAAAATACAACACAAAAAGTTTTACAGTTTCCCATAAATAACCCTTATGCGAATGAGTTGTATTTGCATACTTTACAAAAGTTATGTTTGCAAAAAGAAAATTGAATAGAACATTTTCAATATATACATTTTCCATAAATACGATATGAAATTCTATATTATAATATGGTTTCTCCTAAATTTGTGATTACATTTGCATACATATATATTTGTTTTATTAAAATTGTGTTTAGGTGTACAACGTACGCGTTTCTGCCTGGGAACAGAGCAAACACTGTATATCTTTCAATAGATAGGTTACATAATCCTAACAGAACGTGAACGCAACGCCAGGCTGTTCTCCTGTACCACCGCCAGTGGTTAGCGCTCCTAAAACCAAACAAACCGCCGCTTTTCAGGAGGTGAATAGTTATAAGAAGAGACTATCTTCCCGTTAATATTATTTGATGAGACATACGACTCAACGTTATTTTTCGAGCAGGCTATCTCTCAATATAAGGTACGGGGGGCATCGTCATGAAATTTAGAAGCTACTGGTAGCTAAGCTGGCTAGCATTAGCAGACCGATGAATGTGTGGTGCCGCTGTTAAGGTAGCCATTTTGAAACTGTGTTGTTCCAACGAAGCGAGCACTGTTTACCTGTTCGGTAGAAAGGTGACAGCTACTTATGTATGTGGTTTAGGTGACATTTAGTTTATGCGATGCGTTTTTGAATTGGTGAGTTGCTTAACATAACTGGTTTATTTGGACTGTCTTGTTACTATTTGACATGCTAGCTTACTCGGGCCACTTGCTGACTGCTTACAATTGCCATGCTACGGTAGCTAAGTTAGCATAAGAGTTGAGTGTAAAGTGCTAACGTCGTCTAGCTAGCGCCCACCACTGTTTTGCTACCGTACATTACAGTCGTACGCTTGTCGGATGGAATGGAGTTAAAGCGTGCATTTTTTGTATTTGTCCTGAGCAGCGTTTGCGCTCACCTGGCTGTTTGGGACTTAACCGTACGTGAGCGTTAACCTACGAATTGAAATCGTAACCAATAAAACTGGACTCAAACTGGACTCATGATTTGCATTATAATTGCGACCATTAAAATCGTTGCTTCAACTGAATGTACAGTACAGTAATGGACTATGTACGCAGCGAGCGAGTCTAGAGTCCATATCTTGTTCAGTCCTACTTGCACTGTGAAGTTGATATCTTGCGTAATAATGTCAGTGTGAATTATTTGCATACATTTTGCAAGGTTGTTGTAACAATATAATGAATTGATAGCATCTATTGCTTTGTAACTTGCGTGGCTTAAGAGGCTGTTTGATCTAAGCAGATTGAGATGTCTACTTTACTCTTAGTTTTATTGCTGGATGGTAGTGATTGGAATATACCGTAGTTAGGTGGTGGCCTATTAGTGCGCTGCATGACTCCGGTTCTTGCCTGTTTAGATGTGCTGTAGTCAAGACGACAGAGGTAGACTAGAAAGTCTGTCCGCAAGTGACTTTCAAACTTTAAAAAGTTGTTTTAAAAATGGGACACAAACCATCGCATCTTTTGAACTAAAAGTACATTAATATATAATCTGTGTACTCCGTGAAGCTGTATATCATTATACATTATATGATTGTACATGTAATGATGTACAACATTTAAAATAGTCCTAAAGTATAAAATATACAACATACAAAATATGTTTCTATACCTAAACATATTTTGACCTATACCAGACCCGGGCAAAACAACTCTGTGGTCAGATCTGGCCCATTGAGACGTTCTATCAGGCCTGTGATAGATCAAACATTTAAATAATAATAAAACAAAATAAAAATAGATCTGCAGATTGTTACTTTATTTACTGTTACAAACATTAAGTGAATTGTTTTTTTTGTTTTTTTTTAAGTAGTGTAACCTGTGATCTCTTGACATTTTCAACGTAGCGCTCCAGTGAAAAATCTTCCCCACACTTGCCCTATACCCACGCAACAACTTAGCATTACCTACATAATAGTTTCTAATAAAATAATGCAAAATGTGTGATGCACAAACATATAAAATGCGTCTATTGTTATGCTATAGGCTGCATGAACATTTTTTATGAATTCTTTCACATTCTATTGTATATTAAATGCTGTTTTTTTATTTCTTAATTTTTGCAGGTTGTGTCTGTTCCCTTGCAGATACCACATAAACACCTGTACGACATCCGACGAGAGGACCAAATTTCACTTGCTTAGGTAGATTGCAGTTTCTTTTTATGCTTGAAAGTCAAGGAGGAAAGAAGTCAAGCAAGGATAGAGGAAATCCATCCGCCTGGAAGATTATAGGAGCCCATTCTGACTTTCAGCGCTTTGGTCTAAGGAACCAAATTAATTTGCATATTTGGCGGCTCCCTATAGTATATGGAGCTGTCGATTTTCAGTCTTTTGATACAGCAGATCCATGCATTTTGTGACACGGATAACGTTCGGTTTGTGTAAAATTGCTCTAATACCGTGACAGCACTCTCATCTATGAAATATGAGCTATTGCTTATTATTGCTTTGACCAGACGACCGCAGACACTTCAGCTGCCTGTAGCCAATGTGAATGTGCAACGTTTGAAGGCAAACCGGCATTATAATGCACCGTGTCACAGCATCCCGGTTTCACTAACCAAAGCGAAAGATGACGGCGATGTAACGCTTGGCCCCCCCCCCCCCTGTACTGTCATGTGACTTTGTGTTTTGAAGCATTGTTTTCTTCAAGCTTGGACAGTCTTTTCACCAGTTAAATGAGGTGAGCGCTGGTATTCAGGGACCCTCCATTGGAAAAAACACCCAACATTTCTTTTTTTTTTTTTTTCTTTCTTTCTGAATGTGTTATTTGCAGTTTAAGATGATTTGGTGAAAGGAGAAGGTCTGTCAAAACGAGCTGTGGCAGGAGGCCTGCCATCTCATCTCTTCTTTTCTACCCCCACATATTTTATCCTGGTCTGATGTCATAGTGTCACAGCCGCACTGATAGGCAGCCCGGCCCTGCCTCGTTCCCCGTCTAGACAAATCACCTGTCAGTCAATCGAGCTCTCTATCAGCACGCAACAAGCACGGCAGCCCCGGGACGTACCCAGGGTTGTCACGGACACCAGCGCTTATAAAACACACACACACACCCCACCCCTTCCTTCCCACCACCACCAGAAAGCGTCACCCGCTCGGAAAGCCGTTCGGGCGCCTGGCTACACCAAGTCAGGACGAGGATAATCTGTCCATCCTCAGCCCGCGTCTGCTCTCCGGCCCACTGGATCATCGTCCCGGGTCCTCCCCGCGCGGCCCCACTTTCTGATCAGTCTCCCGGGGCGCCTCACCCTGGACGAGGGGGGTCTGCCTCTTAGCGAAGGGGCCGTGCTGTCCTGGAGGAGGTTGAGAAGGCATCGGGCCGTCCGGACCTCTCCATCTGCCGGCGCACAGACTCTGAGCGCCACGAGTCGTCGTCGGGCGTGAGGAGGCAGAGGACTTCAGGGCCACAGACTCTGAGCGCCACGAGTCGTCGTCGGGCGTGAGGAGGCAGAGGACTTCAGGGCCACAGACTCTGGGGTAAGGGATGCGCGATGCCCCCATCGGCCCGACTGTGCTGGGCCAAGAGGCATGAGTGCCGATGCTGTAGTGATATTGGACCAACTATCATATATATTAATATATATATAATATATATTTATACATTTATATAATGAATTATAGGGCTGTCAGACGCAATTCAAATGTTATCCTGATTAATCACATGCTTTATGTAATTGCTATTAATAAATCACACATTGCTACCTACATTTGATGTAAACATTTCTTTCCTGAAGTGTTATATTTTTACAAGAAGATATACCAGCTTCATGCAAATTGTTTATTTCTTTTATTTTGAAATCGGCCCTCTAAATACTTTACTGTGTCTGCGCAGATCCTGGCCATGAGGTTTGACACCTCCATCCACTGACCGGAAACACTGGACCTAAATGGCGCAGCATGACTTTGTCCCCGCCTGGCTTAACTTCTCCACGCCCCAGCCCACCAAGGTAGGAAGCGATGGACATGATGAGTCTAATTCAAATCTAATTCAGAAGAACTTTATCTGTCACACAACCATAGAACATGGTCTTAGGTTTAGGGCTCACTCACAACACACACATGGGAAATATACAAATAGCATTAACAACAAACCATCCATGAATAAATAAATATTGCTGGTGTGCAAGTCAGTATTTAAAATGTTTATTTATATTGCAGTGGGAATAAATGAGCTTTTGTAGGCTCTCTTTTTGGCTAAAGGTGCTCTGAAGCGGATACCAAGGGAGCACGTGGCGTTTTAATGTGTAACTGCACCCTAGAATGTAGCTGTAAGCCAAGTAACAGGATTGAGCTGTGACGAGACATGTCAATGCTGACGTTAATGCTTAATACTAAACCCACCCCCACACACTGTTTTAGCATTGTTCAATAGTTGTGTAGTGGGTGGGGTCAGGCTCACAGCTGAGTTACAGTTTAATGAACATAGATTTCCAAGGCCACAAAAGTAACCAGCGTAGCAAATTAGCATTTTGCTGGCTTCGCTTTCGTCAATGTCGCGTTGTTGCACGGCGAAGGCTTTTGTCCCTGACATGTTGCAGACACACTGGCAACCAGTTTAGCGATACGTTCGTGTGTGTGTGTGAGGGCCTATCTGTTGTTTTGGAAACAAATAGCTACCAGTTGGGCCTGGAAAAAGACAACACACCAGTTTGGTATGCGTATTTAGTTTTGAAAAGTGTGCCTGGACGCGCGTGTGTGATGATCAGTATTGAATTCAAACTGCAAATGGCACAATCACAAAGTGGTTGTGCTCTTAAGGTACTACTGCTAAGGGTTAGGGGCACCTGTGTTTGTTGTGATGTGCCAGCCAATAGGTTGTTTTGTTTGTATTTTATTTGTATCCCTGAATCTCGAGCATTTAAAGAGTTAACTTTAACAACGTAATTATTATTGCATTCCCAGAACTCCACATTTCCATGCCAGCTTACCTGTTGTTAAACTCTACTGCATGTTCACAGACGGGAGCCCTCCCCGGTTTCAACCAAACGACAACACGCAGACGTTTTGTGTTTAAACCGTGTGGAAGGGCCACACCCATGTAGATGTGCTTCAGTGACTGGCGTGAAGATTGTGGGCTCTGGGGGGACGACACTATAACGCCATTGAGGAATATCCCTCTAAAAGCGCCATACTCATATTGCTGTTTCCCCTTGCGCTTATTTATCTAGCTCTTTTCTAGATTCTACAGTAGAAACCGGAGGCGGAGTCTGAGACAGAATTGGGGGGGGGGGTTTTGCACATGGCGGTATCCTGCCTGTGGCGAGATAAGAATATCAGACTACTGCGGCCGTTTTCCTAACAAATTTGTTTGGAAGATAAGCTAAGTCATAAACGCAGCCAGCGAGAATTATGGGAAAGTGTGTGTGTGTGTGTCGGGGTGTTGTGGTTTTTGGGTTTGAGACGGTCATCCCAGCACAGGTCTACTGTGGGTCTAGCTCTCTTTGTCCTGTCCGCTAACCAGACACACAGACAGACACACAGACAGACACACAGACAGACAGACAGACAGACAGACACACACACACACAGTGCTGAGAAAGCCTTTTTCACAGGGCCCAGAACACGGCAGTTAATAAAAATGGAGAACAGACTGCATTTTTCATACGGTGGTGTATGAAAGCAAGGTGCCATTCAACCAGTGGTTGGGTGCCTTGCTCAGGGGGACACCTTGACACTCGGTCAGGAGTTAAAGCCAATTGATGCTTGTGCGGTGAACATGCGTTGTCGCCTGACATGCACCTCTCTAAAAAAAAAAAAAAATCTATATAACTACGCATCCAAGTCAATTTTATTTTTATAGCCCTTAATCACATTGCAGTCTCGTCAGGGCTTGACGCATCCAATGCCACATACGGCCGACAACGGTCTTCTGCGATGCAAGTCCAATAAAAAGCAGTACTTTATATTTTTATAAATCGCTTTATTCATTTTTTATTTGCAGACATGGTTTCCTATGGTCAGTGTTGGTGAAATATTTGTATATGCTTATTTCAAACCGTTTACGCTCTATTCTGTGTTCTACTACGTAAACAAGACATTGTTCTGCGTAGTGGGGGCTCTGTGCCAAGCGGTTGTAAGCTAATACTGTCTATGAGCCGCTTCTCTGTGCCGTCCTTAATTTGTTTTGAGTTCAAAACGTCACCAAGAGTCTTTATCCAGAATGACTTGACTGTACCTTTACAGTCCCCTGCCGCCCACCTCGAGAGACAAGGCGAGCCCCCCCACCACAGAGACAGCAGAGCGTCTGTGAGTCGGCGCCGTCACAACTCCTCCGATGGCTTCTTCAACAACGGGCCCCTGCGCGCCCCAGCAGGTGAACGCACACACACCGCTCCATACGTGTACAAGTCTGCCTGCACACGCACACTGTTCTAATTGGATTCTCCCTGAATGCAACTGATGATTTCAAATAAATCGACAAAGACGAAAACTGAAGATATTCTCTCTATAACTTTTAAACTCCTTCCATCCATCTTGTCCCGCTTATCTGGAGTCGGGTTGCTCCGTATAATTGAATATAGTATAATTTTATACACACCTTACTGGGGGAAGGAGCCAGAACTCGTGCAGGAGGTGGAGCGCTACCATTTAGATCTGGTGGGGCTTACCTCTACGCACAGTCTTGGTTCTGGAACCGTTCT
>JAODUH010000009.1:777648-791163 GCA_027564835.1 Typhlichthys subterraneus | reverse complement strand
TAATGCATCACGTCAATGGAGGTGGGCTATACGTTAGCCTCTAGCTAATGCATCACGTCAATGGAGGTGGTCTATACGTTAGTCTCTAGCTAATGCATCACGTCAATGGAGGTGGGCTATACGTTAGCCTCTGGCTAATAAATCACGTTTACACGTTAGTCTCCAGCACGTTCATGTCAATGGAGGTGGTCTATACGTTAGTCGCCAGCCCATTCATGTCAATGGAGCAGTGATGCTGGTCCCTGTGCTCCCTCTTGTGGTGGGGGTTGTGGGAGTGGTAGTGGTGCTGCTTCTTCTTCTCCACCGCTGGCCGCACACCCTCCTCCAGTTGGATGAGGCGAGCCACGTCCGCGGAGAGCGGCTCGCAGTCGCACCCCGCCGGGGGAGGCAGGTAGCAGCCGTTCTTCTGGTTCTGGTAGGTCATCATCTGCTGGATGCTGATCATGGGCTTGGTCTCGCATATCAGGGGAACCTGGGTGGGGTGGGGTGGGGGGGGAGGTACAGGGGAGACCTTAGGGAGTGTGTCTGTCTTAGATTAAAGGTGAGATCATCTATTCTTCTCCAATGCCCTTGGTTGTTATTTACTGGTTATGTTCAGTTTAAAGGTGGAGCCAGAGATTGTAAACTGATAGACTGTAAGTCAAATGCAGCGAATGTCTACTCGAGCTCCGCTAGCCGCCCTGTTCTGTGTGAGCACTGAAAAACGCTTTGTAAATGGGAACACAAACAAAGGGGTGCATACCGCACCACTCAACACTATCCCAGCCTTGGCAATGCCTGTCCAATGTGTGAAATCTTGTGTTGAAACTAAATGAAATGAGTGAAAAGTGATTTAAACACATTACATGTAGTAGCAAAGTGATTTTAACACATGTAACATGCAGTTAGCAAAGTGATTTTAACACATGTAACATGTAGTTAGCAGTGATTTTAAACACTTGACATGCAGTTAGAAAAGTGATTTTAACACATGTAACATGTAGTTAGCAAAGTGATTTAAAACACATGTAATGTAGTAGCAAAGTGATTTTAAACACTTGACATGTAATTAGCAAAGTGATTTTAACACATGTATCATGTAGTTAGCAAAGTGATTTAAAACACATTTAATGTAGTAGCAAAGTGATCTTAAACACATGTAATGTAGTTAGTAAAGTGATTTAAAACACATGTAATGTAGTAGCAAAGTGATTTTAAACACATGTAACAAGTTAGCAAATGAGTTAAAAAGATTTTAGTGTATGCAACCATGAATGCTCGATGAAACAGGATTCCCGGTCTATCTAAAACAATGATAGTCCCTCACTATAGCCTATCTGTACAGTATTACAGCGCGATAACCAAGCTCGGCTCATAAGGGTCATTTTGACTGTAGATCGGCTTAGATGGTGGTGCATTAAACGTCTGGAACGTCGGGGGTGGGGAAAGGCTATTCAAATGTTGCTTTATTAACGCATACGTTCCTTCCGATGACCGGACAACAGTATGATGCAGTTGGGAAACAGTCTCTCACCTGCTCCCCCTCCTTCACAAAGTCCTTCCTACAGATGTGAGCCATTATGCCTGTGACCAAAGCATCCCCCATCACATTGACCATGGTTCTGAAGCGATCCCTGTAGGACAGAACCGGCCATCAACCATGATGTAACCATGAGTATATAGTATAACCATCGGGGCAGTAACCTTCAATATAATGGGTGACGTTCTGAAATAAACATGCTGTTGGAAAAACATTAGATTTCATCTTTTTAATCATGTCGATATTTATTTGTTAAAATTTTTCCTCAATAATTTGCCACAAGTCTGAATTATACATAATGGTTATTTACCAATTACAAATGGCAACAAGGTTGTGTGACTCCATTCATGTTTTTCTACTGTAGATCTAAGGCTATAATAAATGTACTAATAACGGCTAATGGAAGTTCAGAATAGACATTCAATCTGTTCTAGTAGGTGTTTTTATGATATATTGCAAACCTGATATGATAAGCAAATATATTCTTACCACTCAGGGACATTTGAATATGGACCTATAGACCTGTTCCTTTTTCGCAGGATCACAATGCCCACGTGAGCACCTAACACGGTCTTACTCACAAAGCCCAGTCCACTGCAATGATGAGAGTGATGTCGTCAGTCGGCAGCCCAACAGAGGTCAACACAATCACCATGGTGACAAGTCCGGCCTGTGGAATTCCAGCAGCACCTATACTTGCTGCCGTGGCAGTGATACTACACAATGCAGAGAAGAAGAAAGATAGTTTCCTCATTTGCGTGCCTCAGAGTGTGATCAATCAATCGATCGATCGATATAGATATTACTGTAAGTAATATATTCTGATAGAATAGCAGAGGACAACTCAAGCAATACAAGCCCTGGGGATGTTTGTGCACTGTGTTAGCATAACTTTGTTTCCAACGTGGAAAGCAATGTCGAGGTATAAAAAGGAAATTGAGAGATGGATAAGGATATAATATTGTAAATGGTCACGATTCCACACTAGTAGCCACACTAGTTTATTTGTGTAAACACAGAAATAGAGACACACAGCAGTTGGAATATGCTAAATGGCCATGCGTGGGTTGGTGCTTTTGGCGGTGATATACGGACCTTGACATGCAAGTCTGTGTGTACTTAATGTGTGTGTGTATGTGTGTGAAAATGTGTACTGTATGTATGCTTGTGTGAGTGAGTGTGTATATGTGTGTTTGTGTGTCAGCGTGTGCATATATATGTGTATAAGTAAGTGTGTCTGTGTGTGTGCGCACGCATGCAAATTTCAGTCATGACTACTTTGTGAAAGTAATATTTATTAACTTCATTATTTACATTTGGAGGTCTGGCTCTGTTCTGGGAGCTCCCTGCCCTTTCATGCGCATACATGGACCCCCCCCCCACGCCCCCCCCCCCCCCCACCCTCCGGCAGGTAATCCACCTTAAGTATAAACGCACCCTAACTATTGGTCAATGCGTGTAAAACAACAATCAGCTTGTCTTTCTGATGCCGACCCAGCAACGTGACTCGTGCCCTGCCTGAACTTGTGTATTTGTGTAAATATACAGTACTGTATGTATAACTGTGTGTGTGTGAGTGTGTGTCCATGTGTACAGTATAAGTGTGTGTCAAATGCAGCAGCAGGTTCGCACAAGCTGCATGCCGGGAAGGGGCGGGGGGTGGGGGCTGACTAATACAGGTCATGTGGGTTTTCACAGCGGGAGGATTACGAGGAACCGCTCACAGCCTGAACCCACAAGCACAGGTCTGGTCTGCCTTCATGTCTACCGGATGTCCCTCTCTCCCTTGCTCTCTCTCTCTCTCTCTCTCCCTCCCGGTCTGTATCTCTCTCTTCCCCTCTCTGTCTATCGTCCCCCCTCTCCCTTGCACACTCTCTCTCTCTCTCTCTCCCTCGTTCTCTCCCTCTCTGTCTGTCTATCTTCCCCACTACCTCTCATCCTCCGCCCCAGCTGTGTCTCTCTATCTCTCTCGCCCCCCCCCCCTATTCCTCTCTCTCTATACAGTATCTCCCCCCCACCTCTCTCGTCCCCCCCATGTAAGTCCAGAGTGATATAGCAGGAGTCAGCGCAGCCTCCTAAGAAGGCAACACAAAGCATGACCTCGCTGACATCCCATAATGATGCATCTATTCATGTTGAATTAAATCGATTGCGTGGCACACCGGATTGGTTTCTGGCACTGCAAATTACATCTGCAGTTGCAGCACCGGTCCATAGGCTGACTGAAATGCCACAAATACTAAAAGTACCCTATAAATGATATTGTAGATGTAAATCGATTTTATTATACGTTATATATATCTGTATATATCGATTCAAATTGCCCACCAAGCACTTTCTGGAACTCTTTGGCCTCTTCGAAGACAATGTGTAACCTCCGTTGGCGCAACTTTCTTTCCATGGCTCTGGGTAAAGCTAGTACCGAAGCTATGCAAGTTCCTCAAAGCGGCGTTCCAAGAACTAAGTCAAGATTCTCAGTTCAGTGCAGTCACACAAAAAGGAGGTACTTTCTCCCACAGCTTTAAGAACTACAAATAAGTTCCTGCCGTGCGAAAAGCGCCTATTAAAGTGCAGTAAAACACGCCTTTTAGCAGCTTTGTGTTGGGCTCAAGCGAGGAACCAATTGTGAGAGATCACATGATCCAGTCAGCAAATAGCGAGAAGGTTAAAAGCAACCGTAGCTTCACAATGGACCTTTCTCCAGAGTATGATTGACAGGCAATGAGACTAATCCGACTAGGCCGATTTAGGTTGCTACGATGTCGGATAAATAAAAATCATTGTGGTCACCGTGGGAACGTACCGGCTGCATGCAGTAAACGGTTTTATTTATTTTTAAATTAAATAGTAGGCCACTACATTTAAATTAGAAATTTAAAGATGGACCTGAAAGGTCCCTGTCAGGGTTCAAAACATTAATTCACAGACCTACGGGTGACGTAACACCGAGTAGTTCTTTCTGATACTGCCCAACAGTGAATGAATAGATTGGTATTTCATCATTTGAACCCCTTTCGTTGGCAGCTGAGCACATTGCCTTTTACATGGACAGGCAGGCAGGTGTATGGGGATGACAGTTGAGTCTTAAGAGGCGTCTAAAATCTCCCTTACCTAATGATGATCTGGCCAAAGTCAAGCTCATAGTTGTTCACTTGAGCAATGAAGATGGCCGCCACGGCCTCGTAGAGCGCTGTGCCGTCCATGTTAATGGTGGCCCCCACAGGCAGCACAAAACGAATAATGCGACGGTCAATGTGGTTGTTCTCCAGGAGGCACTTGAAGGTGATAGGCAGAGTGGCAGAGCTACGACGGGGAGAGATGGTGGAAGTTATCTTTTCTGAGCAGGGAACACGTATCGGACACTAATGTAAGTAAGTTGTGGTCATTTCAAGGTAAAATCCGCTATCGTAACCTAATTGTAAGCTAATACACTTTGTCAAATTCAATAATATCTCCTCGCATTTAGCTTACTGTTCTCTGTGCAGGATTCTACACAGCCCTGGCTCCGTAAATACAGTAGGAACATAAAGTGGTAAACAACGCTCACAACAACAATAGCCCTTGGCTTCGAAATGCGTTTCAAAGTGTGGGGACTTGCAGCTTCTGAGGGAGTTTGTTTTGATTTAAACTCGAAGTTAGCAAGGGTTCTCGAGGATGTCTAAAGGACTTTTCACACAGGAAGCGGCAACACTTCCCAGTGGAGCGTAACCAGGCTAAAGGCCTCTCTGTCCTATACGTTCAATTGACCTTTCCCAAGCCCCACCCCTTTATGCATGTCCTCCAGTAAAAGTTGAGCATTTTCTGAATCAACTCTCGGTTTTCTTGTAATAGTTTTCTATGGCGTTTTGTCCTACCTGGTAACAGTAACTAGGTAGGACAAGTGAAAGGGCCGGGGCTTGGGAAAGGTCAATTGAATCAATATGCACGGCAGGTTCACATGGAGGCGGTTGCCAGGGAGATGAGCTGGGCCTGCAGGATGCCCCTGATGTAGACGATGGGGCTCTTCTTGGTGATGAAGAAGTACATGGCGGGCAGGATGAAGAGCCCGTGCAGCACCAGACCCATCACCACTGTGATGGCGTAGAAGCCCAACTTCTTTCCCATCGCTGACGGATCATCCATCTCCAGGATCTTCCCCGCCACCAGGAACACGATCCCGAAAGGGAAGTACCTAGTTGGGGGGAACTCGGCGGGTCAGTCACTGGCCACGCTACAGCCAATGGCCTTATAGGCGAGTACGGCCACTCGGCGGCCATCACCTCTGGGCAGTTACAGTATTTCAGGCTAACTACTGTAGATCAGACCCTGATTTAGATTTAAGGGTGGAGAGCCATTAGGGCACTTTCATTGGTCACCGGGACATAAAGACTGCACAAAAATACCAGTCAAATTTGTTTAAAAAGTTTGGTGACGATAAATAGCTTTTTCTACTACACAGGCTTCTATTATGCATGTGCAAATGTGCGCTTGCGTCAGTGCAACCACGCGATTGGCTTCAGGTTCACAGCTTCACAGCTTACAGGTACAGGAACTACATTATTACAGTAGGAAGCGCATAAGCACATCACTTACCAGATGACAATGGCAACGATCTTCAGAACAGCCTCATTCAAGCTCTGACAGAAATTGACCAAGGCGCTGCCATTCGGGCCCATTCTGTCAAGCATTATTCCTGAACAGGAGACATTGGAGGAATGTCACATTAGTAGGCTATTCAGTGGAGCACATAATCAGTAATGTCTATCGAGAGGAAACCATTCAGATGCATTGTACTGAGCGTGCTGTGTGACATGGGCCTCATTTATAAAACATTTCTGAGATTTATGCTTGAATTTAGATGGTGTACTTGCGTTAGATTCATAAAAGACACTGAGCATAAAAAAGCCTTGCTTACGCACCTTCTAGGAACTTTGCTAATGCATAGTTCACCACAGGCTTGGACGCATATGCATCCCAAAATGCAATACCCATACATAACCAACAAGAAGATCACGTGGGTCAAGTCACTTTACATAGAGATACTTGAGGTAGGTCATAGAACCATAGAACCAAAAAAAAGGAATAACTTTCTCCATTTGGGGATTGTTTTCAGACCTTGGGTTCATTTCAAAACTATCGAAGCAGCCTTTAACCAATCGGCATTGCTACGTATCACTTCATCTATCTCTACCACCAATACGACATACAGTACACGCTGAACTTCTATGCCATGACACTTTGCGGAGCCAGGTTTGTCAACCCAAGCATGCCTCCACAAATGGAGTAGCAGGAGTACATACAGTAGGTGCTCTGAGCAGATGTAAGGAATCATAACAGAGCGTACCTGGTGATCCGATTTAGCAAATATTAGTTATTTTAGTGACCTAGCCTGGCTCTGCCTTAGTCCAGGTACAATTCAACTGTACACCCCCTGCTTCACCCTAAATTGACGTTTTGAATTGTCGTTAAGTGAAACTTCCCATGTCGTAATCATGAGTTTGCGAGTTCCATTTGAACTTGTGTCCCCAGATGGCATATGTATCGGTATCGGGACTGAAAAAACTGGACCGTGCCAAGTCAAACCGAAGCTTGCGAGATCAGGATGGTCTCGCGAGGCTATCGTCACCCACCACCCCTTTCACCCTTACCCATTGTGGCAGAGAAAATTAATATTCACAGCACATTCATGCCGTCGCTGGTGCCGGGAGACGTGCGCATGGCGACGTCGGGCGGGTCGTGAGGTCAAGCGAGAAGTTCAGGACGTCCGTGCTGTTGTCATCCTGGATGCCATAGATGATGAGCCTGCGTGCGGTAGTCTTGTCCAGCAGCTGTTCCATCGTGGGCTTGGGTCGCGACATGGGCACGCTCTGCGTGCGGTACTGGAAGGCAAAGGTGGGAAGTGTTCACATTGGCGAAACAAAAGGCGAGCGAACTCTTTCAAAACTTTTTTTTTTCCGTTTGCTTTGAGTTCACTGTGAACGTTTGTGAACACACGCTAACTGTCTGAGGAGGTTGTTCTCGGCAAACTGGACTAAGGGTTATATTAAATCTGACCATTTGGAAGTGCTACACAAATTTGTAAAAGTTCAAAGAAAATGAGTTTG
This sequence comes from Typhlichthys subterraneus, assembly GCA_027564835.1. Lineage (NCBI taxonomy): Eukaryota > Metazoa > Chordata > Actinopteri > Percopsiformes > Amblyopsidae > Typhlichthys > Typhlichthys subterraneus. The sequence continues at coordinate 783,561 of JAODUH010000009.1, read as the reverse complement.
CCTCAGTTTGCCGAATATGAACTCAACTAGTATAGGAGAGGCAAATGACCTTCATTGCACATGCATTGGAATGCAATGCTAAAATATAACAGGACATTTTAAAAGGTGTCACATTTGATATTTAAACCAACTATTTTCTATGTATAGCTTTGTGTGTGGTATATGTGTGTTGTAATCCAGCTCCTCTGTTCCTTCATTTGATAACTGGTTCAGCTTCACATGCATGTGTGTGTGTGTGTGTGTGTGTAGAACACTATATATTTGTTTTGGTCTGAGATGCTGGTGCTAAGTGTGACCTCGAGTGGCAGACAATATTATACATAGTTACTTTAATGGAAAAGGAAGGTTATGCCAATTAATATTCAGTTAGCATCCAAGGTGTTAACTTGTAAACCTAGCTAATTTACACTTCACTGCTTACCTGCTGGAAGGTAGCTTCGACCAAGTTGGCTGGGAACATGTTCCTGGGGAGGAAATCGCATGAAGTCAGCTGTGAATGGACGGCAGGGCTGAGATTGAGGGTGTACGGAATATTAGCTTTCAAGGAAACAATCAAAAACCTTTCAGGCTGGATAGAAGGGATTCTGCTCATTTACCAAGGCCCTCATTGAAAAGTAACACATATCAAAGCATAATGGAGAATTTGATGGGGGCATTCACAGTGAAACTCAATGTAGCCTACATTTGGGTATCACCATGATAATATACAGTACACTCATGTTAGTCACAAGTCCATCTGGGGAGCATCCATTGAGGCTACCATGATCCCACTAATGCACTAGGGTGACTGTATGCTGATATACCTGATAGATGCAAAATACAGTGCTCTGTCAAGCAACCACCTGCCCACACACACACAACCCTATTTTCCCTTTTGCTTGCCATATGTTTTCGAAGGGACTTTTGGACTTTTGGTTTAAAGGACATTCTCTTTTATGAGGTCATCATTCTGAGACATTGTTGATTTGCCATTAAAGTATTTATTCCCGTCCTGAGACCAACGTCCAGAACCTAAATTGGATCACACGGAATTTCTAAAACAATATGAAGCCGAATCTTTTACAGTGTGTCCCCCATAAGCACTTATTTGGGTGTAGTGATAAATCAAACTTAAAGTTGGAGTCAGCAATGCCGGAAAAAGATTGCTGATATTTACAAACAAACAAAACAAAAACACCTCCCCGCCTACCTCCCACCTACCCAGAAGCGCCCTTATGTCACTGTGGCCGGGCTAATTAGCTTAGCTCAGTAACCCACTGTCGCACGAGGCTCGAGGCTCCATCCGCTAACCTTCTAGCCCTTACAGTATGTCACTGTGGCCGGGCTAATTATCTTAGCTCAGTAAAACCCACTCGCACGACGCTGGCGGCTTCAGCCGCTAACCTTTTTGCCATTAATCTTATATTGATGTCACCATAACAATGACACAGCACAGCACTAATTGACGGGCTGATGTAAAAACAGATGTTTTGAGTTGTACTGTGCCTTCATTAGTAATAATAACTAGAAGCTTTATTTGTATAGCACCTTTCATTTAGGAGTTGATTTACAGTGAAGATATTACATTACATACATATGTGCGTCACATAATAAAACAGATAGAATGCATGGTAAAAAAAATTAAATAAGCAATACGAAACAAGATATTACACATTAAAAGCAGGTTTTAAAGTTTTTAAAAAGATAACGGAGGTGGATTTCCTGTATCCCTCAAACTGGTTTGCTTTTCTCTGAAGTGAACTCTACAATACTTAGATGCCTGCATGATATAAAACGTGAGAGCACATTTATTTCTCACCAAATGTGCAACCAAATTGAGAACAGGGCCACCGACTAACAGGACAAGGTGTCAGGGTTGAGCCCAGTCACAGGAGGCAGAGGAATACTAAAGAGGCAAACAAGCAGTAGATCCTGCAGACAGAGATGTACTCCACGTGACAGACAGAAACACAGCACGCTAATAGACTTGATGAACTTCCTCGGACCTGGGACAGGTCTCCTGTGGCGTCTGTCAATGCTACAATTGACGGACCACTCAATTAACTAACTTACAAAATGTGCTGCATTTCTACAATGTGTTAGGTCTTAATTGCGTTAAGTATTATTGCTAAATCTTGTTTGCCTATCAACAACTATTAACTACATTTTAACCGTCCCGGAGTCCCTTCCCAAGGTTACTTCCCTTTTTTTCCCATGAGTTTTTTAATTAATTAATTAATATTAATTAATACGTTTTTGGTAGGAGATGGTCTGTTCATATAGGCTATGGGTTGAACAACGCTCACATGGCTAACAACAACAAAGCCATAATTTGTGTTTTACTGCTTTATATTGTTATATTGTTGTGTTTCAGCAGTACAGATGCACAATATGATGATAGAATCAGCATGGCTCTAGAACCACTTCTGTTGGTGCATAGCGCACTGTTCCAATTTAAGGATATGTCCGTAATGGTTGTGTCAACATACTGTATTCTATTTTAGAATTTCATGAAATTCATATCAGACTGAGATGGCATACATTTAAGTATGATTTAATAAAAGCAACATTTGGTAATGCTATTAATAGTGATTATGACTTAAACTCAAAAATACTTAAATATGCGGCTACATTATGTATGGTTAGGGCCACTGAACACACCCATAAGCTGTACAGCCAATTAAGACTGCAATGTGATTAAGGGCTTGATATGAACTAGCACAGAACGAAGGTAAACACACAAACTATGTACATAGGGGTTGATTGGAATGGTTAACACCTGGGAGACCATTAACAATAGGGCAGGGACGGGAAGGCACGGAAACGAACAAGCCAATCAACACCAGGCTGTGAAATAAGGGGAGGGAACAGTGCTTCGAGGAACAGGGGTGGAGACAGGAACAGTACTAATGCCTAGTCCACACATACACAGATACATTTTGGGGATTTCTTTTGTCCACACAGCAACTCTATTCATAAAAATGAAATTGCATGCTTTCAAGTCTCTGGGGAAAAACGCTGTATGTAAAACACAATATAACAAAACAATCCAGTGAAGTATATACATGACAAATAGTTCTAGACCTTCAAAACTAGTTTATGATCTATTCGAAATGTGGCGGTGTGTGCACATGTCTAAGCTTTAATGCAGGGTCATTTTTGCTACCTTAGACCTCAAATCAAAACAGTAACGCTCTGCCGGACCTCCGCGGAGCTGCCTCACACATCGAAATGCATTGTGAAGCAAAACATAGTGCTTTATTGATACAAGCGATGTTCACCACTTTGTTTATGTTACTATATGGAGCCAGGGCTGCGTAGAAGTATTGGATAATTTTTTCAACACGCAGAGAAAATGGTAAGATAGCAAAATGCAAGGAGATATTTGTTGAATTTTACATTTAGCTCTCAATAGCTGACTATACCTTTAATTGACATCTTCCTGAATCTTCTGTGTCACCCTTGGTTACCCTTGTTATGGCAGGACAACATGCCTAGACTATGTGCAGTTTCATGAACTGAGTAAATTATATTGTTTATTATATTGGCCTGTACATTTGAGAGCTATTTTCGGTGGAATGCTAATGGGGGTTCTTATCAAGAATGAAAAAATAAATGACAGTTTTTCCCGGTCGCTATGGGATGCATTATTCAAAACTGAGTCCACTTTTTTTCAGAACTCCACAGAGCCAACACCGTCAGTCTATGTGGACCACACAGTGGATAGTATTTCAGTGCTTTTACACAAAATGCATTCAATGACCACATTCTCCAAAATCCATTAACTATTTTCTCATTCATGTTCTACTACTGGCAAAACACTATATACTGGTAGCAAACATCCAAAAGGGGATGACAAATGGCTGCTTTTATGATTCATTCTTGTTACAGATTGTAGGCAATGCTTTTTTTTATTATTATTAAGTGAAAGGGTGTTATTTTTATTCCCACCCTTTATTCCATGATGAAATTCAGATTTATGTGAAAAATCATTCAAATTTTACTAATCAAAGTTAATATTTTATGTAATGCTCCTTGTTCCTGTAGTGTTTCTTACAATAGATCCGTGTGATATAAATAACCATTTCTGAATGAGTTATGGTCAAACTTATTTATGTACTGTATATGAACTATGTCGGACTAAGTGTTTTGTTGGTTTGAGTGTGTATTGGAGGTGAGATTACATAATTGTTTGGCCATGATGCAGAAGTGTTTCGCAAAAGTGGATTCAGTATAGAATAATGCATTTTAGCAACCAATGTTGTAGCCAAGACCGCCTAAACTGAGACCAAGTCTTGACCAAGACCAGAGTTTCTCGAGACCGAGACAAGACCAAGACTTTGAGGAGTCGAGACCGAGTCAAGACCGAGTCAAGACCGGGTCAAGACCGAGACCAGACCAGTGCATGATAAAATGCGGAAAACTATATGCACTTCTCAAATATGTTATGATTCACCTTCACATAAAAACACACAAGATTCCTCTTGATTGTAGGGCTGGGTGATATTAATATAAATCAATATCATGACTATTTCTAACTATGATTAATGAACCATTTATTTTTATAACATTTTTCTCTTTTTAACAAAATCAATGTTAAATAATACCCTGTGCAAAAGTGTAACTGCAACACTGCTGAAGAAGAGTAAGAGCAGGGAGTGAACATCAGGGAAGCTCCAATGGATGAGTGGATGTGTAATGTATGTGTGTATGTGTGCTCATAGTGTTGCTTATTATCTCATCCCTCTATCTACTAGTTATGGTCTAGCTACAGAGACCAAAACCGTTTTTTTGAACCAGGCTGTAAACATGTTTATTTTTAGCTGTAAAGTCGAATATATATCGACTCCCTTTTGCAGCCAGCCTCAAGTGGCCATTCGATAAACTGCAGGGCTTGGCACTTCCGTGTTCAATATTCATTTCTCAGCACCGGAGGTTCCCGCTTGCACAGGTGCACCAGCATCTCAGACCAAAAGTAAACAAATGGCCTAATGCACGCATGGCCTGATGGTCTCACGAGGCCACACATGGCCAGCCCAGTTATGGAAAAGTGCTCATATTTAATCCAGAACACACACCGAGAATTATATCATTACCTTGTGTTTTACAATTGATTTTAAAAAGAAATCGTAAAACTGAATATTACGCTCACAGTCGGTCTGCGTTGTTCGGCAGTTTGACCTTTGGATTGGATGCCACATAGGGTTGCCACCTTGAATACGGAAAAATAAGATACACCTTAAAAGAGGAAGAGTCCAATTCAACAAAACATTTTACTTGAACTTTGCCGACATTATTAAAAACCGCGCATGGTGCGTCTGGGTCTCCGTAACCAGAGCAACAATGGCGGTGACGCTACAGTAGGTCTTGTGAAATCTTTTTAAAATGAGTTCTCAGGCCATTCCAAGTGTGTAAAAACGTACCGTAGTGTATGCATTCGAGTAGGTAGTGCATGAACACGGGACACATTGCGTCCTGTATTGACTCACAATAACAAAATGTTCTTATTAAATAAAGGGCAATCCCGTAGTATAGCCGCACGCCGCTCACCGAATGAGGTCGAGCAGCGCGTCCGCCGAGCTCATGATGGGCTTCCCGCTGTCCTCGGAGTCCTCCTGGGCCGCGCCGCCCGGGTGGATGACGATCACCATGACGATGCCCACCACCACGGCGACAAAGGTGGTCCACAGGTAGTAGGAGATGGTCATGATGCCCAGGCGGCTGGAGCACTTGGCGTCCAGGGCTGCCAGACCTGACATCAGACTGAATGCACGCACACACACAAGTACACACACGTGTACACACGCACATACGTTTACACGCGCATGCACACATACACATACACATACACACACACACACACACTTGAATGCACACAAACACCCGTACACGAGCGTGCACAAACACGCACGCACACACACTAATAATTTGTTT
>JAODUH010000009.1:751545-769386 GCA_027564835.1 Typhlichthys subterraneus | reverse complement strand
GCGTGCGTGCGTGTACGGCTGCTCGACTATGGGGAAAATAAAAAAATCATAATCGCTATTATTATTTTTATCAATATTGAAATCAGGATTGGTCAATATTTAAATTATTATTAAACATGATTAGTCTTTGACTTTGTAAAGAAGTTTAAGTTACTACACTTAAACATAGAAAACAACCAGTGAAAACACCTTCAGCTGTGAAATACTTAATACTTTTCCTGATGTTGTTTCACTTTCACCCCGGTAGGGAAGGAAGTGCACGTGTTATTCAGATCATAAGACAAAATAAGAGTTTTCTTGCTAAATGTAATGTGCAAAATAATCACTACATTGTTTTGTGATTTTGATATGAGCCGAAATTGCAATTAAAATGTATGGGGAATAATTGCACAGACCTATGGGTGCGTGGCCTGTCTCTGGGAGGGACAGGCCACACACTGAGTCTTCTGGGAATTGCCTCATGATCTCGCGAGACCATCCTGACCTCGTGAGCTTCAATTTCATGATGCAGGGAGTGTCGGTGTGGAACCCCTCAGTACTCGCCATTTGATTGAAATGTGTTGCCTTTATGACGAACAAGCGATCTTGAATTGGGGGTGGTGGTGGTGGGGGTTCCCAGACTGATTCTCAGCACTGGAAGGTGCTTCTGCCAGGTGGCTCAACTATCGTTTTGTGCTTCTTTGCAGCTGAAACACAATAATCCACAGCAGTGAAGCACAACCGATCTCTTTGGTGTTGTTCGCCATCTGAAGTTGTTCAACAACAACAGCCATTCAGTTCACCGTCGTTTAGGGGTGCATGATATTGACAAAATATGATATTGCGATATTGATGATAACAATTGCGATATCAATATTAATTTCGATATTTTTAAACGTAGGTAAAAACACAATGATTATGGCAAAATGCATCAAAATATATTCAGAACATATCAAAACAACTCATATTGGACTGGTACAACAACAGTAACTTCAATCTACGGAGGAGGCATTCTTTTGGCCACTAATGTTTCCTCTTCCATCTCTATTACGTCATTAGCTTCCTCAGCCACACATCTCACTGTTCTGTCTCAATCAAACACAACTAAGCCACACAGCCAACGGACGCATCTCTCCACTAAATATACTGAATATTGCGCTTCATGCAACATGTTCGACATGATATTGCACAACATAATATTGCGATAACAATACTGAGGCGATATATTGTGCACCCCTACCGTCGTTCCTGTTCATTGGTCAGGTCTCACCTAAACTGCTCTGGTAGCTGCCAATCGTTCCTCGTGGGATGCTAAGGGGGCCTAAACCACAAATTGTTTCGGTTACAAGTGTATACTCAGGCTATCTCGCAAGGTACCATAAGTGTGTATGTGGAGTGCATACACACTTGCATAAAACCTGGGATTTCTGTCTGTTGGGCTCGGTTAGGCGCAGCACTGTGAGATCATCCTGATAGTGCGAGCTCCAATTTAATTTTGCTGCGACTATCAGTCTGGAATCCCTCAATGCAAAAGCATTTGTCGACCTTGTAGAAAACAGACCATCAGCGACCAGCTTAAGGCTTTTCCCAAGATAACATTGTCTGTTGATATTGAAATGTATTACCAAACGCTCACATCCGTTTTGAATTCTGCGGCTCCTGACTAATACAGTACAGTATTTCTGACTGAGAAAATTAAATTGGAGCTCGCATTATCAGGGCGGTGAAATTAAATGAAGTCAAACTGCATCACTTGAGGTCAAGATGCTGTTTGTACCACGAGGCTACATATTGTGTGGAATAGAGATGCAAGCTGGATCTAGCTATAATGGCATCTACAGTATGTGGAGTACAAAGCTATCTGCAAGCACAGCCATGTGTGGGAATACAAATGATTTATGTGGTGCGATTTATTCAGTACAAGCCAAGTGGAATGTTGCTGCATGCATTTTGTCTGAGGGTGTTTACGCACAGACAGATCATGTACTTCAGTAGTAGAGGCATGTGTCCATGTATGGCGTATGGTTACGAGTTGAGAGAGCAATATTAGCCAGGGTGCCAACCTGATCAGCACTCTGCCGCTAGCTGCTAAATGCACTAGCTTCTTGCTGCCTACCAAACATTGTGAAAAATGTAGACCTATTTACTGCCGACGTCACCGACATGTGCGCACACAGTTTTGCAACAGAAGTGCCTTTTAACTAGATCATGTTTTCTTCTGTCTCTACTTGTACCCGTTTTGATATCTTTTAGAGCGTGAATATAACGCATAAAATCCACATTTTGGGTAGGCTAGGCCAACTGGAGGCAAATACAATCAGCGGCAACAAAATGCTAAATTATGTTCCCTAGCTAAAAACATAAAAAATGTCAGAATTATTTTGTCATGCTACAGTATGAGTCAACCAGCAGCTATTAGACATTTTTACGATGGGGCTGCAAGCAATTAAACACGATCTTCGGTGGTTAATGCTCTTGAATATAGCTTGACAGGTCATTGGACACCATCATTCTTGCAAAACTGTGCCTGCACACTTTGTACACCATCATTTTGTAAACCATAAATAGGTCTAGACTGTAGAGACTATTACAGAATGGGATAACATGCAATAATGCCTTTATGACTAGTCAAGTAATATGACTATTAAAGTAAATATTAAATAGGTTTGAGGCACATAATTACTGACTACTGTATTAGTTGGGTCCGTGACATATACTTTCTATTAATTTTGAACGTTCCAGCATCATTTGAAAGATGTCCTGACGGCCATAGTCACCCGCAGGAAGGCATACCGTTTACGGGACGGCCATTTCCCCTACGCTTTTGGCACTGATGCCACACCCCAGCCCTATCTGAAGAACAGCTTAGCTGCTTACCAGAGTGTTACTGAATGGTGAGGCAGCCCAACAACTCTCCTGAGCAAACGCCTATCTAACTTAACTTATTTTTTTTATTTGTATTACTTGTGTATGTGTGTGTGTGTGCGTGCGTGCACACGCACTCATGGCACCTGTTAGCCAGTCAACATTCTCAGCCACCCCTCCTCCCACTCTTCTACAGCCCTCCCTCCATCGCAGCCCACCCCACCGGCCCGCCCCCTCAGGTGTTCCCCGACGACGCGGAGCAGCAAGCTGTCCACCTATTGGCCTGTTCGGCTGATGGTCTCCCTGCGCCCCTCCCCCCGATCAACATGTTTGATCTCCTGGAGGCTTTACAGGTGAGGGGGATCACTGACTGACTGACTTTCTTTATTGATTATTAATATTGTTTTGGTGAGGGTGTGTGTTTGTAATTGTTATGAGCTCGAAGCTACATGATCGTCATTGAAAAGCGTCAGCAACCCAGATTCTACCTACAGCAGCTGTTAAGGGTGAAGTGTACCCCCGTGCCGACTCCCTCTTCTTTAACTGCCACCAGGTGCACCGCGGCGTGATACCCTCGCACACCGTGTACGCGCTGAACATGGAGCGCATCCTGTCTCACCTCTGGCACCCCAGCCACGAGGAGCTGGAGCAGGACCTCGTCCACCGGCAGCGGCTCGCGGGGAAGGACAGCATGTCGGTTAGCTGAGAAGGGGATGGTTGGACGGATGTGGTGTGTGCGGAACAAGCTAACGACGCGATGCTAACACATTGCTAACGCTAGCGTCCCTCTGTGGACAGTGGGTGGACAATCGAGAGTATAGACAAACCTCAAGTCTCATTGTAACGCCTTTTCTGACCCAGTTGACTGTTTTATAAGGGGATCCTGTTTTGTATTTAAATTTTTTTACCCTTTTGAAATGGCAGACGCTTCTAGCAATAATCTCAATTTGTATATACATTTTTTATTTGTGTGTGCGCTGGTGGACCAAATGGGGAGGTGTATGATGAAGTGTTGCACAACAGCCTTCCTGTGTGAGGAAAGAGCGACAGTGTGTAGCAGCTGATTGACACCTGAGAGCGAGAACTGTGAAAGAACCAGCCCCGTTCCTCTTTCTGAGCGTACTCAAAAAGAAGGCATCTGACACATTCTCAACCAGTGACTATGAAAGCGGTGTGGGAATCTAATGAGGGAGGGAGTGGGGGGGAGAGAACACATCCAATGTGTCTGATGTGATGGGGAGAATGTCTTCATCGAAGCATTTTTCAGTTTCCCGTAATACAGATGTGCAGTAATGGGAGTGTACATAGTGTGTCTCCCCCCCACCTAAATGCACTTGTTTGATGTTTTTGTATTTATTTAGCTCATGTTAGCTGTATAAATGTGTCCCTGTGAACTAAATAAATACATTGCGTTATGGTTGTATTTACTTGTATTAACTCATGTGTTTTACATATTTCGTTCACGTTAACACTTAAAATATTATCGCGTTTATTTCACACACATTGACTAGCCCTTTAGCAGGCCTGTTGCTGAAGGGCGCCAACCAGACCCCTAGGGCTCAACTGAGGTTATTGCAATTAATTCCTGTGCGTGACAGTCTCTTTGGAGCGGTCTTACCATATTTGGCTCCCTTGCATCTCATTTCCGATATCTTGTCCAGTCGCAGCCTGAATATCACAGGCATAACCCTACACTGGGAGTGACTTACACATGATCCAACTGTCAACAAACGTAGTGTTCTAGTCTTCTAGATTAATCTGCCAGCTAAAAGTGAACAACCACATTATACATCACATAGGCTACAGTCCCAACATTTTATTTTTACTATTTACATTTTGTAAGTGCTCAAAATACGGATTAAAAATGGTACTACAAAGTAATATGCCAGGCATAAAAGTTATACTTAACAATTGTATCAATGCAAATATTAAGAAAGTAAGGCAGTTGTGTCAGTAAACGCTACGCACCTATGTTTTTGCGTAAAAGGTGTGTGTGAAGCAAAACATTGCTTGTCGTGTTACTCTGTACAAAATGTAGCTGGTGAGGAAGCCCAGTTAGACTTGAGTCTATATGGCTATGCGTTATTATGGTGGAAGACTCGCTGGTATGGCGCTGTCAACTGACAACTCGGTTTCACAGAGTTTCTGTCCTTCTTCTGTCAGGGTGCAGATCTCTATTCCGCCACTTGGAGTTGCATTTGGTCCCCAACATACACCCTGAAATGGCTCTCGCGTGCTATCACAGTCCAGATTTACTTGGCAGTTTAGTACGCCTGGAGTTGCTGCGTTAAAATGAGCTGGCAGCCACTATTGACATGGTCCATGACCTTTTGCTTGAGCAGGGCAAGCTCGTCCCTAAGGGAATTGGCGGAGGAAACCAAATCTGTGTGCTGGGTCTTTAAGTTCTTTACTCTTTCCTCCAGCCGAGAGATTCTCTCCAGCTTCCTTTTCCGGCATTTGGAGGCTGCCACTCTGTTCCTCAAGCGCTTTCTCTCCGCTTTGATGCGCTCCTGGCTTTCCATGTCAATTGGGGAGAGAGGTGGTGTGTCTCCGGACATCTCGGGCACCGTCTGCGGCTCCTCCTTGAACGCGTGTAGCCGTGAATGCCGTGGTGCCAACTGCGGGTTGATGTGTGTCTGGGACGGGGCCGCTGTGTACGTAGCAGCGGAGTGTCTCTCGCCACTAGGTGCCGCCGCGGAGCTAGCAGTCCGAGAGAAAGTGCCCAAGTTTGTATATTCCGGAGGCTCCGGTCGTACGGTGCAGCTGTAGGGTATGCCGCCCTCGGACACAGTAGATACCGATGCCATATCGCCGGGCACGTCAGAGCTGACATTAGGCATTTGCTGTTGATAGTGCAGCTCTGCGAGTGCCCTCACGAAGCCATCTGCGAAGCCCTCCTGCTCGTCCGTGATGTTCTTGGGACAGAGGAACTGGGTTGGCGTGGGGGTTGTCAATCCAGTGCAGGACTGGATGATTAACCTTTCCAATTCTGGCGAAGCGAGTTTCAGTAACCCGACGTCAGGGGACGTCAGGATCTCTATGGCTTTGGAGCGCAGCTGGGGCTTGAAGTTTTTGGGGTCGTTAAGATTCAGTGTCATGGTCTGTTTTAGGGTTTTCGGGTTGAATCCATAGCCGCCCATCCCGTCGCGCTGCTGAGTATTGGCAGCATTCACAGATTCGTCATAAAAAGTCGCTTCCATTTTGGTAGGCATAAATTGATATTGTATTCTCTTGAAGGAATGTTTTCCTACAAAAATCCAATCATGAAATAGAGCTTTAAACTGCCTAGAACGACCAATTGCCTCCGGTGGTGTCCGCCTTTTGTTGTAGGTTATCTTGTCAACTTTCGGTCCCGTGAAAACTTATGTTGTCTTAATGTAGAGTAGGCCTATCCATGAACAAAATCTGTTCCCATTCGACGTGCGTCAGCGTATCCAAAAGTATATTTTGACGTATAGGCCTTCCTGGTTTTTTTTCTCAACTGAAGTGTAGCCTATAAAGCGCCTAGGTCGTTGTAATAGCCTACTTTCTACCACTTCCAACGTGGAGACGAACTTTATCCACCTCTAAGATGCAGCTATACTGAAAATAACAATGATGTCATTTCTACAGCCTCCGATTGGCCTAAAATGATTTGGTGGGCGGTACATTTCCTAAAGACATGTACGTTTCTCTGACAACCAGCCATATCCCCGCCCCCCCGCGATGGTTTATGGGATTAGGTAATGCATGAAGTGCAGCAATGTACTCTGGGATTACGTAGTGTTTTTGAATATTTTGTTACCCGCTCGTTATGTTGTCCATGCATACATATACAAAGATATTGAAGTAGTCCATGTGTAACAACGTAAAATTCGAATGAAATCTTTATTTCATGACAGCGAGCGAGTAAATAATGCGAGACATGGGCCTATACACGCAGTAGTGACTAAATAGTAGGCACAAAAGTTTTTACAATAACAACCGCGTCATAAAACACATTCAACCCACATTTGTAATAAAAAAATTACTATTTTCAGTATTGTGTGAAGAAGTTTGTGTGTGCGCAGTATCCCACTAAGCCTAATAACCTAGAAAAATGGCAAATATATTTGGAAAACTGCGCACGTGGTATTATAGGACACATTCGCGTTCCATTACGTGGATGACATATATCTTGAAATAGTGTAGCCTATAATTTAAACCTATAGCAGCCGCCAACCTTCTACTAGCCTACTGTAGCCCAAGACTCTGTACAGCCATACTAGCTACCTCTAGTCCGTCTGGATTCATGCGTTGTATTATTCATTACTCTTCAACCTAACTATAAATAAGTTAACAGATAGGCCCCAGCCACTGGCAAAGCAGTAGGCCTATTGACTGCTTACAGCCCCACTGAAGAGATTTCACCCTCACAACATGGATGCATGCATGTAGGCAGGCTTCCTTGATCTGTCTGTCAACCAACACACAATCATAGGGTTAGTCAGCAGTTGTTGTAAGCTAATACACTTTCTTTGTCAAATTCATAGAACGTCTCCCCGCGGCCCGCTAGCTGTCGGTCCTGTGTGCACGGTGAAACAATAATCTGGTGTTCCTAGTCCCCCTGCTCTGCATATGGGAACACAAACAAAGTGGTGCGGACCGCCACACATGTTGTCCCAGACTTGTGTGTCTATTTTGAGGGGCGGAGCTTCTGAGGAAGACCTGTCTATGTTTTGATCAAGTTCAAATGTCAACAATTTCTCCAGGATAGCATGACTCAAGGGTTGTATTATTTGTGTTCACAATTGTTAAATAAACATAACTCAGGAAGTAAGGAAATGTGTGTTTGGTAGATTATTGCTGTGTTGTAGCAATAATGCTTCTTAGCAATATGTCTTATATCTTTGGAAAGCCTGTCTATTATAGTTCGTGCATTTGTGGGATGAGCAGCAGGGCTGCGCCCATGAACGATTTGCCAAATCTTCTCTGACAATGCCAAACAGATTTTATTTGCTCTCTCTTGTTTGGTGTTGTTTTGTAGATTGGATGATTGAATCCTGAAGAAACTCTTTGTGTCTGTCCGTCTGTCTGTCTGTGTCTCGCTTTCTAGTCTGTGCACACCTGTGTTTACAACCACCCAGTGGTATTTTACTATTTTCCCACCATACTACCACTGTAAGCAGTCCTTCCTGTTTCCGTGTCCGCTTCTTTCCCCCTCCGCTGGCCCTCCGTGTCCGCTTTAGATAACACTAGCTTTCCTCTAGCAGCCGGCCAGCTTGGGCCAGCTGTTTCCACTGCGCGCAGTTTTCTAATCAAGAGTTGGCCATGCCTGACACGCAACAGGACTGCCTTTGTTGTACAATAAAGGCGGGACCAGCTGGGGCCCATGGAAGCACACACCCTTCCGTGACTCCAAAGCACGAAGAAGCGTGTGTTGTATACGTCTACATGAGTTACGTTGTAGATTGCATTCGGCGAGGGAGCGCACGGTGCAAGACAAGATACATTTCAAACACTCGACGTGTTTGTTAAACAGACCATCTGTTTCTTCCTGTCCCGCTACTTTCGTGTTATTTCTGTCTGCAGCTCTGCAGGCAGTTCATCCCGGGCCCAAACAGCACAGCAAGCACGGCTTCCCTTTAGACAGCTGCTGCTCTGCTTATCTCTTCAAATGCATTCAACACAATAAAAACGGGGCCCAGGCTGGATGTTGTTAAGGAAGTTGAAAACATCACATTTTGGCAAGATCCGTTGTATTTTGTGGTAGTTTGACTGCATGTGCACAGTTGAACTTGATTTGCGATATATCCGTGCACACGCGCTGGTGGTGAAGTTATAAAACGCCCTTTTTGTCCAATTTCGCATGCCGTCTGGAAACAAAGCGCACTGGTCCAATGTACACATGTCAACTTAGTCATTATGTTTGTCCGCTGTCGTTAGATTTATTTAGCAGGTAAGTAAGGGCATGTTCTAGCGATTCTTCAACTGGTCATACATATTCAAAAGTGAAATTACTATGGATAGAGCTGTTTCTGACATTCTCAAATAAACTAGCTTCACTAGCTTTTCAGCTGGGCTGTAACATGTTATACTCGGATTCATGAGAACACGAATCGTCTGGATTACATGAGTATTTACATAATAAATAATTCTGTTTTTACATATTTACATTACAATGGTGAAAACATTTGAGAATCGTCCCCTTCAGCCAGTTGAAATGGCAGGTAGTGCTCCGGCAGAATACTATTATGTTGGGGTGGATGTGGGCACCGCCAGTGTCAGGGCAGCTCTGGTCGATAGACGTGGCCAGATCAGGAGCAATGCAGAGGAGCCTATCGATATTTGGCAGCCGCAATCAGAGCACTATGTTCAGTCATCCACAGAGATCTGGCAGAAATGCTGCAGTGTTGTAAAGGTAAGATGAGTCCAAACACAACGTTTGATTTGACGTCAACATCATTCTCTCTGTTTGTGGGCTGCTTGATCACAGAGAGAGACCTATGTAGTATGAAGTTGATATATGATACTTATAACCTTTTACAGAGCGTGAACCAGGGTGTTGAGAGGAGCCAGGTTAGAGGGATTGGTTTTGATGCCACCTGTTCTTTAGTGGTTCTGGACAAGAACTTCCAGCCAGTGCCAGTCAACCAGGATGGTTAGTTTCACCTCTTAAATGTGCATCGCTCAGGACTATATGCTTCTTTATAAACCAGCAGAATAAATGCATGCCCAGAAGGTCTGGGCACGTTTATTGTCAGTGTGTGTGTGTGTACAGCATAAACATTTATATATTTGTTATCACCCAACATCATTTAGAGAAAGAAGATAGATTCGATTTAGATAGAATAATGTAAAAATTTAGAAAACGATTAGGTTTTAGTGAAACATAACCCTAATTTGACCTTTTACAAATTAGGGTTATGCAGACCAGAACAACCCATCGTTCCATCCAAGTCAATGGGAAGGTACACAGATTTCACAACAATATTGCCAATTATTTCTCTCTGGAGATGTTAATGGGTCTTTTGAGAATATAACATTAATTCCTAAGTACCTATGATCAGTCTGAGGCCACAATGTTATTTCTGCAGAACGTTTTTCAGGTGCATTGACTTTGTTTCAGACCATGCATGGTAGATTTATCTGTCTGGGCGCTGCTTACTTCAGCCTCCACAGCAAAATGCTGTTGATGACACGTCCATTAAAACATTTAATTGAAGTGCATTACAATGCTCCATCTTGTTATTTAAATATCTTTGGTTGTGTGTTCGTTGCGGTGTGTACCTGAAACCGTGGTCAGCTGAGAGGCAGCACAACGTGGTGATGTGGATGGACCATCGGGCCGCGGCGCAGGCCGCCCGCATTACCGCCACGGGCCACCCAGTCCTGCGCTGCGTGGGAGGGGTCATGTCACCAGAGATGCAGCCACCGAAGCTACTCTGGCTCAAAGAGGTGAGAGGTCACCGGGGTCAACTCTACAAGTGTTTATTTTATTTTAATTAGTGTTTTTTCTGAGCTGCACAAGCTGCAGTGCAAGTTTGTTTATTACAGGTTGCCATGGAGGTTTTAAACCTAAAGTGCCTCACTATGATTTTTCACCACTATGTCAGACTAGGCGCACCATCACCTCAAGCCAAAACAAATGGTTCTAGGGCCACACGCACACACACACAAGCACTAACGTACACTGAACCAGGGGTGAGGGGAAAAATCGATACAGCACAGTATCGCAATATTTCCCATGGCAATATTGTATCAATACATGGACGCCTAGTATTGAAAATTAATTATATAAAATGCACATTAGAATTTATTATATATTAATATATTTATTATACAATAGTCAGTCGGCTTGATAATCATATTTTGCAGCAATACAATTTATGTTAGATGAACATAAGACGCTTTGGATAAAAGCGTCTGCCAAATGCCGTAAATGTAAATGTAAATGAACAAACCGATGTTGACAAAGTTTTCCTTTGGGAACATTGAAAAAAGTTCTAAATTGCAAAATATTACAGAGTATCGCAGTATGTTTAACATCGTAATATTATCGTGGCAAGTAGTGTGATAATATCGCATCGTGGGGCCTCTGGTGATTCTCACCCATACTATGAACAGAACAGAGGAGCTCAGATTACAACACACACAGAGAGAGTGTGATGCCATTATCTGTTCAGGACGCTAATACTCCACTACAGTGTACAGTATATTTACATAGAAAACATTTATTTGCTGCTACATTAATGTTTAAAATGCCATATATATATAGAGCACCTTTAAACGCCCCCCCCCCTCCCCTATAGGTCTATATGTAAGTGTGCAAATACATGCCAATCACATGCAAACCTCTCATACGCCCACACAGAGTCAGTTGTCAGTGTTTCTGTCCCAGTCTGATTGTCAGGGGCTCAAGTCCCCACAGTTGACACAGAGTACGTGTACGCACCCTTGAACAAGCAACCCCTACCTCTGCTTGTGAAAAGATGGATATAATAGTTCAAGTTCCTCTACTCTCTCTCTCTCTCTCTCTCTCTCTCTCTCTCACAGAACCTTGGGGAAAGTTGCTGGAAGGAATCTGCTCACTTTTTTGATCTTCCAGACTTCCTGTCTTGGAAGGCAACTGGTTCCTTGACCCGGTGGGGAAGGCTGGTGATTGTCACAGTCATTTGGAAGCTATCGTTTTCTATGATTGACTTTCTATTTTATTACAGTGCAGTGTCATAGTTGTTTGAAATATGGAAATGGGCTAATTATGGGGGCACATGCATTTACTGTAGACAGAGGGCTCTGGAAAAGGTATTTCCTTCCTTAATACTAAATACTTTTCTGCAAACACTTAGGTCTCTATGCACCCTGGTGTGTAAGTGGACCTATTGCCCTACGGAAGGATGGGATGCCAGCTTTTGGACTGCCATTGGCTTGGAAGATCTCCTTGAAAATAACCATTCCAAAATAGGTCAGAAAAACTGCTCTATCTTAGGACAAGGTGGTTTATTGTAATTGATGACAAAATCTCTTTGATGTGGTTGTATTGTTCCAATACAAGCCTGAAACTGACGTGTTGCACAGTGAGTCTTTGGCTCAATATACATGAATTATTTATAGAAATAAAATATCATTCCATAGCACTACGCATCGCATACAGTATAAATACAATAAAATACACACCCCCATACACATATTGTACATATACCATAACACACAGTATATGATAATGCCCCAATACCCTTGGTACTTTTTACTAAAAATGTCCTGCCTTTAGGCTATATTGTATTAGTCATATCTGTGGGTACATATAACCTGACACACCAGAGGACTTGTTACACACAACCATCTGTGGTGCCATCAAAACTGTCTATAAAAGGGATAGCAAAAATACTTGATAGGTATTGATGATTGAATGATTGTCGAAGTGATTAGGCGTGAAGTTATCTAAAAAGTAATGGAACTAATTAAACTTTTAGTTACTAATTATCATTTTAGTCTGGTAACTAGCAACTGTAATGGACTACATTTAAAAAGTAACCTACCCAACCCTGGTTGTAAATGTATGACATCGTTTGTTGATGACATGTTGATGTGATTATCCTAACTGAATGTTTGTTGCTACGACATCTGGTGTAGGATCTCTTCTGCTATGACACATGTACTTGATTGCAAGTAGCTTTGGATAAAAGCGTCTGCTAAATGCTGTTACATGTAACTGTCTGTCCAGGCAGTGAGACGTGTTCTCCGGGGGCCCCAGTAGGAGGGGGGCTCAGCCAGGAAGCAGCCGCTGAACTTTGCTTGAATCCCGGCACCGCCGTCGGTGCCTCCCTCATCGACGCTCATGCCGGAGGTCTAGGTATTTATGACCTTTTAGAGTGCCTCGTCTGGTCAGAAGATGGAACTGCACTTTATTACTCTATTACTCTTAACTATTCTTTTTCAAAAATGTTAGTGTAAACATTTTTTTTACACAAACCATTCCGTTTCAATGGTCATTGTAACACTCGTTTTGATATATATATATATATATATACACACACCACGTGACCGCACCACATAACACTATCCTAGCTTTTGCAATGTGTTTTAAATTTGGAGGGCAGAGCTTCTGTGTTTTTCTTTTGGTACTGTAGAGGTCAAATGTCAACATGCATTCAGCAGAATGACTACAGTGACGCAGCAGAACATTGCTGTAGCTCAGAAGGGAGAGAACGTCGCCATCTGGTTTTGTTCAGAGATGACCCCATGATCCCTGGCCATGACCTCTGCCAATCACACATTGTCGTAGCAGGAAGGGGTTAAAACACCCTGCGCTTTTAGTTGTTGGACGTGTCACGTTGACGCTCAGCTCTGGCCAAGGCTCGTACGAGCACCTCCCGGCTCAAAGTGAAACCAGCTTAGCAAACATTATTCCAGCAGTTTGCGTTCAAACGTATTTCTGTGGGAGGTTTACAGAACATGTCCTAAAAAAAAAAAAAACTTTTCAAATGTTTCGGACATACAAGTTGAAAACATCTCTGTGTGTGTGGTGTGTCAGTGTCTTGCAAAGAATGTGACCTGGGAATTCATTTAAAGGGACACTACGGGATATTCTTCCCCGTATGACACACGTGGTTTAAACTAGCATAACAAAAAGAACATTGCTTAGGTAAAGGTGCTTTTATTGTCACATAAACATACATGCAGTGAAATTCATCCTCTGCATTTAACCCATCCCTCAAGGGAACAGTGGGCAGCCACTGTGCAGCGCCCGGGGGCCAACTCCACGTAGAGGTAATTGTTTCTGGTTAATGGCACTGACAGGGGAGAGTGGGGAAGACTGGAGCACCCGGAGGAAACTCACCCAGACACGGGGAGAACATGCAAACTCCACTACTAAAGGCCGAGACGACCGGGGTTCGAACCCGGGACCTTCTTGCTGTGAGGCCATGGTGCGATCCATTGGGCCACCGTGTTGCCCTCAGTGGTGTGACGGCAGCGCATTGGTCGCTGCCCCCGCGCTGCACCCGAGGGGCTTGCTAACTTCGAGCTCAAATTAAAACAAACTTCCTCAGAAGCTCTGCCCAACACATTGAAACACATTGCGAAGCCGAGCGGCATTGTTTTCATGAGTGGTGTTCGCCACTTGGCTTATGTCCTTATTTACAGACCCGGGGCTGTGTATATAATATAAGTACTGGATACTTTTTTTTTTTTGTACGGTAAGCTAGCGAAATGCAAGGCGATTTTTGGTGAATTTGACAAAAAGTGTATTAGTTTAGCTTTTAGCTTTACAATAGATGACTACACCTTCAAGTGTTTTGCTGTGCTCTGCAGGTGTGATAGGTGCTAACGTGAAGGGCCTGGGCTTGCCGTGCGAGGACCAGCCCATCACCTCGCGAATGGCCGTGATCTGCGGGACCTCATCCTGTCACATGGCAGTGAGTGTTACTCATCGGATAAGGGCTGGTTCATGGTCCACGCAAGCTAAGCTGACGCGAGCACGTCGCAATTTGTTTGATGCGTACTTGCGTAGCAAAACGTGTTGTCCTGCAGTTATATGTGAAAGTGTTCTGAAAATATGTACGTGGCACTTACATTTGCGATTGCGTCTGCATAGCCTATGAACCAGGCCTAAGACTCAAGGCCGACGTCCTCTGGAGGTGTCTGACGCACGTCAGCGGGACACCAGTGGTCGTTGGCCTATGAAGGTCAGGTCAGTCGTTCTGGAGAAAGCTTGTTGATATTTTAACCCGATCAAAACAAAAAAACACAGTCCATAGAGCGCTCTCTCAGAAGCTACACCCCACGGAGATTGGAAACTCATTGCGATGGCTAGGATATTGTTGTTGTGTGCGGCCTGCACCGCTTTGTTTGTATTCCTATTTACGGAGCCTGGGCTGTGTAGAAGTACCGGACACGCACAGAGAACAGTGAGCTAGTGGACCTCAAGGAGATATTTGGTGAATTTCACAAATTTGTATCACCTTACTGTATACCTTTCAAGGACTAAGGTATTCAGGATTATGACGTATGTCACTGTTTCCATAACAACGGTTTTTACACTGCCATTTTGAGGTGGATGAGAACCTTTATCCACTTTTTGTCTCCTTAAAGCCTCATATTTTCAGTTTGACAGCTTATTAAAAACATTTTCAGGGTTATTTTAACCACAGCCCAAGGGCAATTCTAGAATCAGACCTTTAGGAGTGCTCAGCCCCTAATGAGAATGTGATCTGTAGGCTTAGTCTACATACTGTACGACTCAAAAATGAATCAATAATAGTGAATGAATGAATCAATAATTAACATTAATTTCTATGTTTCTATGTTTGCATTTGCAATGGAATACAATAAGTCTTGTTTAAACATTGGTGAGGGGACATGTTAAGCATTGGGGTGTGGGGGTTTACCCCCAGGACATTTTCAGCATCAAACACTTCTATGCATACATTTTTGCCTTTTATGCACCAATTTCTGTTGGAAATGTATCTTAAGCAAAAAGCGGTGACAATTTAAATTATAATATGATAAGGGCCTCAAGCATCCAGAAATAAGCACCTGTGTAAGTTTGCAAATGTAAACATTAAAGGGCTGAAACTTTGCTTAAAAATGTTTTTTGGGTTTTTTTGGGTGCTGAAAATTATTTTATGGGTGCTTGAGCACATCTAAAAAGGGTCTCAAAACGCCCATGCTACAAAGCGAGGTGCGACGAGCGGATGGCTTGCAGTGTGTCCGGGGCTTTAAGGTTTTATTGCTACACGCTAAAAAGCAGCAGTCATGGACGGTAGTGAAATGTCAAGCTTCCTCTCAGCCAAACAAATAAACTCACTATGGAAGACGACATACACACACCTGTATTCTGCTAAACACCACTTTTGGACTTTTTTGACTTTGGAATTAAACATTTGGAGTAATTGGAGCTTTTGGCAACCAACACCACCAGAGGCTAGCTTTCAAGTTCAGCTTTCATCTTTAACTGTCCCCTGGGAGCAGTTGTGTTTGCAGCAAGCACGACATACAGATACAAGTCTAATAAGAGCGTAAGCAAAGAGCCTAAACAACAAAAGCCTAATTGCTTAGTGTTTTATTGACTTTATTGACCCAGTGGATATTTCATCAAGGGTAAGCGAATAAATCAAAACAGTATTGACAGTTAGTCAGGGTCTTCATCACTGTCAAGAAGTATTGAAGCATCAACGGCACCACCACTGCCATCTATCCCTCTGGCCTGAGGTCAGAAGGGAAACAGCAGTGCATGTATTTCTCTTTATAGGGGTAAATCTACACCGTTAGCCAGAAGGTAGGATCTGAACCTCTGCGTGAAAACTGACACGAATTACCAATACTGCCGCCAGAATAATGGGTTTGCCCACACCCAACCTCACAGAGCTAAATCGTTAGGCCATTGCACGCATTGCGAGCACAATAACACAGGACATCACGCACCCACTAAATCGCCACTTCTCTCTACTGCCCTCTAGGTACAGGCCCCTGAGGTGCAGGGGGGCTTGCTTTGGCAAAAGCCTAGTGCCCACAGCCTCAGAGGACCTAGACAAGGTGCCTAGATAAAAGCAATATAACTACTCTTGGTCTTCTTGTCGATGTTGTCTGCTGTTTATGGTGTATTTGTGGGTATAATATTATAAATACATTTGGTGATGTACACTGCTGTGAAAACAAATGTTCCTCTGTGGACAATAAAGTCAAAGTGTGGTGATGCATCTGTGATGTAGTGGGGATGGTTTTCTGGGAATCAAGATAGGATATAGTAGCCTGGCTCCGCCCGGTTATGCTCTCAGCTCAATTTATTTAGCTGAGATTAGTCTGGAAACCCTGATCACATTAGCGTTCGCACAGCCACCCTGGTGGCGGCCCAATCAGCGTGGGTTAGCGAGATGACGTTGAAGTCAAGGGTGTTTCGAAATGGTGGTAGAATGGTCACAACAGTTGCAACGCCGATTGATTTAGCGCTGTCCAATAGCCCAAAATGAAGTGAGAGGATACGACTGCGAACACTTGCCAATGGAACGTGGCCTATTCACAAAGCTAATATGGTCTGGTTACACCAGGCTAAGGACATAGGACATTGCATTACCTAATGTCCAAATATCAAGCAGAGTTGAAAAGGATTTCATAAATAAAAAAGTCAATCTCAGCTTTCCATGAGATCTACTGTGTATTCTAAACCATCTTGTTTTTGCTTATGTCACCAAGAATGCCGATCATGCTGGGGGCGCTGTAAATGCAAGTGTGTACATGCATGAACTAAGGCACGCAAAAAAACACATTTGGACAATAAGATGCCGGAAAGGCCTTCATCAGTCACCGATGACACACCGATAATTCAGATCCTGCCTTCTGACTACTTGACGTAGCGTTGCCGTGTATAAAACCAGAGGCGTGTAGTTCTTATGTAATCTGAGTTCAGATTAATCATCTTTTCCATTCCAGGTAATACTAGCGCTCCTCTGAATCACAATCACAAGGCTGTTATCCATGTATTGGTGTTAGTATAGCTTTAATACAAAGTCAATTTGCATTTATTCAATGCACACTTAATTTTCATGCTGGTTTTAAGGATAAAATATTATGTGTTGTTGCTGTATTTCAGTGAAAGGAAATAGTCCAAATTCATTTCAAATCTCAAAGATGTGTTCTCACTTCTCACATATTATTAGAAAATAACTCAGGACCCTAAGCATCCACATTGGTACCTTTGACACTGTCCTTACTAGGTCATAGCACTCATAGCATTAACAGAAGCCCTCTATGGCCTAGGTATCCCTCTCGTATATTTCCCACCCGAAATGTTTCAGTCAATCTGTCAGTCAACGATATCCTTAGCTCCCATTGGTGGTCGCCTAAATCGCGTTCCCCAAAGTTGTGTTTTGTTTAACTTACCCGCCCACTTCGCTTCGCCGACCGTTATTCTTGTTATCCTAATTATTGCTTCATGTCATTTTGGACGATGGTTTCCACCCATTCCATGATATGCTGGTCAAACATAGGAGTACCTTCAGTGACAGACTACTTCTTCCAAAATGCTCTACAGAACGCCAC
>JAODUH010000009.1:712338-751445 GCA_027564835.1 Typhlichthys subterraneus | reverse complement strand
CCCCCTACATCTCTCATGGGCTCACACAGGTCACTACCCCTCTCCCCTGCATCTCTCATGTGCTCACACAGTCCACTACCCCTACATCTCTCATGGGCTCACACAGATCACTACCCCTCTCCCCTGCATCTCTCATGTGCTCACACAGTCCACTACCCCTCCCCCCTGCATCTATCATGGGCTCACACAGGTCACTACCCCTCCCCTTATGCAGCACAGCTGCCCACACGTTTGTGGACAGTTGCAAAGATCAATTATCATTAGTGTGAGGCTGTACAGTTTCTATGAGTGTTTCCATGACTACTATCAACTTAAACAGGCTGTTGGTGCTGGAGACGTCCCTGCTGCTTACAGCGTTGTGCTCCGTTTAACCTTTGACCTTCCTCCAGGTCAGAGGACCATTGGCGTGATCACCAAACTGGATCTAATGGACGAGGGCACGGATGCCCGGGATGTCCTGGAGAACAAGCTATTGCCACTGCGAAGAGGTAGGTGTGTGTGTGTGTGTGTGTGTGTGTGTGGACCCCTTGGCTCAAGAAAACCAGAGTCATGTAAACTGAGAGTTGCGCCAACGGAAGTTCAAACAGTCATGTCATGGAAAGGCAAAACAGTTCCAGGGGGTGCTTGGTGGGCAGTTTGAATCAGTAAATACAGATACATAATTGCAATTTTTGGTATTTAGTATTCAATAAATGCATCAATTTACATTTACAATAT
This sequence comes from Typhlichthys subterraneus, assembly GCA_027564835.1. Lineage (NCBI taxonomy): Eukaryota > Metazoa > Chordata > Actinopteri > Percopsiformes > Amblyopsidae > Typhlichthys > Typhlichthys subterraneus. The sequence goes on along the minus strand of JAODUH010000009.1, from coordinate 750,728 downwards.
AATTTATATGGTACCTTTAGTACTTGTGGGAACTGTTTTGAGGCTCCACGACCCGCCATTGCTGTGAAAAAAAAAAAACGGTCCATTGGAGTGAACAGAGTTGACACGGCTTGGCTTTCTGTTTTGGGCCATGGAGGTCAACAGAAAACAAACTGTTCTGAACGTCGGTTGACTTCCAGGTTATATCGGGGTGGTGAACCGCAGTCAAAAGGACATTGATGGGAAGAAAGACATAAAGGCAGCCCTGGAGGCAGAAAGGAAGTTCTTCTTGTCCCATGCTTCATACCGACACATGGCCGACAAAATGGGCACTCCGCGACTGCAGAAAATCCTGAACGAGGTAATCTTGGACATTCAGATAATAACAAGTGGCTGTTTTTGTTCAGCTCTGCTTGCCTGGTGCACGTAACAGTGCGTATGTAAGAGCTTGTGTAAAACGAACTAACCACATTCTACATGTTTAAAGGTACACGCTGGACAAAGATGGTTGAACATTTGAACTGGATCAAAACAAAAACGTCTCTCTCTTCACTGATAGAAGCACCCGCTCCCCCCAATATTAAACATGCATTGATAAGACGCGTGATAGCGTTGTATGGTGCGGTCTCTACCAGTTTTTTTTTATTGTGTTCTTATTTACAGAGCCAGGGCTGTGTAGAAATTATTTTTTCAGCATACACACAAAGAACAGACAGCTATAGGGGACGGAATTTGACGAAGAGCGTATTAGCATACAAACGCTGACTACACCTTAAAGAGGCCAGTGTCGTTAATTTAGAAAAAGCATAGTTAATTATATTACATTTTCTAAACCAAACACACAAGCCGCTAGACATCGGCAGCGAACACGTTACGTCATTTAAAAGCGCACACTGTAACCCGGCTGGTTGGCTTATTTGTTTCTGTTTCCATAGCAACTGACCAACCACATCCGGGACACGCTGCCGGCGTTCCGTAGCAAGCTGCAGTCCCAGCTGCTGGCGCTGGACAAGGAGGCGGAAGAGTACCGGGGATACCGGCCCGACGACCCGTCCCGCAAGACCAAGCAGCTGCTGCAGTCAGTACCACTCTGATGTAAACTGTCTCAGGGCCTCTCCGAGGACCCTCTAGGGCAGGTCCTGGAGGGCCGCTGCCCTGCGTGCTTTACATCTCTCCCTGCTCCAACACGGCTGACTCAAGGCCGTTAGCAGCCTGATAACAACCCATTCATTTGAATCAGGTGTGTTGGAGCAGGGAGACATCTAAAACATGCAGGATGAAGCCCTCCAGGCCCTGGCCTAGAGGGCCCCACTGAGAGCTTTCCACTGCTGTAAAGATTTCCATAATGATAGAAATATGGAGAATTGTAATGCCCCCCAAGACCCTGCTGGTCCGCAGGGCTTGATGATCTAGTGGTCTGGGTGTTGGGCTCCCAGACGGACGGTTGTGTGCTCAAACCTCGGTGTTGACCAACCTGCAAGCGGTGGTCAACACCTTACATGGCAGCAATAACCATCGGTGTGTGACTGTGAGGCAAAATACTGTAAAGCGCTGTATAAAAGCAGTCCATTTACCATTTTGCTGTGGAGGCAGGCAGCGCCCAGACAGCTAAATCTACCAGGCATGGCCTGAAGCAAACTCAATTTACCCCCAAGACAGTTCACTGCAGAAATACGGTTGTGGCCTCAGATTGATCGTAGGGACTTGAGAATTAATGTTATATACTCAAAATACCCATCAACGCCCCCAGAGATAAGTAATGGGCAATATTAAGGTGAAATCCGTGGACCTCCCCATTGACTTGCATGGAACGCTGGATCGTTCTGGTCTGCATAAAAATCGAATGTGGAATTGCCGTCCATTGAAAGCTCTCTTTTTAAATGACATTCTTTCTGTTGTACATAATTACTGTTATTATTGCTTCCTGTACCTGGTTTTCCCGCCTCTAGTAAATTGTTAGTTAAAAATGCCATCAATTTGTCGCCGTGGACTTCCCTTTTGCTTTCGCTCTGTTTCCCAGGATGGTGCAGCAGTTCTCGGTCGACTTCGAGAAGAGGATCGAGGGTTCTGGAGATCAGGTGGACACAGTGGAGCTGTCTGGCGGAGCGAAAATCAACCGCATCTTTCACGAGCGCTTCCCCTTCGAGCTTGTCAAGGTGACACGAAAGATGATCTCTTATTTACATCTCTCTGCTGCCTCATGCAGACCCTCCGTCAAGCACACGCACACACACACGCACGCACACACACACACGCGCACACATACACACATGCACACACACACACGCACGCACGCACGCACGCACACACACACACGCGCACACATACACACATGCACACACACACACGCACGCACACACACACGCACGCGCGCGCACGCACGCACGCACCCACACACATGCACACGCAGACAGCACATGAGTGCTCGTTTTCAAACAGGCTTGCCTCTGGGACTAGGACTGTAATTATATTATCTATGAATAGCTTAGTAATTGCCTGTTTACAATGCTTGTTGGTGTGATAGTGGGACCTATCTGATATTGTTTTTTTATCCTGGTTTCTATGGTTTTTTCCATTTCTTTGTTTATGTATTTTCTATATTAATAAATTATATTATATACAGTATATAAACTAATTCGTTACTTTTTTGTTTGTTTACTTATACATTGATTATTTCTTGCCTGTTCATTCAATAATTCATTTTTACATGTTAATCTTCCTTCCCTGTGTCCTATCCTGCTCGCACCTCATTCCGCTAAGGGCCGGTTGTCTACCAAATGCATCTTTTAGCGTTGGAAGCGCCCACAGCCTCATTTTCAGAGCACTTCTCTCAAGCACTTATTGTTGCTAGGTTACAAAAATCGTCTTCTAGCACTTTCACATTACTGTACTTCGTTGTCAACGTCAATAGTAGTAGTTTATTGCTGTAGTATGTAATTATAACTTTGGTTAACTTTAGAAAGGTTAGCTAAAACGATGGAAATAAACTGTGTTCCATTATTGATTGACAGGATCAGTTTCTCCTCCGTCATTATTGACAGTTGTTGATATCGTATGTTCCGCCCCCTCCTGTAATTTAATTGGCCAACAAGAGAGAAGTGACATTGACGAGCCCAGCGCTGTTTCAAAAAGTGTCATTGTTTTCAACTGCCAAAAACAATCAAATTAACTTGGGGAAAAAAAACAAAAAAAGCTGAATTTCAAAGAGCGTGTATTGAAAACAGAAGCTCTCAGCGCTCTAAAACGCGCTGGGTGGACACAGGCCCTCCATAATCCCTTTATTGTGCCCCTCGGCATCACACTGTGTCTGCCTCTCCGCCGCTCAGATGGAGTGTGATGAGAAGGAGATGCGCCGGGAGATCAGCTACGCCATCAAGAACATCCACGGTATCAGGTGGGTGCTTGTGCCGCCTCGATGCAAGGCTTTGACACGCTCGGTCTGGACATCCTTCCTCCGTCACCTTCCAATGATATACAGTATATATCCACTTTAAAGCTATGTGGGAGATCGTAATGGTAAAATACACATTATTCATTCATTAAAGTTGGCATTGTAGATAAGTTATAGTATGCTATAGTAGATGAGTATTAGTAAATTGGTCGTCCCAAGCCTCAGTCAAACCACCAGATTAACACGAGACCCTCTATGAATGCCTCTGTGCTGTGTACTGGCTCGTACACTTATAGGAAAAGCTGTACAGGAACACAGGAAGTGATGCAGCTTACTGTACATATCAGAAAGACATCAAAGACACTCTGCTTCAAGAAACTGTATACAAGTGACGCAATTGAACTGAAGAAGAACCCCCCCCTCTCTCTCTACCTCTTACCCTCAGAACGGGGCTTTTCACCCCAGACATGGCGTTTGAGGCCATTGTGAAGAAGCAGATTGTAAAACTGAAGGAGCCTTGCGTCAAGTGTGTGGACATGGTCATCCAGGAACTGATTAACACTGTGCGCCAGTGTTCCAACAAGGTACACATTAGCACGCCCGATGGGCTAACCCCAGAGCCATGGAAATTACAGGAGTTACGCCTATGGAAGTTCGAAACAGTCACATGGTTCATGGAGAGGCGAAACCTATGCCAAAATAGTTCCCAGAAGTGCTTGGTGGGCAGTTTGAATATAAATATATATATATATATATACACACACACACACACACACAGATATATAACTTAATTTTTTGGTATTTAGTAGTCAATAAATGCACCGATTTACATATAAAATAAAATGTATAGGGTACTTTTAGTGTTTAGGCTAACTTTCGGGAACTGTTTTGAGGCTGCACGATCCGCCATTGCTGTGAAAAAACAGTCAATTGGAGTGATCGGAGACGAAGTAACTCTTCTTCGTCGTAGTTTTTTCCATGGCTCTGGGCTAACCTTTCCCGCTGTACTATAGCGACACCTGCTGTGCACAGTTCAATTGGGAGTGGAGGGACAGTGGGCGGCGCAAATGGAGGACTGAAGGAAGGATGGATGAAGTGTAGTTTCTTTTAGGTATGTAGTAAAAGCGTGCTAAAAAGGTATTCTCTGTCCTCAGCTGGAATGCTTTCCCAGGCTAAGGGAGGAAACGGAGAGAATTGTAACCTCTCACATTCGTGACAGAGAGAGTCGAGCCAAGGACCAGGTAATATCTCCAATAATCCCAACAATTCATGTAAATAAAATAAATACATGCATTCACAGTACAACCTGAAAAAGATCAGGCATTTTATTTATATTTTATGTAATTGTATTGCCTTATTTGTCACGTCCGGAGGTGGTAGTGAGGACCCAAGTGCAGGATATTGTTGGTATGATGGTTTACTGATGACCGGGTTTGTAGAACAGAACTCAAAACAGACACAACTAGACAAAGGAATATAGACAAATAATCCAGCACAGGGCAGACAGAAAACAGGGTATTTAACACATGAAGGGGTGATTACAAATTGTGGATAGGTGAGGCAAACACACATGGAGCAGGGGAGACAGCGAGGACATCCACTGGTTGGAGGGGAAGTGCAGGCAGAGAGACACATGGACAGCCCAGGAGACAGTCATGACATTATTAAATATAATGAAGTAGCAAATTACTTACTTTGTATACTTAATAACGTTATGTCAAGATGACTTACTGATTACTGTGAACACAAAGTAATTTATAGGAGAAATTAAAACCAAAGTTTATGGGTTTACAGTGTAGGATGATATACAGTGCAATACACAATGTTTATTTTTATTTTTATTTTTCAGGTTCTCCTGCTGATTGATGTCCAGCTCTCCTACATCAACACTAACCATGAGGACTTCATTGGCTTTGCTAAGTAACTGTCTCATTAAGCATTAGTTTAATGCAACTATGATACCATGATAAAGCTGGGGTGGGGATACACTATTAATATTGTAACGAAATCAATACGTGGAGACTTGAGTTCTCTTTGGCACCTCGCCGTGTATTCACAATAGCTCAAGCTAACACATACACGTGGAATAACGCACCAACCTAACTGAACCACACACCGGAGCTAGTTCAAAAACAACCAAAAACAGTTTCTGCCACAAACCAGCACACAGACGTAAACTTGCTCCCCGCCCCCCTTTTCAACATCCCCTCTGTACAATTGCCATGTCACTACAATATTAATTTAGACACATGTACTCGTATAACGTAAAAGTGAGCGCAGCAAGAAGGTACAGTAGATAGCGTACGCCGCGCCATCGCATTTTTCGTTGGATATACTGAATTTGCGATTGCTCTGCGCTTGGCACCGCCCTTGGTGTAAACACGTAGTTTGCACCGTCAAACCTAGCGATAAAAGGCATAAATCTACCCCAAAATACACATTTTTGGGTTGACTATAACATTTTAACGAAAGAAGTGGAATAAACATTTATTTTAACAACATACAAGCAATCAAAATCTTCAGCACGTCTCTCCATGGCCTGTGTCTTCAACTTGTGAGATTAACCTTGCCGTTGCTTGCTTATCCTGTTCAAATAAACACACTAACTGAGATAACACGTGCTTTCAGAGGCGGAAAGTTTTCACCGCAAAACCGACTCGCGCTTTGCATCACAGTTTTCATACATTGAACATAATAGGTAATCACTTTCTCTTTGCGCATCTCCTCCCATATTTTCGCGCAACAATCCCAATCTCTCCTCGACTCTCCCATGAATGCATATGCATGAATAGGAAAGCACAACTTGCGGTCTTACTGTTTTTTCAGCAGGCAGAATAGCGTTTTAGCCATGTGCGTTCTGTTGGTACATACAACGTCATGTTTTGAGACGCAAAGTTCGTCGAAATTACACCTAAAACGGTCGCTAACACGTTAGCTCATGAGGCCCACTGTGCATCTGAAGACGTCCATCCAGTGCTGTCTTCAACTCCATAAAATTATTAATTTCAACAGACTAAATGTATATTTAATTATATTAAAACAAACGTTGCAGACAGAATAACAAACCGTTAATAAGTTAAACAAATAACAAATGATAGTTAATAAAACATAAAATATAAATCATATCAACAAAATAAAAACGTCATTAAAGAAAGAATGTAGTGTAAACAAGTTAGGTTGAACGGCAAATCACCTTCCTCTGCCAGTGTCCTATGTAGGCTTCCGCACTGTGTAAATGTTTTCATGACTCTCTCTCCCTCCTTCCCTCTCCTATGCCACTCGCCCACAACAGTGCTCAGCAGAGGAGCAGCCAGACGAACAAGAGCCAGAGTTCGGCAGGTAACCAGGTGAGCAGCTCTAGTGAGCGGCACACACACACACACACACACACACACACACACACACACACACAGAGAGGGTTCAACGGATGGCACAACCACGTTCGATTCGCATCAAAACAAACTAGTAGAGTTGAACCAGGGGTCAAGGGTCGAGGTCAAGGGATTGATCAGCGTGCCCACAAATGGTGCCATCGGAAAGACAAAACATAATGACAGTGATATGTGCACATATGCAGGAGAAACAACACAAAAAGCATTGGGCTTCTTACATAAAATAACAGTGAACTACAGTATACACTTGGGGATGGATTTAACATCCCAAATAAAGAGTACTAAATTGCGTGGGCATTGTATAATAGTGCACGTTTAATTTTAGTATGTATTACGGGTGATCAACTAAGAATTATTGCGTAAATGACAACCGGTGCAAACACCATGGAGGCAGCAGTATCTAAATAAGTTTATGTTTATTAATGAATAAGTGCGTGTTTTAATGCTTTCCCGCCGTGGAGAGTCAGGACGAAAAGCAGTCTGACCGTAAGCGCAAACGCAAATTGGATAGGATTAGAGGTGTTGGTGGAAGAGACAAATGAACATATTGGTGAGCTACAGCAGAGACGTGAATATAACGAGATAAAGGGAGAGTATCTGTGAGGAAGTAAATGCCGTAGGTAAAACAAAAAGGACCTCAGATGAAATGAAAAGATGGCAAGATTTACCCCCCATGTTATGTTTAGGGTCTGGGAGACCCTATGAATGTTTCTTCTTGCTGTTATTTAGGTTAGGCTATAGTTAACTCAAAATTATTTATCTTCAGACCTCAATAACAACACACACACACACCCCACCCGTCCACCGACCCACACACACGCACACATTTATTATAAAAAATATATATATTTTACGTTTTTTGTGATATGGTGGATTACATTACTTTTTTGGGGGCCACCTTTTTTACATTATTTATTTATTTATTTATTTATTTATTTATTTGTTTATTTTTTTCCGTTCTTATCACTTTTTTTTATTTTCAAGAATGAATCAAACCTGGTGCAATTAGCTCATTCCACCACTATCACTGGTGTTGTTTTTGAGACATTTCCCTTTGTTTTGACCTCCCCTGTGTCATCAAGGTGCCACTATGCATTTCATCCTCATCCCTTAGTGGGAATCTCTACTGGTGAGTATCACGCAGTGTGGGTTATGGTTTTCCATCTCAATTCTGCCTGCAGTAACACTTATGCCCATTAGGTGGTGTCGCCGAACACTGCTTTTTATGAGTAGGTCTTTATAGCAACAACAAAAAAGTTCAGAAATAACATTAGGTTATAAGACAGTGGTTTTACAATATGCTTTGTTGAAATCGTTTTATATACCGTAAACACATTTTTTAAACGATATTGAGACATTTAGCAATCTCTGTATTAGAACCAGATATCTTATTCCATTCCTTCCTGTTTCAGGCATCTTCTCCTCCAGCCTCAGGCCTAATTGTAAGAGATTACTAGAATAATATTTGTATAACACCCCCCCTCCCCCCTTTCCAAAGCCCGCAGACTACAAGTTGTTGCCTTATAGCTTCGGATATTAATTCCATTATTTAACATTTAACATTTAACATTATCTTAAGTTTGACCCTGTGTATCCCAATCCCTCCCATACTTGGAAAGCAAACGATAAAATCACATCTGTAACGTATGGGGCGGGAAAATATGATTTCTCGTTGTGTTTCGTGTTTGATCACACAGTCACAAAGGGAATCTCATGATTTATGCTCGGGCCTTAAATGCTATGCAGGTGTGCATTATGGGTAACCTCTATAGTTAGTCTAAGGCTGCTGATCGTCACACGATATTATGCCCACTGACTTGCCTATTAAAGGATAAATTAGACACATTTAGGTATTTAAATACTCACACACATCTATTGTACGTCTAGTGGGAGCACCTATCACTTCGGCAACCCCGTAACTAACTAACATGGGCTATATGTATACGTCTTTGGGGTCACAGTGCTGTGAATGAGCCTGCACTGACTGGGGTCCGAATTACTCACAGAACACTCACAAATTACTTCACATGCCGGATTTACACACTTAACTTGACATTGTCATGCATTTCATTGCATTTTGTTGATTGACCTGGGTACTTTTATTGTGATGCGTTGACCTTGAATACTGGAACTTGTGTGTGTGTGGTCTGAAATGACCAATATGTCCTTTACTACTATCTGACCTATTGACCTTTACTTCTCCTCAGGTCATACGCAAAGGCTGGCTGACCATCAACAACATTAGTATCATAAAGGGGGGTGCCAAGGAGTATTGGTTTGTGCTGACCGCTGAGAGCCTGTCCTGGTTTAAAGATGATGAGGTGAGTTTATTCAACGTCCTTATAGGCAATTCTGTCCGCTTGGCAGCCATCTAGCTAAGGTCAAAGTCCTTCTAGTCAAGTCTAGCTACAGTACTCAGCAGCCATCTTGCTCATTAGTAACGCCTCTGTGCAGTTATAAGTTATAAGACCATATCTGAATGAATGGAGAAAGCCATTACTGTACTTTCAATGGTTACCGAGACTTAAAAACGTCAAATCGGATCAAAATCAAAATAAAAGTACAGTTACACAGTACATCTATTTTGCATGTGCCACTGTCAGACTGTGCCCTTGCAACCACATGGTTGACGTGTTAAGGTTAAGGTTTGCCCTTTATAAAGCAGATGATTGGCTCTGACGTGACGTATTTCAAACATACCGTAGTACTGTATTTGGTTCAACCACACGGTACTTGGCTGGCATGTGTGTGTCTGTCTGCCTGCCTGCCTGCCTGCCTGTCTGTCTGCCTGCCTGCCTGCCTGTCTGTCTGTCTGTCTGTCTGTCTTGTCTGTCTTGCCTGCCTGTCTGTCTGCCTGCCTGCCTGTCTGTCTGCCTGTCTGTCTGTCTGTTTCTGTCTTACCTGTCTGTCTGCCTGCCTGTCTGTCTGTCTGTCTTACCTGTCTGTCTGTCTGCCTGCCTGTATGCCTGTATGCATTCTTCATCAGCATACTGACAAAACCCCTACAAACATTATAAAACGAATTTGCAACATATTTTGTTGTAATTAAATCAAATACAATCTTCTACAATCATTTTACTGTTAAATTTCACCGTGTTTTCCAGCTTGTCTTTTCCAACATGTCCTCTGCTCGCTTCTCTGTATGAAGCATTGTCTTGAATAAATGAAAACATATTGCTTTTAGGCCACATATGGACCACAATTCTTTGGGCTTTACAGAATGTTACTTGATACGCTGGTGGTGTATGTAGGAAATGATAGACTCCTTTGCTTGTATATTTCTGTTGTACACTCCTTGAACTTTCTTTAGCTACACATTCTCACACACACGCACGTGCACACACACACACGCACACACACACACACACACACACACACTCATGCGCACACACACACACACACACACACACACACAGCCATATATAACCCCCTCCTTCTCTTGGTGTGGTTGGCAGTTTTTCTGGAACTTCAGACATTCTTGGCAAGAAAATCCTACGTTTTTAATCCAAACATCAGCCTCCAAAGTTTTAGTAGGGAGAATACCCTCCATTAAATGTCAATACACACTTTCTTTTCCTCAACTTAATAGTGTCTAACAAGCTACATCCATAAGCTATTTGACCCCTTATTCTCCATATAGAACTATATGTAGTACTTCATATAGTAATATTGAGCCAAAAATACTGTATACTGCACACTGTAGTTAGAAAACACTTTAATTCATTGTTTCACTAAAATCAGACACAATCATAGATTCCTAGTTTTCTAACAAATCGCTAGCAAATTAGAAGTTTAGCTAGCTAGACTAACAGGGATATCTTATCTATCTCTTTTTGACAGGAGGCTTGTCTGCTAAATTAATTGCACTTCACCATCAGGGCTCAGTTAATTTATCATTCCTTTGTTAAGTACTGCTTGTGGGGCTGCCCACCTAATTAAGCTCCACCAGACAATGTTCAAACTCAAACTTGATGGATTGGCCTTTCGTTCCTTTGGCCTTGGTTTGGGTCTCTCAGCCCCCCCCCTTCCTCCAGACGGACCACAACCTCAGCAGAGCTCTAGTCTGGCAGCCTGCACATTCACTCAAATGGTCTCTCGTACCATAAATTACGTGAGCCCACTATTTCACGAGGGCCGTTACATCATTCGGCCTGTAGGCGTGAATGATGATGACGTGAGATCTTTGCCGCAGCGAACCACTCAACGTTAACACTTTACATTTGTATAAAACAACGCTAACGTCAACATCTACAGTGCTGCTCAGTTTATTCTAGAAAAATGAGCGTAATGGAAACTAGACAAGCAAACAGAAGAATAAGTTAAACAGAATCCGTGTACAGAAGCGAGAAGCCAAACTGCGACGGCCGCAGGTAAATGGATCAGAGCGTATAAAGCCACGGCCTTCGACGAGGAAAAGCGTGGAGAGCGGCCCGCTCGTGGCCCCGAGGAGTGACAGAGGAGGGCCCGCGCCCAGTCTAACCAATGTGCAGACTACTGTACACCAGTACGGCCATGAACAGGTAGTCTGAACACTGGGCAGACGGAGCCGGGGGTTGAGGTCGTGAGGTCGGGGGTTGAGGTCGTCAGGGGTCGGGCAGGGTGGTGGTATGCCTGTCGTTCCATATGCTGCTGTCTGTTGACCCTTCCCCCCCCACGCGTTAAGCATGCCACAGAGTCGTGGTCCACTCCAAACTGGCCCCCCGAAAAGCTGTGATTCCCCCTCTGATACGCGTGTCCCCCCCACCCACATTCCACCCCTGACCGCCTCTCCCCCAGCTCCTCTTCAGCCGGGGCGCCTGCAGGAGTGTTGCTCGCCGCCGGTCCGGTCCGGTCGGGTTCTCTGCACTTCTCGTTGTGATGCGGTCCAGTTTGGTTCGGGGCACGCCATGTGCGCGCGCACATGCGTGTGTGTGTGTGTGTGTGTGTGTGTGTGACAGAGCAGTATCCGGGCTTGACGTGGCACACTCGGGAGACCGGGACAGACTGGCTGCACACTGATGGGAGGAGATGTTAGAGAGAGAGAGAGAGAGAGAGGGTGTGTGTGTGTGTGTGTGTGTATGTGGGGCTGGGCAGAGAGAGGAAGAGGGCGGAGCCAGCGTGACCATATACAGGCGGCGTTGTGGCGTTGTTGAGGCGGTGAGGGGGGCAGGTCCTGCAGCAGACTTCTTCTCCTTTATAGTTCCTAACTTGCGGCTGCCGACTGTCTCTTGCACACACACACACACGCACACGCACACACGCACACACACACACACACACACACACACACACAGACAGATGTGAGTTGCGGGCTTTTGTTTTGCAAATCTTTAAGAAATACAGCTCTAGTTTTCTTTTCCTCTTTCTCTGCCTCCACCATCTTTATCCCCTCTCACCTCTCTCTCTCTCTCTCTCTCTCTCTCTCTCTCTCTCTCTCTCTCTCTCTCTCTCTCCTCGTTGTTTTGTCCTTCCCTGGTGCTCTATGGTGCTAAGCACTACCAGATGTTGGGTCTTAACGCCAGGCTGTCATTTAATATCTCTCTCTCTCTCTCTCTCTCTCTCTCTCTCTCAGACAGGAAGTGGGCCCCTCTGGAATGGAAAGAAAAAATATTGAAGGAATAAATGGTGTGTGTGTGTGTGTGTGTGGGGGGGGGGGTGATAAAAGAAATATAGTGAGAGAGGCAGAAAGAGATGCAGCATAAGAAGATGGATAAATTAAAAATAAATCCCTGATATTTATTTAGTTTTACCATCTCTCTTTCTTCGCTACAAGTGTACATCCTCCTCCTCGCGCCTCAGAAGACAAACGTTGTGCGACTGACCAGTGTGTCGGTCGGCCCTCCGGTGGCTGTGTTGCGTGCACGTGTGTGTGTGTGTGTGTGTGGATTCCCTCACTGTAGCTGCCTTTGACCTTTACTGCTGCGAAGAGCGACTCTGTCTTGACCCACACTGTAATGGCTTCCACATGTGCTCCCTCCCTCCCTCCCTCCTTTGTTTTATGTCCTCGTTTGCTCGCTCTATTCCCGCTTCCTCACTCACTCACCCAGCCAGTCACCCAGCCAGCCGCCCAGCCAGTCACCCAGCCAGGCAGTCACCCAGCCAGTCACCCACCCTGCCAGCCGCCCAGCCAGGCAGTCACCCAGCCAGTCACCCACCCAGCCGCCCAGCCAGCCGCCCAGCCAGCCACCCAGCCAGCCGCCCAGCCAGTCACCCAGCCAGCCAGCCACCCAGCCAGCCGCCCAGCCAGTCACCCAGCCCCAGCCAGCCATCCAGCCAGCCGCCCAGCCAGTCACCCAGCCAGTCACCCAGCCAGCCGCCCAGCCAGTCACCCAGCCAGTCACCCAGCCAGGCAGTCACCCAGCCAGTCACCCACCCAGCCAGCCGCCCAGCCAGTCACCCACCCAGCCAGTCACCCAGCCAGCCGCCCAGCCAGTCACCCAGCCAGTCACCCAGCCAGGCAGTCACCCATCCAGGCAGTCACCCAGCCAGTCACCCATCCAGCCAGTCACCCAGCCCCAGCCAGCCACCCAGCCAGCCGCCCAGCCAGTCACCCAGCCAGTCACCCAGCCAGTCACCCATCCAGGCAGCCGCCCAGCCAGTCACCCAGCCAGCCGCCCAGCCAGGCAGTCACCCATCCAGGCAGTCACCCAGCCAGCCGCCCAGCCAGCCGTTAGCCCCTTTGCCTCCAACTTTCATTCATTCTCCCGCAGGCAACAACCCCCAACGCACCCCCGCCCCCCATTCTCCCATATCTCTAAAAAGCCCCCCCCCCCCCATCTTTCTCTCCAGACGGCCTACGTCACCTCTGCTCTTACTATACCTCCATCTGTCACAACAGACACAGTCACCATGACAATCCTGTTTGTGTAAAATATTAATAGCATTACACTCTGACCTCTGTAGCACAATGCCACTGGCTGTGCAGTGCTTTGATATAGGGTCAGGATTGACTGCTATATACATATACATATATATATACAGTAGGTTATATACACGACTAGCACAGAGACGATAACACAGGAGAAACAGGAATGTCTGCTAAATCAGGATAAGTTAAAAGTATATAGCTGGCTTCACGGACATGGATAAAGCCTAGTCCAAGGCTAGAAAGAAAATTAAGAAGATCGCTATTTATGTCCGGTTTGACGGAGATGGTTTAAGTTCAAGACTAAAAGGAAAATTAATCAAAGCTATTGAAAAAAGTTCTTAGCTAGGACTAGGCCTAATCAATGTCTGTGAAACCAGCACATTGTCAGCTATTGCAAGATTATTGTAAGCTAATATACTTTATGTCCAGTTCATCAAATGTCTCACTGCATTTTGATAGTTTAACCGTTCGCTATGTGTGCTAAAACAATAATGTGATATTCCTACGCAGCTGTGGCTCCGTAAATAGAAACATAAGCAAAGTGGTGAACACCGTTTACAACAACAAAGCCACTTTGCTTCACAGTGCATTTCAATGCGTGGGGCGGTGCTGGGGAGGGATATTGTTTTGATTTGAGCTTGAAGTTAGCAAGCGTTCTGGAGAAACATCTTCCATGCCTGATGTTTCCCTCATTTGCAGGAGAAAGAGAAGAAGTACATGCTCCCTCTGGACAACCTGAAGGTCCGCGATGTTGAGAAGAGTTTCATGTCCAGCAAGCATATCTTCTCTATTTTCAATACCGAGTCAAGGTCAGTGGCATGGCCTGATTATCTTAAGTCATCTAGAAAGCACTCAGCAAAACTTTAAACTAATTTAAAGAACCACTCAGCAAAACTTTAAACTCTTTTGAAGAACCACTTAGCAAAACTTTAAACTCTTTTAAAGAACCACTCAGCAAAACTTTAAACTCTTTTAATAAAGTGTCTGATAAAAAAGTGAATGCTTAAGCATGCAATGCAACAATTGTGTCAGTACAATGCTTCAAAATTTCTGCATTGCAATTTGGCAAATTGAAAATCATTTTTTTTTCCTGTTACTGAATTTGGTTGTAAGAAATAACATTTTATAATTCAGTAATTCAGGTAATATTCAACCAATTCATTAATTTATTTGACCTCACAAATTCTGAAAATTCTTAAATTTAGGTGGTAACATCACGTCAATGCAAATTTGGACTAAGGACGTGTGGCACTATTCATGCATCATCCATGCATACAGTACCCCCTCACGCACATTTGAGTCATCTTTACTCCTCTTCCGTGGTATAGGCTCATACCAGGCTCTACCCTCTCCCTTAGAGCCAACCACACTTAGATGTAGAGTTATAGGGCTGACATTTTCTTTTCTGCTTCTTTTAAGCAAAGCAACTTGTCAGACATTTAAAAATGACATTTTGTTTTGTAGCAGTGTTTGTATTTGCACTTGTGGTATTTCAGTGTATTCCAGCATTAACGTTCATAATCATAACATTGGGTAAACATGTTGTACTACCCTTATTGTGACCCATCATCTTCAGTTGGTATTTCTAACATGAAATTAGGTAAACCTACTTGTAATGCACTATTAGACCAGTAGGTGGCACAGATTGTCCTGTTGAAATGACATAATGGGCCAATGGGACCTATGCAGCCCATCTTCATTGTTCCTCCATGGAGTTGGTGTGTTGTATGAAACCAGATGTGTGTGTGAGCCAGCGGTGGTCTGACATTCCCTGTGGTGTTGGGTTGGTCAGGAATGTGTACAAGGACAATCGCACTCTGGAGCTGGCGTGTGATTCGCAGGATGACGTTGACAGTTGGAAGTCCTCGCTCCTACGAGCTGGCGTCTACCCCGAGAAGGTCACCACGGTGAGTGCAGTCCGTCATCTGTTCATTTATTCATGTTTATTCATGTTTGTGCATTCGTTCATTAATCTGTTAATTTGTTCCTTCAGTCATTCAAACATGTATTTGTTAATTCATTCATTTCTTCATTCAGTCGCTCATTCCTTCATTCTGTCGTTAATTAATTAATTAATTCATTCATTCATTCATTAATTCATTCATCGTTCTTTCATCATACAGTAATATGTAGTATGTAGTATGTTGTGTATGATGGTATAATCTGTATAGAAATGCATATAATCTGTTTAAATTATGTATATTATTTGTTTATAATCTTTATCTCATTTGTTAGTTTTAAGTGCATATTTTACTATATTTAATTATACATATACAGGGTTGTGAAGTAACTGATTACATGTCATCAGTTACATGTAACTACAGTAATTACAAAAAAGCAGTAACTGTAATCCATTACAGTTACCAGATAAAATAATGGAATCAGATTACAGTCTTCTACAATCTATTAGTCTGGTAACTAGTAACTGTAACGGATTACATTTAAGAAGTAACCTACCCAATCCTGTACATAAATTATTATGTATTCCTATATTATCTTCTAATATCTGGTTAGCATTCATTACAAATTCTCTCTGTGGAGAAATTTCTGATAATTATCAACGCAACAATTGCATCTTTATTTAAATAAACCTTTTTTTGCACAGTGCACATTCATCTGTGATGAATATATTTTATCTTATTCTACCCTCTTCAATCCAGGTTGAAAGTGAAAGTTCCACCACCTCTGAGAACTTCTCCATGGACCCCCAGCTGGAGCGCAAAGTGGAGACAATCCGTAATCTGGTAGACTCCTACATGGCCATCGTCAACAAGTGCATCCGGGACCTCATGCCCAAGACCATCATGCACCTCATGATCAACAACGTAAGCAACGACCGCCGACCTTCAAAATTATTTATTTAGTTGGTCAGAGTTGGACAGTGTTGGGCATATTGTATTTTTATTACTTTTTTCAGTAACTAGTAGTGTATATAGTAGTGTAAGTAATTCTGCCTTACTGCGTTACAAGAACAATATTTTTGGTCCTACCAGACTTAGGGTAGGCTAACTGAACCAACCTGTCCAATCATCTGGTTTGAGAGGCTGCAGTGTTTTCACTTGGGCTGATTGTTGACGCGTAACGTTCATTATTGTTCCAATAAAGAGGATTCAGTTCTAAAATGAGCTGGCTACACAGGTTGTCATTTTTCAGAAGGGGCGAGACAGGGTAGTGACTGTGAAAGTAATATAGTAATGTAATGAGTAACCTAACTAATTACTTTTAATGCCTGGTAATAAGTAAAGTAATATTATTACTTTTTGAAGGAGTAATATGTAACTAGTAAGTTATTACAATTCCTGAATAACTTTCCCAACACTGGTGTTGTAAAACCACCGTCC
This sequence comes from Typhlichthys subterraneus, assembly GCA_027564835.1. Classification (NCBI taxonomy): domain Eukaryota; kingdom Metazoa; phylum Chordata; class Actinopteri; order Percopsiformes; family Amblyopsidae; genus Typhlichthys; species Typhlichthys subterraneus. Next base: position 733,778 of record JAODUH010000009.1, on the reverse strand, counting down.
AAACATGTCACAATAATCTCAAACATAAGGTACTCATATAAAGTAGGCCTAGATGTATTTCTGACTGCTATTCATTGAGCTATAGTAATATAATGTTTAACAGCATTTTTTTATTTTATTGTTTTTATTAAGAGTTCCCAGACTGTCGTGCACAGCAGAACAAACCGCCAAGCAAAACAAAGAGGATTTCAGATTACTTTTGTACTTCCAGTCTCAGCTTCACATCATTAGCACTGTGTCACTTATCATAAACATGAACGTCTGTCCCCTGTAAACTCCGGAAGTGAGGTGTTCTCATTGGCTGTTCGCATCGTCACTCCCAAGTCTGTAAACATATTTCTAGCATGATGTTGGTGCATTGCTTTATTTACCGATTTCAATCTTTCCATTTATTTTAACCTACTCATTTAACATTATAGACAAGATCTGCAAATAGTCAGACTTGCTTTATTTAGTTTCCCAGCAAATACCTCAGTATAGGTTTAAGGTCCGATTTGGTCATTGAGTTGTAGTTGATAGTTGTGTATGTCAATCAAGGTAAATGGTAAATTGACTGCTTTTATCTACCGCTTTTATCCAAATTGCTTCACAGTATTTTGCCTCACATTCACCCATTCACACACACATTCACACACCAATGGTGATTGCTGCCATGCAAGGTCTGACCAACCACCAGGAGCAGTTAGGGGGGTAGGGTGTTAGGCATCTTGCTCAAGGATGCCTAACCCTGTACCTCCACTCTCAAGTGACTTGATCCAGTTAGCCAGCGCTGTGTCCCAGACTTTAAGGAAGAGCATACCTTTTCACAGGAATTCCAATAATTTATTATGGAGGACAGTGAAGAACTTGCAACCAAATATCTCTTCGCATTTCGCTAGCTTACCGTTCTCTGTGCGTGTTGAAAAAATTATCCGATACTTCTACACAGCGCTGACTCTGCAAATAGGAACACAAACAACGTGGCAAACACCGCTCACAACAAAGCCGTAGTACCACGCTTTGCTTCACAGTGCGTTTCGGTGTGTGGGGCGGCACGGCACATGAATATTGTTTTGATTTGAGCTACAATTTAGCAAACGTTCTCAAGAATGACTGAACCTGCCTTTAATAACCACATTTCACCTGGAGCAATGTCCACTTCATTCAGGTTTGATACATTAGCTCTAGGACCGGCCATGGATGCCAACTGTAACCAGAAAGAGTAGTCGCGTAGAGTGTTGCGTTGAGGTTGTGTAAACAATTCCGCAGTGTAGGGAAACTATGCAACCAGTATGTATGTCTTGTCACCGTGCACTCCCGCCGCCCACCAATAGGTGAAGGACTTCATCAACGCGGAGCTTCTGGCCCAGCTGTACTCTGCGGGAGACCAGAGCGCCCTGATGGACGAGTCCCAGGAGCAGGCCCAGAGGCGGGACGAGGTGCTGCGGACCCACCACGCCCTGAAGGAGGCCTTGGCCATCATCGGGGACATCTCCACCTCCACAATCTCCACCCCACTGCCGCCCCCGGTCGACAACTCCTGGGTGGGCGGCACCTCCGGAGGCCGCAGGTAGATGCACTGGGTCGTTCACCCGTGCCGTGCATTGTGTCGTTTGTTACGTAGCAGGCTGCCACACCAAAGGTAATGCATTTCAATGGAGCAGAAATGGAACGCTTCTGGTCTCTTAAGTTGGCGTGTCACTAACAGCACATTGGACATTAGTATGGTGAAATACGTGTACCTCCCCATTGACTTGCATGGAATGCTGCGTCATTCTGGTTTGCATAAAGGAGTGAAAAGCATGTAATGTTAAAGTTATGGCTGTAATAATTCAAGTTCAAAGGTCACAGCAGTAGTGAAAGCATTCATAGGCTTCTTCCAAATTCTGTAAAAACTGTACAAGACCATTATAGGCGCCAAGGCTCACAGACCGCATGGCTCGTTCTCTCGTAGGTCCCCTCCAGCCAGCCCCACCGCCCCAAGGAGGATGTCTTCGGGACAGCGCCCGGCTCCACGAGGTGCACCCCCGCCCCCCAACCGCCCGGGACCCCTGGGACCCTTCAATAACAGCGCCGATAGCCCCCAGGCGCCCAGCCGCCCGAACAGGGCCCCTCCGAGCATCCCCAGGTAAGCTCTGTCGATAGACGAAGAACCTACAGTGGAGACGTACGAGAAGGTGCTTAGCGATGCTGTAGTGGCTGTATATGTGTCATTCTAGCCACTGTGTTTGTTATTTTTTAGCACTGTTTGCTTGTTAGCTTATGTCTGAAACAGTTGCTATGGTTCTGTTATCTTGTTAGCTTGTTAGCATGAAACAAGATTTTCCCCCTCAAGCCGATATTGTCGGCTTGTGAAGAAAACAAACTCCTCTTCGTTTCGTGAAATGTGTCGTTGGTGTATTTTGGGCTATATGCTGCTAACACCTAACGGACGCTTTATCTTGTTGGAAGACTAACCTGCCTCTCTCTTCTTCTTGCCTCTCTCTTCTTCTTTCTTTTACTTTTCTGCACGTATTATCCTATTCCCTTCCCGTCCGACCATTCGCTTGGACCTCCAGCCGGCGACCTCCGCCATCGCCGACTAGACAAGTCCCACCGTAATAGCCCCAGGGCCTGCCGCATCACATATTGTGGGCCTATCGGCAGCCGCTGTACCCCTCTCCGTCCATCCCCAATACCCAAATCCCACCCCCCTCCTTCCCCCAACAGCACTATCCCAGTCACCCCCTAGTTTTTTGACTGCCCCTCCTCCCCCCTCTTGACCCCTGACCTCTTGCCAGGTGCCCATATACTATCTATTTACAGTACGGTGCTTGTCTTGTGGTGTACGTGTTACATGCGCGTGTTGCTCGCCTGTGGTGCAGGTTCGCGCTTAGCCTATTCTACGACTCAACTTTAGCCCTGCCTCCCGGAACCCTCCCATCGCCGCGGCGACCCACCCTGCCTTCCCATCTCACCCACACACGGTTTTAGCGCTTAAACTGGAAAATATATAAGCTCAGCATTTGTCACTGCCCTCGTCATTCCGAAAAATGCCACATGGCACATGGAGCTGCTTTTATTGCATGTTGCGTGGGTTATGTACGTGCGTGAGCGTGTACGTGCGTGTGTATGTACCGTATATTAATCACCTGTGTGTGTGTGCGCGCTTGTGTGTGCGTGTGTGTTGGGTGGGGGTGTGGATACTTTGCCTATATGTAGGCTGAATTTGTTTTAGTATTGTATTATTTATTGTACAACAGCCCCCACAATGTGTAATATTATGTGCGTGTGTTTGCGTGCATGTGTGCGTGCGTGCGTGCGTGTGTGCGCGTGTGTGTATGTGTGTGTGTGTGTATATATATATACACACATATAATTATGTGTGCACGGGTGTGTATGTACAGTAAGTGTGCATGTACGATCTGCTGCATGTTGGTCTGTGTTTCACTTGCGTTCGTTTTCATCGTCAGAACTGTTAATGATGACTCATGGACCCACTAGGGATTGCAAGGTGTGTGTGTTTGGGGGGGGGGGGGGGCAGGTGGCAAGTTAATTGGACTTTTTGTGAGTTGTTCCTGTGTTGTATTAGCAGCTGTACACACATGGCTAGGCTGAGGAGCACCTCTCATTACCCTCGATGTAGAAACAAACTCAATAATGCGTCTAACCGTGTCATAGGTCCACTTGTGCTGTGCTAAATAGTCAAGTTGCGACTCTCGCCGCCTTGGGCGACGATCCAGACGCTGACTGTTTGTGCGGGCCGGCAGGTCTTTGGACGCGCTTTCGGACGTTTTCCTTGGCAAAAAGGTTGGGGGGCAAAACGTTAACGTTCCCAGTCGTTTCCTCAGGTTTGAAATGTGCAATTCAACGCTCCTCCTTAAACCAGCACTTTTTATTTTTTGGTTTGTTTTTTGTGTCGAGAACTCGCTCACTTGCTTTTCTCTCCTCCCTGTTCCCCCACTCATAGACCCTTTTGGCCGGTCAGTCAGCATCTGTTTCAAAGCTTAAGGCGCTATTGTTGATGTGCAAGTGCTCTGTCAGTTTGTTATTGTGTATGTGGGCCTGTCTTCTATTGAAACTGTGTTCTGATGTATATAGGTAATCATAAGGACTGTACCTGTTGACTATAATGACCTCATTAAGGATCCTAGCGCTTTAATTGTTCACTATGGCTCTATTCACTAAATGCTCTGTTCTCTCTGTCTTAGACTGCCTTACTGGCATGATTTACAATTCTTTATTGCCAAATCAAACTGTAGAAAGATGATCAGATGATGTAAAAATCCAACAGATAGACGAACAAGTGGTTCCTGTAGTTATTAGGTGGCGTTGTCTAGCAGTGGGCAACATTTTTAGCTGGGGAATTGCAGCAGTGGTTTATTTTCCTGTGTCTCTGTATCCCTCCTAAATAAACTTCTTCCTTGTTACTGTTTTACTTGTCAGTAGTCTGTTTTGTTTTCCAGCAATGATCTCATAGTGATGTTCACCAAAATCTAAAGAAACATTATGCAATACACATCTCTTCCCACAAGATGACACTAAAGTCTTAGTCAAGACTTATGTCAAAAATGTATTAAATAAATGTATAAATAATAAACAAATACAACAAGATTTTCAGTTTATTCATATTTAATCAATCAATCAATAACAAATACATATATAGCCTAATATGCAGCAATAGTTTTTATTTTTCTCAAACAAACCATTTTATTAAGAAGAACAAGAACATGCAGGTAGAAATATCAACAACAATACGAAAACACTATATTCTTTATTTGCAAAGTTCAGTACAATAATGTAGGCTCGTAGAACCATAGATTACACTAGGCACTTTACAACCGTCTGTCAGCGTCTTATTTTGAAAGTGATACCGGAAGTTTTTATCTTCATTTTATCTCAGTGCTTGACACAGGTCCGGTACTTACCGCTTTATATGGCTTCTATTTGAGTAACTTTGGAATGAAATTAACGAATCATATAATTTTTCCGTTAATTGCTATTTGCATTCATGAAAAATAAAAAATTATGAAATATTTGTTAATTACAGTCTGTACAACTATTGGCTATTTTATCCTTTATTTTTAAGGATCACTCATTACGTGACGATAATGACGTCGTCGACTGTGTTGCTGAAAGAACAGAAGTCTGGTAACTTTACAGTTCTGCAAGCATCACAGATCACATGTAAAATAAAACTATCGAAGGATAAGTTAAAGTAGCCAAAGATCCCCACCTATCGAGTCCAAACTTATATTAGCACACGTTGGCGACCATGTCGGTTCCAGCAGACGGAGGATGACGACGTCGACAGTGTTATGGCGAGTTGTGTCATTGTGGCTGTGCGTACTCGTAGCTTTGTTCTTTTGGTAAGTTGACATCCGCGACCTTATTAGCAGACATGAATACTTTACTTAAAATATGATCTACGGTAGTTATCTTAACGAGTTAGCTTTCCTTCAGCGACTAAGCCCAGCTGCTAGCTAAATGCTACTGTTACTGGTACTGTACTGTACCACACATAATGTGATTACTACATGATTACTACCCTTTGCCTTAACATTCCATGTATTTCCATGCGAATGGTTGATATACTCCGTAATCAGTACAGAGACACACATCAAGGCATCACTCGAATAACGTATCAATATAATGGCACTGTTGTCAAGTGGTGGTATCTTCAAGTTCTGACCGGTTCTGACCCATTGTCATAGTTTAACGTAAGCTGACGTTTCCCAGATGTTCATTCTGATCTTAACAGGAGCAGTTTTCACGTCAATCAGACTGACAGCAGTTGTTGTGCACAGAGTAAAACTGGCAGGAACATGGTCTAGCCTTATGGTGGAGAAATATAGAGATGATGATTTGACATGTGTACGGCTGGAATCTAGTAAGTGAGTACATTTACATGAACTGGCCTGTTGTTTATAAAGTGTAGTGGTGATCAAGATTGAAAAAAACGTATATAACATATTATAATGTGCATGATGTGACTACAGGTATGTGTCCTGTGATGTGTACGTATGCACTTTGATCTTTGCACTTGGATGTGACACATGGTTATCATCTATGTGGCTGCACATGGGAGAGCCTGTACCGTAGCTCTGGTTCTGGAGGGTGTAACACTCCTCTTGAAATGTAGGATGACCATGTATATTGCTGTTTACAATGATATACAGTATTTATTGATGCAACTTTGATTGTCGTACTTTGAAAACCATTTTTTCATGGACATAGTAATTTATTAAAAATAATTATTGTTGATCACTGTGTAATTCATATAGTATATTTATATTTATTATTATTATTATTATTATTATTATTGTGTATTTGCTAAATTATTCATAAAAGCTAGGCTGAGATCAAACCATCGTTGCCTTCATTGAGGAGGTACATTATTAGTTCTGCCTTTTTAAACTAAATGACAACATTTGAACTTGTTCTTTTACAACCAGTCTGGCTCTGAGTTCAGTCAAACAAATGGTTTGTACCTTATCAGACCAGCAGCATGGCAGTTAGGCTGAAATCTCATCTAAATAGCAGGCAGCTTGTGGTGCAAGTCTTCTATGCCAATGATTCCCAACCTGGGGTCCACTTACTTAAACAAATAACCTATTTTTTATTTTTATTTTGTAGTCATATAATTTACATAGTATTGAAATGTATGAAACAACTCATGAAACCATAAATTCAAACAGTGTTGAATGTCACTCAAATGTTGTAAACTAACATTTCTCTACCTAATCTGTCTGATAAGATTATCAGTCTAGGTCAATGTGCATGACTGGGACATCTGGTCTTTCTCACAATAATGTCATTTTCTCTGTTTATATTGTATTAATGAAATACACTACTTTGTATATTTTTACACCTTCTGGAAAAACAGTTTCCATTTGAGTCATTTGTGTTTACTGTTTTGTGTTCCATTGTGTGTCCAACAGGAACCCTAATTGCTATGCTGGCTCCGCGGAGCAGCTCTCGGAGGTCGCAGGGCCTCAGCCCACACAGGACCGCAATGTGGGAGAAAACCCCAGAGAGCAGGTGCAAACCAGCTGTTAGGGCTATGAAAATCCATTAGTCCGAGTATCGCGATCAATTTCAATCAAGTCCATAGAATCGATGCATAACACAAGAAAAAAATCTTTAATTAAGCACAAAGAAAATATACAGAACAAGACAAGATATGAGCAAAATGATTGACAAAACTCAATCATCAATACATTAATCATTAAACATATTTTTTCTTATTCTTTCTCAATTTAAAATGTTTTTATTTTATTTATTTTAGATGTATTTATATAAACTTCAAAAAAATGTGTATAACGATGCAATCTTATCGTGACTCAATCATCAATACATTAATTCCATTAAACATATTTAGTATAATCTTTTTAAATAAAAAAAATAAAGAATGTTTAAAATGTGCATTGTATCTTGATGGAATCGTGTCATGACTCAATCATCAATACATTAAACATATTTTTTCTTATTTTTTCTCAATGAAAATTTGTATTTATTAATATATAAACTTCAATAAAATGTGTATTGCGATGCAATCGTATCATGACTCAATCATCAAAACATTATTCATTAAACATATTAAGTTGTATTTTTTTATTATTAATCAAAAACAAAGAATATTCAGTAAATTGTGTATCGGATTTTCGAGTGACCCATGCGTATCGTATCTTGAGGTCCTTCCTGACGCGGTTGCCTAGCAGCCATATTGAGCGCAGATCCTCCCGCAGGTTTTTACATGCCCCCTTGGCACATTGTTGCAAACTGTTCTATTTATTTTAAGTAATTTTAAACGGCACAGTATCTCAAAGGGGACTTCCAGGACAATGTTGACCTTGATCTCATTGTCCTATCACTTCCACCAACCTGTAGCAATGTGTTAGATATTTACTACAACTATAAATGATTACTATAAACTAAGGTAGATATATTACTGTTACTTCATTACTTTGAGAAGTGTAAGTGTTTAGTTTCACCTTTACTCTACTCCATGGATGTGTTTCTAAGAACAACACAGTCTCTTGTTACTGTGTTTATGCTAACTCTGATTACAATGACACGTGACAGCCACCATACATAGTTGTATTCAATATTGAAACCATCTGAATTACATTTATTTTAATGGCTGCTGTGAATAAACACTCTCTATACTGTTCACTGTCTATAGATTATACATTTAGTGTGCATATCTACAAGCACACCCTTTAGCATAACTGCTAAAAAACAAAATCATATTTTGAGTGACTTTTTGTACCAAGCTAAATTTGGAGTAATTATCTGTGTGGAGTATTGACAGCAGACCTGAATTGTTCCATCACATTCTGGTCACGAACGATCACCACAGTTGGGATATGGATGGAGGCCCAGGTCATAGTTGGCTAGAATGTCCCTTTAATCACCACGCACATCAAAGTGCACATCAAAATGCAATCTCAATAAAGCAATCACTACGTTGGATGTGTATGCCAGCAGAAATATATAAATAATAAATAAATGGACTGCATGATTTTCTAACCCTCCGGCCACTCAAAGCGCTGTACAGGGTTGCCTCACATTCACCCATTCACACACACCGATGTTGGCGTACGGTGCCTGACTGTGCAAACCTTTCCTCCAGGTTGTGGAGAGTTGGGCGCCCCATATCCAGCCTTCCCCCGAGGACTTGGAGGAGGAGGAGGTGGAGGAAGAAGCTCTGAATGTGGAACACAGTGAGGGAGAGGCTGAACCAGTGACGCAGGGCCTGGTTGAAAGGGAACGATATGCGGAGGTACAGTGGGAGTTAGTTCACGGCATGGTGGTGAAATATCACCCACCTGCCTCTTTTAATTTCACGCTGTAAATGGTACAGTGAATGAAGTCCAGTTGGTTTATAGGTATAGCAGCTTGGCTTCAAAAGACGGCAGCCCATTTATTGGTAATTCATACCCGCCTTGTCCAACAAGCCCATTGGTGCAAGTTTCACATTCCCTCGCTTCCCCCACCTTCCCCAGGCAGCGGAAGCCGAGAAACCCGAAGCAGAGAAGGAGGCTGTGGTGGTGGAGTCCGTGCCAGAGAACGACGTGCCAGAACCCGTGCCAAGCTCAGAGAAGCAGCTTCCGGAAGATGGGCTTCTCACGCAGGAAGGCCTCGAGCCGGCCTCGTCCTCTGAGGCCCCGCCCCTTTCGTCTGACCCCGTCGCTGAGCCGATCTACTACCCCAACATCCTCGAAACTCAGGAACTCACACTTAACAGGTTGACCGCCACTACAAATAGACTGTGGCATCTGTTTCTTCTTCTTCTTCTTCTTCTTCTTCTTCCTGTAAAAACGTTATATTTGATGCCTTCATTAATACCCTAATGTGAGATGTGAAAACCGTACTTGAGCAAAGTAAGTTGCCTGCGTTGCCTCTTTGCCGTCTCAAATAATGCCTAATGAGTTATATGATGTGTGTTTGCATCTGCACCCTACGTGTCCCAGTTCTTTTTAAACATTTCCTATTCCTATATTCCTATTCTTTGAAGCCGGGCTGCTTCGAAATTCCCTAGAAACTAATCGGTTCCAATTTTGTTTTCTCTCCTAAATAAAAATAAAAAAAAACGTACAAATTGGTTGTAGCCTCACAGACGACGAAGGCTCTGAGGTTCCTCCCCCTGAGCCCAGGAATAACGACTTCGCCCACAGCAACTGTGACACAGAGGAGACCAACCCGTACGATGACACAAGGTACACAGAACCATCCTGCCTTATTTGCTAGCTGTGCTATCTTGCATCTTACAAATGAAAATTGCACCAAAATATATAATATATATATATATATATATATATATATATAATAATATTAGTAATAATACATTAAAATGTAAAAGTAAATTAAAGGTCTGCTTAAACTCAAAAGAACATGACACCTTTCAAAAGCAGCAGCTACGTCATGCTACCATGTGGGGTCGCAGTATTCCCATTTTATCCCATGCAGCTTTAATGGCGATTGACACATTTTAAGCGCTATTCAGCAGAAACGTTCTGCTATTTTCCATACATACCTAAAGGATACAGTATATATTAGTTCTCTGTACCAGTAAGATTTGTATGTGATGCCCTCTGAAGTCCTCCAGTGGTCCTGGAGAACACGTCCAATGCTCACATGACGGGCACCATCACCCAGCCCGACCCAACCCTGAGTCCCACCCCAGGTCACATGAGCCAGCATCGTGGCGCCAACAGGTCTCACACACTGAAGGAACAGGTACAGCTAGCATGTAGTTAAGCACACACTAAAAGGAACAGGTACAGCTAGCATGTAGCTTAGCACACACTGAAGGAACATGTACAGCTAGCATGTAGCTTAGCACACACTAAAGGAACAGGTACAGCTAGCATGTGGCTTATGTCACACTGAAGGAACATGTACAGCTAGCATGTAGCTTAGCACACACTGAAGGAACATGTACAGCTAGCATGTAGCTTAGCACACACTAAAGGAACAGGTACAGCTAGCATGTGGCTTATGTCACACTGAAGGAACATGTACAGCTAGCATGTAGCTTAGCACACACTGAAGGAACATGTACAGCTAGCATGTAGCTTATGTCACACTGAAGGACCATGTACAGCTAGCATGTAGCTTTGCACACACTGAAGGAACATGTACATCTAGCATGTAGCTTAGCACACACTAAAGGAATGGGTACAGCTAACATGTAGCTTATGTCACACTGAAGGAACAGGTACAGCTAGCATGTAGCTTAGCACACACTAAAGGAACGGGTACAGCTAACATGTGGCTTAGCCTACTTAAGCTAGCCACTACCTTTTGGTCTAGCTCTAGTTTCAGCCTCTTCCTTTCATTTACACTACGTCTCATAAGCAACTCGTATAGAACGTCTGATACTGTATATAGACATGTTACTATGTCAGCACTCAGTCAGAAAGTGTGGTAGATAATCATTGGCTGTTTGCATCGTCATTCACAACTAATCTGTATATGTATTGTATCCCGGCACAATGATATTACAGTGCTTTTTTTTTACTCATTTCAGTTATTCTGTTTATTTTTAACAGTCTACTTATTTAACAAATTTACAATACCTGCAAACAGCCAAACTTGTGTTCAGTTTCCCAACTAATTCCTATAACTTTATCATTCAATTTCAGTTATGTAGTTAGTTGGTGTTAGTTGGTTAGTGTGTGACAATCAAAATACCTCTCCAGACAACTTGCCATCTTGACGCAGTTAGCCAGCGTTGTGTCCCAGACTTTACGCAAGTAATGATGTCTCTGGATACTGGTAGTCTCGCACTAACTCTCAATGTGGGCGACAGAACCTGATCTCTGCTGTCACCATGGAGACGGAGTCCACTGGCAAGGACCCAGAGGACATCCTCACTTTCGACGAGTGGAAACGGATCGAGGCTGAGAAAGAGAAAAGTAAGGCTGATGTTGTGTTTTTTTTTTAAGTCATCCTACGCAACTTTCAGAGTTACCTTGTTGTTTTCATTTCTCTCTCCAATGTATTTGCCTCTTCTAGTTCAGGCTACGCATACCTCCGCTGAGGTGGTCTCACACGCTGTGAAGAAGGTCCAGAAGAACTTCAACAACTACGCCTCTGTGGAGTGTGGGGCCAAGCTTCTCGGCGCTAACCCAGAAGCTAAGGTTTGCTTTTACTCAATAATACTCTCTGCATTACACACAAGCGTTTCATTGTATGGAATCAGTCTTAAAGTTATAGTCTGCTATAGCAAGCTAATTCTAAGATGATAACATTTTTGTAAAATTGTCTTGTTTTATTTTACCAATTTGTAGGGATCTATATGAAATTTTTTTTTTTTTCCTTCTCTATATATAGATCTATATGAATTAAATAAAGAAAATAGACTATAATAAACGTTACTCTTGTTAAATAAACAGTATTATACTGTTATTATACAGCATATAATGTGAAATTACAGTGAAATGCAGTCCTATCCTACTGTCGTATACTGTAAACCGAAAAACTGTATTTTACCCATAAAAATAAATGACAGTAGATGCGCTGTAAAACTACAGTAAACTGCTGGCGGTTGTACAGTGTAGGAAGGAAGACTTGATCTTTATGTTGTATTTTGTGCACAGAGCACATCGGCAATACTGAAGGAGAACATGGATTTGTACATGCTGAACCCCTGCAGCAATAAGATCTGGTATGTTTGTGTCTTAGGCCCAGGTCACACCAGCAAAACCATTGCTTTCCTACGGTGCGACGCCACTGGCCTGCGCTTTTTAATGGCGCCGCACTTCACGTTTAAAAAATTGATGGGTATAACATTTTAAATATTCTCAACTTTTCAATGCAAGGCGTGCTGTTCGTCAATGTGACTGTTGGTCTCTTTGTGATCGAGGGTTTTAGCAAAGCGCTTTCGAAGAGGCCGTGCCTTTTTAACGATGCGTCTCGGTGTGATTGGGGCCCTAAAGTGTCAGTTTGCCTCTTTTTTTCTGGGGATGTAGAGTTACATGCCAATTATGTCTTATTTCCACTTGCGCTTCCATTTCAGGTTCATTGTTGAGCTCTGTGAGCCCATCCAGGTGAAGCAGTTGGACATTGCCAACTTTGAGCTTTTCTCGTCCACGCCCAAAGATTTCCTAGTCTCTATCAGTGATAGGTCAGTGCAGTAACTCTACATTGTTCTCTCAGAGACTGTATTGCTACCCGTGGAAAAACAATTTCTTACCGATATTTGATTATAAAGATATATGTATATATATTGTCATGTTTTTATGATATTTGAACAGCCGTATAACATCACGAGTCTGCTTCACAGATATCCTACCAGTAAGTGGCTGAAGCTGGGAACCTTTCATGCCCGGGACGAACGCACAGTCCAGAGCTTCCCATTGGACGAGCATCTTTATGCGAAATACGTCAAGGTACGCCCAATAGCGCAACACTGCCCCCTGCTGGTCGCACGGCTTCGACCTGTCCTTTTATCTCAAGTTTCCTGCTCATTTGGTGCACACCCATGTACTCTGTTAGGGCGGCTCCTGGTCTATGCAGCTGCATTTCTACATTTTTGTCCTGCGGCCTGCGACGCAGTATTTGTATCATGCATGAGATGTAGAGACAAAAATGTAACTCTCCGAACCGTGAATGCATCATCGCAGTCCTCTTTCAATGCATGCTTACATGCTTGTAATACCTTTTCTTCCCCCTCTCTCTCTCTCTTCTCTGTTCCTCTGCTTCAGATGTTCACCAAGTACATAAAGGTTAGCCCCTTCTTCTCATAGTCGTCTGTTTTTATAATGACATATTTATTTTTAATAAGTTGATTAGATCAAAGTATAAACGTTGCAAGCTTGGTTTGTCGTGTTCACAGGGAAGAGCAAGAATACAAATAGAATCAGACCAGTAATGGTGTTAGGAGACATTTCTCCCACTAATTGGATTGTTTAATGAAAACATTCATTGAATTATATATAATTAGTGTATAGTATTATACTTACAATTACACATGCTGACATCATATTAATCTTATTTTAAAGCACTCTATGTTCTGGAGAGATACATTATATAAAGTACAGTCTAAACCATTTACAATTTAAGTATGGTAAGTCATTTATTTTAAGGTCTTATGGGATTCAAAAAAATGAGGTGAATAATCAAAGCATTATATTAAATTCCACACATTCCAATTGAGATCCCCATGGCTTGTTACTCAAGTTTATTTCTACAGTCTATCCCTTAATCACATCACGTTACAGTCTCAAAGGGCTTTACAAGCTTAACACCCACTTCACCTTGACTCACCTCAACAAGAAGGTAAGTCAAGGTCAGCTGTTCTGGTGCATGCACATGCAGCACTGTGATCACTGCTGGTTCTATGTTCTGCTGCCCTGTTTGTCCATCTGATCCATCTTACATCCCCTTTCCAGGTGGAGTTACTCTCTCACTTCGGCTCAGAGCATTTTTGTCCCCTCAGCCTTATAAGGTGGGTGTACATAACAACAAACCCACGTGACCTTACACGTATAATGGCCTGGCACTTATCTTTAGCCTGGTGTGACCAGACCCAATAATTCACTTGGTCTGGTCACGCTCCAAGTGCTAACAGTCGTTTCCTCCTACTGGGCGTAGACCTCTGGTTCATTTAGAAAGCTATTGCACAGTGTGTAACCAATCGGCGTTGCTACAACTGTTTTGATCGCCTCATCTAGCTCTACCACCATTTATAAAAGACTGTGAAGACACTAATGCGAACATGGTTTCCAGACTATAATCTCAGATAAATAAATGGAGCTGAGAGCAATAGTCCGGATGAGCCAGGCTAACAAGTTCGAGACGGTCTAATGCAAATAAACTAGCTTCAACCTGTAGATGGTGCTGTTGCACAAATAGAGATGTCTTTTTTGATATTTCAGTTGAATTCTCTTCTGTCATCTTCTTTTAGTTATGGTACTGTATATGATTGGATAAATGCTAAGGGTGCAGATGTTTGGCCTTCTTTTCTACAGGATAAACAGTAGGTTAGTGATTACTTATTAGCCGAGACTGCTTGCTCACAGAGTGATTTTTACACATCCAGGGTGTTTGGGACCAGCATGGTGGAGGAGTTTGACGAGACGGACCCCTCAGAGAGGACAGAAGATCAAGATGACAGCTTGGGTATATATGACAAATCGTGTGTGTAGTGATCGCATCCTTAGTGGCTCACTTGTCTGTAGTTATTACAGTCTAAATACGAATACGACAAATCTATTTAACGGTTGAGTCGGCCATTGTGAGCTAATACACTTTCAGTGTAGCTAGCTGCTTTCTCTCTCTCTGTGCCCAGCCCTGGTTCTGTATGAGAACACAAAGACGATGGTCTAAATAGTTCCCAGAAGTTAGCCTGAATACTACATGTACACTATAAATTCTATTGTAAATGTAAATCGGTGCATTTATTGACTACTAACTAGTTTCCCATTGGTTTTGCCTCTCCGTGAACCATGTGACCAATTTTGAACTTCCATTGATATAACTATTCTCTCCATGGCTCTGGCGCTGACACAACCCTCTCTCTCCCTACAGATTCTCTTCCGGGATACGCAGCAGGCGATGCCAAGTCGGCCAACAATTTGATTGTATCTGCTACGGGTAAGGGTCACCCGTGTGGGCTGAACCAGATGCAGTGCGTGGCCAGGCTTGCCTGTAATAAGGTCTCTCCTCTGCTTGTGCTCTGTCCTCCTGTCAGATGTCATCTTCAACATGGTGAATAACATGCTCGGGGGAGGCTCGGAGATGGAGGGAGTGGAGGGTACGCCCGGAGAATGAATAAATAAATTAATAAATAAATAAGGCTTTTGTTCGTTTTGAGAAGCTGTCTCGGCATGTGTAGTCTAGTTTGTTGTTGTGCTAATGTTGTTTTCTAATGTGTTTATGGCTTGCCTTTTGGCAGGCAACTTTTCCCAGGAATTAAACATGACGGAGCCCCCGTCCCCCCCGCCTGACACCGACCCCGTCACCGAGACCACCACCACCACAGACCCCACCCCTATGTAAGTATCAGTGTCAAAACAAGCATGCTCTTTAAGGCACACGCTGTCGAAAGCCTTTTTAGCATTTACAAACCTTTGAATAAAATGACACGGTAAGTATGAAAATGTAAAAACTAAAACAAAAAGCAATCCTAAAACAATTATTTTTTAATGAATTAATACATTTCATAATTTGGCCTAATTTAAAGGCAAAACACACTGTTGTGTTCTAGATATACCTCTGAGGTACTGTTTTAGCTTCTAGAGGGCAAAGGTGTAGAAGGAAGTCACAATAAACTCACTACACGCGGCGCAAAGGGCGATGAATGTCTCTCTTTTTGGTTTTTGTTTCAGACTGACATTATTATGTACATTAATGCAGTGTAGGGATCTCGGTGGAATCCTGCTGTAGATGGTCTGCTCGCATGCTTTTACTTCACGAATGACCAATTTCCTTTCCAGAGAAGAGCTCCTTTAGCAAGCGCACCTGCCTTTTAAAGAGAATGGGAGATGACACACTGGTTTATTGTATGTCACGCCCAGAAACACACTCATTAAGAGAGTAAGTGCAACCATTTGAACCGTACACCTGGCCCTTTTATTCTCCGGTAAACTAGCAAAAGTGGATTTGGACATGCCCCAAATGACCGTGCTAGATAGTTAATATAGTGCACAGGGTGTCACACCAGGGTGTCACACCAGGGTGTAATGCTGGTTGTCACCACAGGGAGAACTCCAGACTCCAGACTTGGTTTGCTGACGTCCGAGCTAACTTGAACATGGCTCACTTGCAGACAAATGGCCGCAGAAGACGTCCTCGCACCACACCCCGAGGAACCCCCGGTCCCTGCAGACCCCCCGCCCACGGACCCCGTTCTCCAGGAGACATTTCCCGCTGACTCCGCCCACCCCGAGCCCCTCCCGGCGGAGGCGGCCATTGTCACGCCGATGCAGGAAGAAGAGGAGGAGCCTATTGTCTCCACCATCACTCTCATGAGTACGGCTGAAGACCCCGAGGAGGAGGAGGAGGAGGAGGGTAGCAGGGACCCGGAGCAGCCCAGCTCAGAGAGCTCCTCGTATGCTCCCCCCTCCTCCTTCTCCCCCTCCCCTTGCACGCCCTCTGTCTCCCTCCAGGAATACCTCCACCAGAAGAGCTCCGCCCTGTTGGCCGAGCACAGGAACTGCAGCGCGCAGACGGAACCCCGGGACACGGCTGTGCCTGCTTCGTTGACATTCCCCCCCTCCCCCTCTACCCTTCCCCAGCCCCCTGGCAGCCCCTGGCACCCCCCGGAGGAAGCCCCCAGCGAGGGAACCGCGGAGGTCCCCCCTCCCCCCACTGCCGACGCCCAGACCCCCCTGGGCCCCGAGGAGGTTGAGGCGGAGCCACTGGAGCCCGGCCGGACGCCTTCCGACCTCCCTGGGGCCGCCCCCTGCCCGGCCCCGCCTCCAGTGGTTACGGCCACTCCAGTGGCCCCACCCGCCCTTCCAGCGGAGACTGAGGCCACTAAGACCCTGCCCGAGGAGCTCCAGCGGGGAGAGGAGGGGCAGGGAGAGGGGGAGATGATGGAGGAGAAGGGGAGCAACTTGACGGCCAGCCCCGACGGTTCCCCCTCCCCCCTCAGCCCCGCCCAGATGGAGGAGCCCCATGGAGCAGCTGACGCCCCCGCCCCCGTTCCCCTCCAGGAACCCCCCACCCTGTCAGAGCCGCCGCAAGCCACCGCCCCCGATCCCGAACCCGTCTCTGCGGACGCTCAAGAGAGCGTCGCCGTCGCCGTCGCCGCGGACGACCTCCGCTCTGTCCTCGAGGATGACGACGACGATGAAGACGTCATCGCCACGCCCGAACCCTCTCCGGACGCCCGGGGGCCTGGGGACGTCCCAGAGGAGGTCACGCCCCCCCCGGCACTGCCCCCTGACGACGGGGACGACCAGACACCCCCTCCTCCCTCCTCGCCCTCCAGTTCGGAGTTCTACCCAGACGTGGCCAACGGGGGGGAGCAGGGCTGGGGCAGCCAGGTGCACGGCGGTGGCGGCGGGGGGGGCAGCCAGAAGGAGTCTGTGTTCATGAGGCTGAACAACCGCATCAAGGCCCTGGAGACCAACATGTCTCTCAGCGGCCGCTACCTGGAGCAGCTCAGCCAGAGGTGAGGCAGCTGGGGGCAGCTGGGGGCGCGTGCACGCACACACACACACACACACATGCAAGCAGCGCACGCAGACACACACACAGACAGACACATGCAAGCAGCACGCACACACACACACACAGACCGACATTTACAAGTGTGTGTGCTGTGATCCAAACCCCACTGTTCTTTGCTTTCATAGCCGTTCAACACCAAGCAGCGTCTGCACTGCTCGTGGGCCGGCTGGAATGCTCAGTTTACTGTAGTTCTGCATGTGTTCTCAAAATGTTATCCAATGGAAAGCCCTTCATAAATAGACTCCTCATCTTGTTGCATTACTAATAGGCAGCAGTGCATAGTGCTATTGTCCACACAACACAATAGAGTAGCAGGAGCTCTTGAACGCCCTGTGCTCGCACTACATCACGTTGAGCGTCTTCCCTCCGCAAGGTACCGCAAGCAGATGGAGGAGATGCAGAGGGCGTTCAACAAGACCATCATTAAGCTCCAGAACACCTCCAGGATAGCAGAGGAGCAGGTGAGGAGCTGGGAGACACATTCTAATGCTGTTACGTCGTTTACACGCGCTCACTCACTAGAAAGAGTTTAATTCATATCAAGGTGAGGAGTGCTTTCTGATTTATAGGATGTAGTGCATCTGTCTGACTGTGTGTGTGTATATGTGTGGATTTGCGTCTGATTGCGTGTGTGTGTATGCATGTTTGCGTGCGTGTGTGTGTGTGTTGCCCCGCCCCTCCAGGACCTGCGGCAGACCGAATCCATCGTGTCCTTGCAGGCCCAGCTGCAGAACATCAACCAGCTGGTTCTTAACCTGTCCGTCAGGGTCAGCCAACTACAGAGCGAGGTACACGCACACACACACACTGGCTGGTTCAAAGCCTTCCCCTTTGGGTGGGACAGCCCTTGATCACGTTGACAGTGTCAGGCCTCACAAGCCTAGTGTACGTTCCTCATTAGGGACGGCCTGGGGAAGGTTTTTTTACATTCTGAGACCTACCAGGAGAACCGTAGCCTCGCGAGACCAGCCCAATTCATTAGTGACATGCCCACTTAAGAGAAGACCGGAAGCGTTGCATTCCACTGAAATGCATTGCAATGCCCCATCTTGTTATGTCATTATTCAAATATCTTTGCTGACAGTGTCGTAGTTTATTTACACTGATTTACACATGATTACAGGGTTCTCCCAAGTCTTCTTGTGATCAGACGTCTGAAAGGCAAACAAATGGGCATTATTACACCACATCGTGTAGTTTCAGCTCCGAAACTACCAAGGATGCGGTTTGTGTCTGATTTAAAATGAACGGGCGGCTATCAGGCTTCTGCACAGGTTGATAGCGAGCCGCTCGTTAGAGTCAGGTGTGCTGGAGCAGGCTCAGGGAAACACTGATGTAGGCTCTGGGTGGGTCACGCTCGGGGAAACACTGCTGTAAGCTCTGGGTGGGTCACGCTCGGGGAAACACCAAAGTAAGCTCTGGGTGGGTCACGCTCGGGGAAACACCGATGTAGGCTCTGGGTGGGTCACGCTCGGGGAAACACTGATGTAGGCTCTGGGTGGGTCATACTCGTGCCGCCTCTCTCTCCGTCAGGTGTCGGACAGACACAGCTACCTGCTGCTGTGTGTGCTGCTCTGCCTGCTTCTGGGACTGCTGCTGTGTGCCAACCACGGCCGCCTCACCGCCACGTCACCCCTGGCAATGGCACCGGACCTGCCCGGAGACGAGGGCTACCCCTGCTGCTGTCCTGAGAGGTACTAGGGAGGGACCCTGGCTGAACGGGCCTGCTCTCTACGGATGGATGGATGGATGGATGGGAGGGATGGATGGATGGATGGAAGGGTGGAAGGGTGGCTGGATGGAAGGATGGAAGGATGGATAGGATGGAAAGGTAAGGAATGTTGACTAGGAAGAAGATTAGTAATAGTTTGTTGATGCTTCAAAAAAATAAAAAGGGTGGTTTCGTTGGGCCGCCATTATGACACATTCGAGGAGTCCACCTTGAAGTCTTGTTGACTTTAAATGCTCCTGTGACGCGCTTTCTCCCTCCAACAGGCGGTTCACTTCGTGCGAGGAGGCAGCTTTGAGCAGGAGTTCCTCCTATCCACTGTTGTACTCCAGCTCGTATAACATGCACAACGCACCAGGCAAGTCATCCAACCGCATTAGCCAAACATATTAGCCTGCGCTAATGTCGCTCATTGTCTGCCACTAGATGGCGAGCTATAGCACCAGTATCTCGGACCAAAACAAACGCTCTGTGGGACACACACACATGGCACGGCTATGAAACACAGGAGCTGGGATTACAACACACAGATCGTAGTGTGATGTCATTCTCTGCTCACGATGCCAGTACTTCACTATAGCTTTACACAGACAATAGCTGTTTGATATTTTAAACATTATTATAGCAGCAATGTTTATAGAGTACCTTTAAGTACTGTATGTATGCTATATTAATGTTTAAAATATAAATGTTAATAGAGGATCTTTAAGTACTGTATGTATATTATATTAATGGGTAAAATATTGTATATAGTGCCTTTATCCCTAACTCTTTCACTATTTATCCTTAAACCGAATATAATACTGTCTCACTCTGCATTTAACCTAATGTAATGTAATGTCTTATTCCTCTCGTAGGCCCTGAAATCCTTGTCTCAGAGGAGACTCAGCAGTGTTCAACAGAGAACGGGAAGGTGCGTTCAACACCTTGACGTGAATGCATTATTACATACTGTATGAGTGGTGGTACGATGTGTGTATGTGTGTGTGGTGGGCATGAGCTTCAGTCCCGACCTTGACCCAGCCCTGACCCTCACATGGAGCTTTAGCAATTGTCAATTGTCGAAGAGATCGTACACCAGTTGTTTTACACAGCTGCCATTCTGTTAGGATAATGACAGCTTTAGCCCTGACCCCCACATGGAGCTCCAACCTTGACCCAGCCCTGACCCTCACATGGAGCTCCAGCCCTGACCCCCACATGGAGCTCCAGCCCTGACCCCCACATGGAGCTCCAGCCCTGACCCTCACACGGAGCTCCAGCCCTGACTGCCACACGGAGCTCCAGCTTTGACCCTCACACGGAGTTCCAGCCTTGACCCTCACACGGAGTTCCAGCCTTGACCCTCACACGGAGTTCCAGCCTTGACCCAGCCCTGACCCTCACATGGAGCTCCAGCCCTGACTGCCACACGGAGCTCCAGCTTTGACCCCTCACACGGAGCTCCAGCCCTGACCCTCTCCTTCCTCTGTGTGTGTTTTCTCCTGACCGCAGCACGGCGGCACCGAGCCCACAGGCAAGGCAGCGTCTCCAGGACTCGCGGTTGCCCCGCTAGCTAACGGCGTCGTGGTGACAGACGTGGCCCCGACCCCACCCCCTCCCCCGGCCCCTCCCCCCCTCTCCCTACGGGGGCTGCTACGGCCCTGCTTCAGAGACTCTCCCTCGGAGGGCAGCTCCGAGGGCTCCTCCCACTCGGACGAGCCATGCCTGTGCGGCGTGGCGTCCACCTGCACGCGGCTCTGCCACGGGCTGGTGGCGCCCGGCGACGCCCCCCGGAAACAACAACAACAACAACAACAACAATTCCCCAGGAAGGTGGGGCGGCGGCGACGGCGGGGAGGGGGGGATAAGTCCCTGCGTGCCGTGGTGGACCTGCTGCAGTTTCCCTGCAGGGACAAGTGAGGGGGGGGCTGCCCCTCCTCCTGATCTCCAGCTATGAGGGGGGAGGGGTGGATGGATGGATGGAGGGATGGATGGATGGAGGGGCGGATGGATGGATGGATGGATGGATGGATGGATATATATTTTTTAATCCTGTGTGGTTACAGATTACAGTACTAATTTT